>WNWK01000055.1:725000-735000 GCA_009830355.1 Cherax destructor
ACATCGAGGGATGTGCATTTCTCAGTTTATATACACACTGAGAGTCCATGCTGAGAATAGTATATAAATACCGACATGCTATAAGATCACAGTAAACAGGTGATATCACAATATGAAAAATAACCAAACTGAAAAAAATGGTGAACTTCAAAGCGATTTCGTGATTTCTCACATTATCAAGGAATCACGAAAGCGCTTGGAATTTCACTAGTTTTTTTTTAACTTTGGCTATTTTGCAAATGCTAACATGTGTCTTACTCATCAACTGAGGGTTCAGTTTAATACATAATTCAGGGATGGAAGTATTCTCGACTGGTAGTGTACGGCTAACACCCAAGGTACCTGCTTACTGCTAGGTGAAAGCATTCAGCAGGTGTTCGATCCCCGTACCGGGGATCGAACACCGGGCACTCAGTAGTCTTCTTGTAGCCCTACTGACCCCCGTGTGGTCGACACACTTATAATTTACACTACTAACATAAAGTGCGAGGGTAAATATAGCAGCAAGTGTCTAACTTTAGAGCTATGTAATTAATAATCCAAATATAGTTAGTATGGAAAAAAAAAATAGTGAGTCTTCATTTAGTATTAATAATAATATATATGTTGGTTTTTAGATCCCCTGACTGGCTTTCTTGAGTTGTAATTTTTTTTTTAAGTCTGATGTAACTGTCCAGAAATGAGCTTTCGGGGTAGGAGGGAGTGAAGGGTAGAGGGAGGGGGAGAGAGAGAGGGAAATAGAGTGAGGGAGGGAGAGTGAGGGAGGGAGAGTGAGGGAGGGAGAGTGAGGGAGGGTGAGGGAGGGAGAGTGAGGGAGGGAGAGTGAGGGAGGGAGAGTGAGGGAGGGAGAGTGAGGGAGGGAGAGAAGGACAAGGTAGACCAGCAAAATAACATCCTGTAAAACTAATGAGCTGGCTGACAGAGTGAATTATTTATCAGTTTCAAGAATAAATAATAACGAACGTGACTGTAAGTAGAACAAGATTATTATCATTATTATTATTATTATTATTATTATTATTATTAACATGGGGAGCACTAAGCCCGTAGGGATTATACAGCGCCTGGGGGGGGATGGAAGGTATTCAGGCTCAATCCAGGGAACTGGAACACAGATCCAATTCCCTAGATCAAGAGCCCCTCACCAGCGTCAAGGAACGTCCCTCGAGGGGAAGGACAACGAGAGTCAACATCGGCGCCCCTTCACTCTCTCAACCTTTCCGGTCCTGTTAAAACGTTCGCGTGTCTCTTTAACGTTCCAGCTCTGTGAAAACTGTCGTGGCCTCTCGAACGTTCATGTTCTATTAAAAGTTCCATTGAACTTTTTTTTTTTTTGCCCAGTTAAACATTCATGAAGGTTCTAGTTATGTTAGACGTTCCTGCCCCATTAGATGTTCCTGCCCCATTAGACGTTCCTGGCTCATTAGATGTTCCTGCCCCATTAGACGTTCCTTCCCCATTAGACGTTCCTGCCCCATTAGACGTTCCTAACTCATTAGACGTTCCTGCCCCATTAGAAATTCTTCTATGTTAAATAATGTGATTTAAAGCATGCCAGAGTGTACAGGGGGACAGAAAAATGTAATAAAAGTGTACGTATGTGAGAGAGAGCGAGATGATGATGATGGGAAGAACGAAGAAATGGATAAAGGGAGGGATAAAGAGAGGGAGAAAGAGCCACATGAAGGAAATTATAGGAAGGAATAGGGAGAGAGGTGAAAGTGGGAGGGAAGGAAGGAGTGAGGATCATTCCCTCCTTCCTCACTCACTCTGACCTGAATTCAGCCGTTCTTATGTTCTTATGTATATTCTTGATTTAATAAATTCTCCGTTGCTGCTTTGTGTGTGTGTGTGTGTGTGTGTGTGTGTGTGTGTGTGTGTGTGTGTGTGTGTGTGTGTGTGTGTGTGTGATAGCCTATAGCTTACAATCGAAGAGGAAGGAAGGGAAATGAGGCAAATTTCTTCACTGGCCCTCCATAACCCTTCACTAGCATCCAGACATCCCTTCCCTTCCCTTCCTTCCCCTTCCCTTCGAGAAGGGTCTTATCTGTGCGAGCTTATCTTACCTGGTATCGACTTCCGGGTCGATGACATTGCCACCGCGGCCAGGTCCCACACCAGGTCTCACACCAGGTCTCACACCAGGTCCCACACCAGGTCCCACACCAGGTCCCACACCAGGTCCTCAACGATTGTGTGACCCGTACGGGTTTAGCGATTTTCGAATATTACTATTACTACTACTAATAATAATAATAGTACTGCTACTGCTGCTGCTTCTGCTATTACTACTACTACCTTTAATAATAATAATAATAATAATAATAATAATAATAATAATAATAATAATAATAATAATAATAATAATAATAATAATAATTAATAATAATAAAAATAATAATTAATAATAATAAACTTATGAAAGGAGAAGCACTGCAGAAGGCCTACCGGCCCATGCTGGGCAAGTTCAACTCTCACTCACCTACACTCACTCACATACTTGTCCAACCTTTGCATACTTCTCAAAGCTTTTATCGCTGCACTCATCCTCAATAAAAGACAAAGGTTTTCTTCCCCCTTTTTTTAACCACCTCGACTGTTTCCCACCAAGGAAGAGTGACTGACAGAAGAAAATTCATTCAACATCAATCGTTCAATAGATGTCTTGGCAAAAGAAAATATGAGTGGATTATCCTCAGTTCAAATGACCTATGGAACCTCAACAGTTGTGATATTACGCTGTTCCTGGGAGTGTTGATCCCACCGTGGAGCTCTGATCCTCTTCCTGGGAGTGTTGATCCCACCGTGGAGCTCTGATCCTCTTCCTGGGAGTGTTGATCCCACCGTGGAGCTCTGATCCTCTTCCTGGGAGTGTTGATCCCACCGTGGAGCTCTGATCCTCTTCCTGGGAGTGTTGATCCACCGTGGAGCTCTGATCCTCTTCCGGGAGTGTTGATCCACCGTGGAGCTCTGATCCTCTTCCTGGGTTTGTTGATCCCACCGTGGAGCTCTGATCCTCTTCCTGGGAGTGTTGATCCCACCGTGGAGCTCTGATCCTCTTCCTGGGAGTGTTGATCCCACCGTGGAGCTCTGATCCTCTTCCTGGGTGTTGATCCCACCGTGGAGCTCTGATCCTCTTCCTGGGAGTGTTGATCCCACCGTGGAGCCCTGATCCTCTTCCTTTGAGTGTTGATCCCACCGTGGAGCTCTGATCCTCTTCCTGGAAGTGTTGATCCTACCATGGAGCTCTGATCCTCTTTCTAGGACTGTTGATCCCACCGTGAAGCTCTGATCCTCTTCCTGGGAGTGTTGATCCTACCATGGACCTTTGATCCTCTTCATGGGAGTGTTGATCCCACCGTGGAGCTCTGATCCTCTACCTGGGAGTGTTGATCCTACCATGGAGCTCTGATCCTCTTTGTGGGAGTGTTGATCCCACCATGGAGCTCTGATCCTATTCCTGAGAGTGTTGATCCCACCGTGGAACCCTGATCCTCTTCCTGGGAGTGTTGATCCCACCATAAAGCTCTGATCCTCCTTCTCCTGGGCTAGCCAACACACACCCGATGCTTACTCAACCAGAAACAAACTCGTGTCCAATGTCCGCTCTGACTAGCAAACTCGGGCGGCCAGCGAGTCTTGTTCAATGTTCCGTGTCCACAATACGAGACCGCTGGCCGCCGCCTCCACCACTGTAGCGCCGCTGGCCCTGTTCTTGCTGGTGGGTGTTGGAGCTGGTGTACCTGGTGCAGACACATTGTTGGAGCCGCTGGCTCCGTTCCTGCTGGTGGGTGTTGGAGCTGGTGTACCTGGTGCAGACACATCGTTGGAGCCGCTGGCCCCGTTCCTGCTGGTGGGTGTTGTGCTGGTGGAGATGCTGCTGCCGCTTTTATTCTTCACTCTGGAAACGAATTCCAGAATCGGCCATTGCTTCCATTTATCCGACAGGAGTTACAGACCACCAATTGATTTCCCAATATGTTCTTATACCTCCCTTCACCAGATTGTCGAAATCAATATCACCAGCTCTATTAGGTAACAGTATGACTTCAAATAGCTTGATTTTACTTAACACATGGATAGCTACCAATAGAACAGTTGGTAATCTATTTTATCTAACAACTTTGTTTTTTTTAAATTGTTGAGAGATCGAGTCCCATACCCTCATTATTTATTTCCCATCCCCCAGGGTATAGAAATTCCCGATTGAGATCCCCTGAGTCTGTGCGGGTCATCTCATGACAAAAACCCGTGAGGTAGTTGGGTATGTTTAAGATCATGTAGAAGCTACTGGCTGGCACTTCCATTTTTATGAATCTCTAACCCCAGAGTAGGTCATTCAACGTAGCGAGTGGTGGAGGCTCGGTCCTCCGTCCTCTGGCAACGATTGAATAATAATCATATCGTATGGACTGTGCTGGGAAGCACATTACTGTGGCTGTGATGTAGGATTATCCTTCTGCTTGTCGTCGTAGAAAGTGTATTCCTCGTAGGGAGAAGGTTTCAGGCCCCGTCTTCCATTGTCATCATTTTAGTGTCAATAATATTGGAGCGTTAAGTGGTGAGGTCGTTTGAGGGTTGGATGACTGCCAGTTGTGGAGTAACAGCCAAAGTCCTGCAGTCTTTGAAGCTTGTATGAAGAAAGCGGATCACAGCTTAGGTTCTGGTGCCAAACGCACACACACTCAGTCACACACACACACACTCTCATTCACTCACACACTCTTACACCTTAGACATTTAAGATTTTGAAACTCGTCTTACCAAGGTTAATTTGTCCACTGCGGACACAATTTACCGCCTCCTCACAATCAATTTCCAGCATCACCATCACCTTCCATCAGCACCGCCCTCACCATCTCTCTCCACCCTGTCACCCTCACCTAAGGGACTGATCACCTCCAACTCCTTCTGATCTTCATAATTTTTCTTTGTATTGGACTGATGAAGCCACTGTGTGGCGAAACGTTTCCCCAAGAAAGATACCCAAGTGTTGTACATGTGTCTAATTTATCAACTGTTACACTCCTTAAATATGTGCAAGTATACAACATACACATTGGTTAAGAAATACAGTTATACTGCGGTGTTTTATATTGAGGAATAAACCCCCGGTTTTTATTTTTTAAACCACGCAACCAGAGATATATGCTGAGTAGACTTCCCGGCTCTTTAGATATGAACTTAAAGTTAAGATTGTGGTCCAAGATGATCCGAAACGTCGTCTTAAGTTCGGCCTCCGAAATGTAGCCACGGTATTGAGACTTCTATTTAACAAATAACTTTCGTGTCAATTTTGAAATCGTCAATCTTGAGTAGAAGTGAGAAAAAAAACTCACATGTTTTTCCTACATTTTTTTGTGGAATTGCTATTTTTTTTGTACAAATATGCAATTAGCTTATTGGAAAAAATGGCAGGGTGATACCGGTAAGACAGGAAAAAGGCACTTATGAACGCTTCAGGACATTTAATTGATAAATGTTCTGAAATGTACATAAATGTTTTTGTTTTCCGTTTAACGCTTTAGGTTCGAACCTACGAACTCCGACAAGGGAGACGAAAGTGTGTATATGGAACCGTCAGAACTGCATCTTCTTTTCCACAATTTGCTTATGGTTTGATTTCCTTCATTATTGACTTACATGGCTCGGTAGCAAATTCCTCCTGCTCTTCCTTTTGTCTCAGGCGAACCCGATTTACCCTCTTCAGCCTCGCTGTTCGCGGCTGATAACCCGGACAAACAGCGAGCAGTTCCAGAGAGCATATTAAGGAAAGGATGAGCAGTTGTGAAGATGTGAGGGCACGTTGCTACCTGGCTGGTTGGCTTGGCTGGTTGGCTGGCTGACTCTCTGGTTATTTCGTAATTCTGGCTGACTGGTAGACCTGCTGGCTGGCTGGCTGGCTGGTAGGCTGGTAGGCTGGTAGGAAGCTCAGTTTCTGCGCCTACTTCACCAATATCAAGAGCACCATCACTTGCGCCAACACCACCAGCATCAGCAGTGGAGTTTGTTCAGGGATGCGAGCAGCGAGGTCCCCTCGTGTTTGATCAGGTGAAGGGATATTTGTGGGAACACCTTCATGAGTTCCGCAGTGGGATTCAAGACCAGGAGACCTCAACCGTTTGCTCGATCTCGCTAAATCTTCGGGAGTCTCTTGACATTGATTCCATCAGTGGTCATTATAACGCTAAGTCTTATGACAACACGTTTTTTATGTCTACTGAGCAAAGGAAACTGAAAAAAAAAAACTTTGGTGGTACGATGCTTGTCAGTCTTAAAGTCTGACATCATAGCGGACTTTTCAGATATCAGATTTCTGAGGTTTCTTGAGAGATATTTTGTTTTTAATTAAGCTCGACGTCTGTATGTTTTCTCCTTCGGTTTCTTAGGTTTTGTGTTAACAGAAAAAGAGGCTCGTTTTCAGGGAAATAAAAAACAGAGTGAGAGAGAGAGAGAGAGGTGTGTGTGTGTGTGTGTGTGTGTGTGTGTGTGACAGAGAGAGAAAGAGAGAGAGAGAGAGAGAGTACATTTGTGGAATGATATTAATTATATTTCTGTCACACCTTCATAACTGCTACACCACCTGCGTCACCAGTACACCATCTGTGTCATCACTATACCACCTGTGTCACCCCTGCACCACCTGTGTCATCACTACACCGGCCATGTTATATCACTACAACATCTGTGTCACCACCTGCTTCACCACTAAACAACCTGCTTAATCACTACACCACCTGTGACACCACTACACCACCTGTGTCACCACTAGACTTACATCACCACCCACGCTCAGCACCATCTCTGCCACCACCCTTGACCACCACTATCATTATCTTATCTTATCTTATTCTTCCTCACACCCTCCATCACTACCTCTCCCTCTTACACCTGTCTCTTCATTATACAAGGTGTACCTGGAGCCTATCTGGAGAAGTGTACCGAAGGCCTCTCGATGGGTCAGGGCCTGATAAACCAGGCTATTACCGCTGGTAGCACGCAGTCCACCGTATCAACCACAGCCCGGCTGGTCAGGAACTGATTTTAGGAACCCATACGGTTCCCTATCGGAGACAGCCAGGGGTTTATTGCTAATCCCCCTTATGTATGATGGAAAACTGTTGGATAGTCTTGGGCCCCTTATATTTACCATGTTGTCTCAGTGTATTCATGGCGCCACTGCTTTCCGATGTTTATTTTCCCCAAAAACTCTATTTTCTTCACTTTCCTTTCTCCTTCCCCTTCCATGTCTGCTTTTCTTCCGTGCCTCTGCTCCTTTCTTCCTTCCTTTCTTCTCTCCCTGCCTGCCTTGATGCCTCCCTCATCCTTCATCACCTCAGCCATTGTCATCACCTCGAGGTAAAAAATGCGTCGGGGCGACAAGAGCTTTGGTGCGTCGATAAAGGCACGACAGCAGTTCCTGCGTTGGTCGTTAAACAGAGGCGTGACCCCCTGCGAGTCTCAGCCAGGACGCCTTACCTTATCTTGCTTTACGACGCTCCTCCTTTACCTCCTCCTCCTCCGGCTGCTCCTCCTCCTTCTCCTACTTCTCCTCCTTTACCTCCTCCTTCTGTTGCTGACGCTGCGTCAACTACCTCAAGACTGTTAGATTTTGATGGTTCACTGCTACGTCAAGTTCCTTAAATGTTCTGTGCCATCGCAATTAACCTAACTGTAAGTCACATGACGAGTACTTTAAAGAGAATTAACGTAGAAATATTTGCATGGCTTAGCCAGGTGGCTGATTGTTGCATGGCTTAAGTGGCTTGGAGCTGCTAGGCTCCACCAGGTAGCCGAGGCCAGTATGGCTTAAGGGAGGAAGCCAATTTGAGGGAAACATGGCTCAAACATGTGGCTGAGAGCTGCGTGGCTTAAGTAGCTGAAGGCAGTGTGACTCAGTGAAGTGGCCGAGGGCAACATGGCTGTATAATGGATCATTATGGAGCCTATGTTGGTTTTCTGCGATGTTTGTACTCGTGTAAGATAACGAGGGTGTTGTCTCCGGCTTTCTCCACCCGCCGCTGCTGGGGTCTCTAGTTTGGGATAATTGGATGGTTGAGGTGTTTGTTCGTAGAAGATTGATGGCTTTGCCAGCGACTCAACGCGTGTGTTAGCTCTGCTTGCTTCGTGGATCCTCTTTTGGAGGGTAACGCTAGACGAGGTGCAGGATTTGAGGTGCGGGAGCCTTTGCCGTTGAATTACTGGAAGCATTCTTTTTGTGGTGCTGGAACCTTCAGTGTTGTGGTGCTGGAACCTTCAGTGTTGTGGTGCTGGAACTTTCAGTGTTGTGGTGTTGGAACTTTCAGTGTTGTGGTGCTGGAACTTTCAGTGTTGTGGTGTTTGAACCTTCAGTGTTGTGGTGCTGGAACCTTCAGTGTTGTGGTGTTGGAACTTTCAGTGTTGTGGTGCTGGAACTTTCAGTGTTGTGGTGTTTGAACCTTCAGTGTTGTGGTGCTGGAACCTTCAGTGTTGTGGTGCTGGAACTTTCAGTGTTGTGGTGCTGGAACTTTCAGTGTTGTGGTGCTGGAACTTACAGTGTTGTGGTGTTGGAACTTACAGTGTTGTGGTGCTGGAACTTTCAGTGTTGTGGTGCTGGAACTTACAGTGTTGTGGTGTTGGAACTTACAGTGTTGTGGTGGTTGTGTATGTTAACGCATAAAAGCACTCAGGTCATTCTTTTTTTTCTGTTATATTTTAACATTGGCATTTTCTCGCGTATTGAGGCAATTAATGTAACATAATTATTGCTCTTTGGTGGTTGCTGTTGCTGCTATTAATTTATTTCTTGAAAAAACCTTGATGACCCATTCAACGTGTCCTTAAGAGGCGTCCTTGATATCACAAGACCGTTCCAGAACAAATTATTTTATAAATAGTAGATTCTTAATTAATTAAGCTTTATTTACGGGTATTTTTTTTTTTTTTTGGGGAGGGGGAGATAGATATGCTGTTGAAAAGGTATATATATGCGTTTCTTGGTAACTCGTTTCTAGGAATGCTAGAGAGGAGGCAGCCTTGGCTGGGTCCTAGTTTGGTGCAGGTAGAAGGAAATGGCATTCCTACAAGGGAATCGCTGCCTGAGTCAGGTAGCGAATCAATGTTTGGGTGAGAATGTGATAGCAGTGCAGGCATTGTTCGTCTGCGTTATTCCTGTAAATGCTAACGTGGCTTCTCATCCAGTTTAGTGTCGTGCTTTCCCACGAAGATTCTTAAAAGCTGATTTTCTATAGATTTTAAAAATGTGTATAGTTCCCGTTGCTTCTTTCTTAGTGTGTTTGTATTGGCTGAGACATAGACTGGTGTTTCTGATTTGTATCATCCTCCTGGAGTCTACCTGGAGTCTTCCTGGAATCTACTTGGAATCTACCTGGAGGGTGTTCCGGGGGTTAACGCCCCCACAGCCCAGTCTTTGATCAGGCTTCCCTTTAGATCAGGGCCTGATCAACCGGGCTGTTACTGCTGGCCGCACGTATGCCGGGCATACTTCGTGTATGGAGTCTTCAAGATGTCTTTAATGCTGCTAAAGAGTGCATATGCGGGAACTTCTGCGGCTCTCTGACGCGTCTCCCAACACAGTAGTTGTCGCCTTCGGAGCAATGAATCATAACTGCGATCTTTACTACCGAGGACCCAGTACGACTAGTCTTCTCTCCCCCTCCCTCCCTCTTCCTCCTCTTCCGCCTCTTCCTCCTCCTCCTCCTCCTCCTCCCCCTCCGTCATCCTACCTGCCCTTCCCCCCTCTCCCCTCCCTCCACTCCCGTCTTGCAGAGATCTCAGGAGAGCAGGATGGCAAGTCATCCCATCCTCTAGAACCCCAGGATGGCAGATCTTCCCGTCCTCCTGAACCCCAGGACAGCAGGTCTTCCTGTCCTCTAGAGCCTCAGGATGGCAGATACTCCACTCTCCCAGAAGTCTCCGCAAGAGTGCAGGTTGTCAAATCCTTCCATCCTTAAGAGGCTCCATGAATAGAAGACAGGAGATCCTTTCCATTACGCTAGGA
>WNWK01000055.1:737500-755000 GCA_009830355.1 Cherax destructor
CAGCTTGGGATCTTGATACAAACGAATTCTTCTACACTTGTCCAACCTTTGGACGAAGACCTACTTAGAATAGTGGATGGTACTACTATGACCCCGCCTCCTCCTGCTTCATCTCACCTGATTACAGCATATAAGCCACCTCTACGGCCTTGTGCTGCACTTCTAACAAGATTGATGGACTGAACACATCGACTCCAGGCCGAGGGACTGATAACCTCAAACTCCTCCTCTCCTTACACCTTTCTACTTTGTATTGGACTGATGAAGCCACTGTGTGGCGAAACGTTTCCTCAATAAAGATACCCAAGTGTTGCATGTGTCTAATTTATAAGAGTGTGTGTGTGTCCGTCTGTCCGTCTGTGTGGTACACGTCAGATCTTGAACCCTCCGCCACCACACGATCCGATTATCGTATTATGCAAATGAGGAGCAACATAATCGCCCACCTGGATAATTACTATCAGGAAAAATCCGCCTGATTGATTTTGTTTTCAATTACATAAATGTGCCCAAACGTATTATTTTAAGAAGAATATATTAACTGTAGTCGGTAGTACTACTTGTTGTTGTTGTTGTTGCAGTCGTTGTTTCCTTGTTCTTGTTGCTGTAGTTTTTGTTTTATTGTTGTAGTCGTTGTTCTTTTGTTGTTGTAGTCATTGTTCTATTGTTGTTGTTGTTGTAGTCGTTGTTCTATTGTTGTTGTTGCTGTAGTCGTTGTTTTGTTGTTGTAGTCGTTGTTGCTGCTGTAGTCGTGGATAAGGCAAAAGGAAGGGGAAAGGGGGGTGAGGGAGGACTAGGTGAGGAATGAGAATGGGTGTAAGGAAGGAGTGCGTGAGGGATGGGGAGGGGCGAGTGGGATTAGACGAAGTATTAGGAGAGGGGAGGTGAAGGATTTAGAGGGGAGGAGGGAAGGATGAGAAGGAGTTCAAGGATGAGCTGCTCTCCTTCTAGAGGAACATGCTCTCTCTCACTCTCACTCTCTCTCTCTCTCTCTCTCTCTCTCTCCAAACAATTTACCCCAACTCTCGTCTGTGAGTCTTTGCACTTACTGATGATTGAACTCGAGCAGCCAAGTCAAATCGCGATCTCTTATAGCATCTTTGTGTGTGTGTGTGTGTTTGTGTTCAGTTGTCCACTGTGCACACTTTCTTATCATCTCAGCATCAGGTGTGTGCACGCTTGTGTGTGTAAGTGGTGGTGTTGCAGCACGCCCAAGATAACGGCAATCATCCTCGACCAGGTCTCTCTGAAAGCCTTTGGCTTAACGCCTCGACATTCGGATTCACAAGATTTTTTTCCCAGCCTAATTATTTGTTTTCGAGAGGGTGCTCCTGCCTGCCTTCCCCCACCACCACCTCGCTGCTCTCGGCGGGTCCAACACCCCACCTCCCTCAGCATTTCTCCCCATGTTGCAGAGCTTTATCAGAGCGAAACGTTGTCACAGTAAGAGCTTGTTTGGCGACTTGAGTCTCTGTCTTCATCGTCAACACCAGCAGGACGCCCCACAACACCCTGAAGGACGCCTAGCAACCATAGGAAGACGCCTCAAAACACCCGCACGCCCATAAACACCTTCAGGACGCCTAGCAACCCCAGTAGGACCCCAAAAACACATGCAGGACTCTCTATAACCCCTGCAGGACACCTCACAACCCCTTCCAGACAGAAACGCCCACAAGACGCCCAGCAACACCTACAGGATGCCCAGCAACACATGCTACACGGGTTCACAGGCAAGACAGAACACAAACGGGTACTTACAAACTAAGGCACCTGCTCCTTGGACCCCAACACTTGCCGCCAGCCATTACTCTAGACGAGAAAAGTGCATTAGTGGGGAAGTCCCCACCGACACTGGTGACCCCGCCTGTGTCCAGCTGTGGGGAGTGGGGAGAGAGGAGAGGGAGAGAGGGGTCAAAGAAGGGGACAGACGGGAAAGGCAGGAAGAGGATGGAAAAGGAAAAAATGGGAGAGGAGAGAGAAGGATGGTGGTTCGGGGAGAGAAAGGAAGAGACGGTAAAAGAGACGGATAAGATGAGAAGAGAAGCAGACAGTGAGGAAAGAGAAGAGGGGAGAGAAGCAGAGGGAATGAAGAAAATGTGGAAAGGAGATGACGAATAGAAAAACGATGGAAAGGGGATAGAGTTGAAGGGAGGGTTTGAGAGGAGAGGAAGGGAAGTGGAATGAGGGGAGGGTGGGGGAGGAAGTTAAGTGAATAGAGGGAAGAGAGAGAAAGAGAGAGAGAGAGAGAGAGAGAGAGAGAGAGAGAGAGAGAGAGAGAGAGAGAGAGAGAGAGAGAGAGAGAGAGAGAGAGAGAGCGAGAGAGAGAGAGCGAGAGAGAGAGAGAGAGAAAGATGATGATTTTTCGAAATGAGTGTGATGAAACCGTTGACACAACGCCTGTTACTGTTGTTATGGAACCGTTGACACAACGCCTGTTACTGTTGTTATGGAACCGTTGACATAACGCCTGTTACTGTTGTTATGGAACCGTTGACACAACGCCTGTTACTGTTGTTATGGAACCGTTGACACAACGCCTGTTACTGTTATTATGGAACCGTTGACACAACGCCTGTTACTGTTGTTATGGAACCGTTGACATAACGCCTGTTACTGTTGTTATGGAACCGTTGACACAACGCCTGTTACTGTTGTTATGGAACCGTTGACACAACGCCTGTTACTGTTGTTATGGAACCGTTGATACAACACTTACTGTTGAGTATAAAGACACACCAGGTACCTTTGCCTTTGATATATACCTTTGAAGAGTTTCGAGAGTATCTACTCTCTGAGCCCGGCCATGGGCCAGGCTCGTCTGGTGCTTGCCTGGTCAACCAGGCTGTTGCTGCTGGAGGACCGCTGCCCCACATATCCCACACCTGCAACTTTGTACCTCGATGGTGCCCACACCTGCAACTTTGCACCTCGATGGTGCCCACACCTGAAATTTTGCACCTCGGTGGTGCCCACACCTGCACCTTTGCACCTCGATGGTACCCACACCTGCAACTTTGTACCTCGATGGTGCCCACACCTCAACTTTGCACCTCGATGGTGCCCACAACTGGAACTTTGCACCTCGATGGTGCCCACACCTGCAACTTTGCACCTCGATGGTGCCCACACCTGCAACTTTGCACCTCGATGGTGCCCACACCTGCAACTTTGCACCTCGATGGTGCCCACACCTGCAACTTTGCACCTCGATGGTGCCCACACCTGCAATTTTGCACCTCGATGGTGCCCACACCTGCAACTTTGCACCTCGATGGTGCCCACACCTGCAATTTTGCACCACAATGAAACAAACCAGACAAATGCAACAGACTAAAGGATTTGGTAGAAGCTCATGGCAGAGATGACCCAAGAGCCGCAGCTCAACCCCAGTGTATACACACACACACACACACACACACACACACACACACACACACATGTTCCAGAGATGGGACACAACAACAAGGGGACACAGATGGAAGTTGAAGACTCAGATGAATCACAGAGATGTTAGGAAGTATTTCTTCAGTCACAGAGTTGTCGGGAAGTGGAATAGTTTAGGAAGCGATGTAGTGGAGGCAGGCTCATTACATAGCTTTGCAGAGATGATGATAAGCTCATGGCGCAGGGAGAGTGACCCAGTAGAGGCCAGTGAAAGGCGGGGCCAGGAGCTTTGACTCGACCCTGCAACCACAACTAGTGAGTACAACTAGGTGAGTACACACACACACACCGACACACACGCACACGCACATACCACTGTTATCCCCATTAGTCCTTGATTCACCATACCCATTCCAAAATGTCCCCCATAACTCACCCGACCTCAAATATTTATCCATGCAATCATTGTATATAAAAAACCCGCCAGCCTCCATCACACGTCCAGCTTCGACTCCATTTTCCACCAGTTCTCTCTCTCTCTCTCTTTTTTCCTTCTCTCTCTCTCTTTCTCTCTCTCTCTTTCCTTCTCTCTCTTTCTTCTCTCTCTCTTTCCTTCTCTCTCTCTCTTCTCTCTCTCTTTCTTTCCTTCTCTCTCTCTTTCCTTCTCTCTCTCTCTTTCCTTCTCTCTCTCTCTTTTTCTTCTTCTTCTCTCTCTCTCTCTCTCTCTCTCTCTCTCTCTCTCTCTCTATATATATATATATATATATATATATATATATATATATATATATATATATATATATATATAGATAAACAAGGTAAGAAAGCCTAGGAACGAATGGATTTGTCAGTTAAAAACAGAGTAGGGGAGTTAGTAGATGGGGAGCTGGAGGTATTGGGTAGATGGCGGGAATATTTTGAGGAACTTTTAAATGTCGATGAAAAGAGGAGGCGATAATTTCATGTACTGGCCAGGGAGGTACAACATCGTTTAGGAGTGAAGAAGAGCAGGATGTGAGTGTGGGGGAGGTGCGTGAGGCATTACGTAGAATGAAAGGGGTAAAGCAGCTGGAATTGACGGAATCATGACAGAAATGTTAAAAGCAGGGGGATATAGTGCTGGAGTGGTTGGTATTTTTGTTTAATAAATGTATGAAAGAGGGAAGGTACCTAGGGATTGGCAGCGAGCATGTATAGTTCCTTTATATAAAGGGAAGGGGGATAAAAGAGAGTGTAAAAATTATAGGGGAATAAGTTTACTGAGTATACCAGGTAAAGTGTATGGCAGGGTTATTATTGAAAGAATTAGAGGTAAGACAGAGAGTAGGATTGCAGATGAGCAAGGAGGCTTTAGAGTGGGTAGGGGATGTGTAGATCAAGTGTTTACAGTGAAGCATATATGTGAACAGTATTTAGATAAAGGTAGAGAAGTTTTTATTGCATTTATGGATTTAGAAAAGGGATATGATAGAGTGGATAGGGGAGCAATGTGGCAAATGTTGCAAGTGTATGGAATAGGTAGTAAGTTACTGAAGGCTGTAAAGAGTTTTTATGAGGATAGTGAGGCTCAGGTTAGGGTGTGTAGGAGAGAGGGAGATTACTTCCCGGTAAAAGTAGGTCTTAGACAGGGTGTGTAATGTCACCATGGTTGTTTAATATATTTATAGATGGGGTTGTAAAAGAAGTAAATGCTAGGGTTTGGGGAGAGGGGTGGGATTAAATTATGGAGAATTAAATGCAAATGGGAGTTGACACAGTTACTTTTTGCTGATGATACTGTGCTTATGGGAGATTCTAAAGAAAAGTTGCAAAGGTTAGTGGACGAGTTTGGGAGAGTGTGTAAAGGTAGAAAGTTAAAAGTGAACATAGATAAGAGTAAGGTGATGAGGGTATCAAACGATTTAAATAAAGAAAAATTGGATATCACATTGGAGAGAGGGATTATGGAAGAAGTAAATGTTTTCAGATATTTGGGAGTTGATGTGTCAGCAGATGGGTTTATGAAGGATGAGGTTAACCATAGAATTGATGAAGGAAAAAAGGTGAGTGGTGCATTGAGGTATCTGTGGAGACAAAAACGTTATCCATGGAGGCAAAGAAGGGAATGTACGAAAGTATAGTGGTACCAACACTCTTATATGGGTGTGAAGCATGGGTTGCAAATGCTGCAGCGAGGAGGAGGCTGGAGGCAGTGGAGATGTCCTGTCTAAGGGCAATGTGTGGTGTAAATATTATGCAGAAAATTCGGAATGTGGAAATTAGGAGAAGGTGTGGAGTTACTAAAAGTATTTGTCAGAGGGCTGAAGAGGGGTTGTTGAGGTGGTTTGGTCATTTAGAAAGAATGGATCAAAGTAGAATGACTTGGAGAGCGTATAAATCTGTAGGGGAAGGAAGGCGGGGTAGGGGTCGTCCTAGAAAAGGTTGGAGGGAAGGGGTAAAGGAGGTTTTGTGGGCGAGGGGCTTGGACTTCCAGCAAGCATGTGTGAGCGTGTTAGATAGGAGTGAATGGAGACGAATGGTTTTTGGGACATGACGATCTGTTGGAGTGTGAGCAGGGTAACATTGTGTGAAGGGATTCAGGGAAACCAGTTAATTGATTTAGTTGGACTTGAGTCCTGGAAATGGGAAGTACAATGCCTGCACTTTAAAGGAGGGGTCTGAGATAGTGACAGCTGGGAGGAACTTTTCTCAGCTGTAGTATCTGAGCTCCTCTGCAAAGACAGTGATTATGTATGAGTGTGGTGAAAGTGTTGAATGATGATGAAAGTTTTTTCTTTTTGGGGATTTTCTTTCTTTTTGGGTCACCCTGCCTCGGTGGGAGACGGCCGACTTGTTGAAAAAAAAAAAAAAAAAAAAAAAAATATATATATATTAACACAATGCTTATTTTGTCAGGGTTATTTTAAGTTAAGAGTTTGTGTCTTTATTTACAAGCTAAGAGCTGTAACCCATCTCAGCTAATTTGAAAGCCTTTTTATTGTTATGAAATGTACAAATAGGGAATAAGATTAAGTTGGAGCCATCTGTGGGCCAGCAATTTCATTCGGTCAATTAATCGATGTCCTTTACTCTGTGCAGAAGTCGTAGATGAGATGGGGAACAAGCAATCCCAGACAGTGGAGCATACTCAAGGTGTGAGGGCATTTGTTCCTCTTACATTGTTTTGCAACCTCTGCTGTTGAAGAACTACGAAATGCGCCTTAGTACTGTTATCTTCTTGCCTGACTTTACTACGTGATTCTTCACAGTTTGAATCAAATTTCACCCCTAGGATGTCCACTTCTTCCCCCGGGTTTCAACACTCTCCCATTCATTCTTACCACTGTTCCACTTTTAGCATCATTGCTTATAGACCATTATCATTGGTGACTGAAGTGACTGAGGGCAGTTGACATTTCCTCTCTTTGAAAAGTAAACGTCAGAATACAGCCATCTAATTTTGCATGGGATTCTGGGATGAAGTGAAGGTTATTGAAGTAAACATTACATAACAATGGACCAAACACACTTCCCTGTGGAACACTGACACCGATTGAGTCTGTCCCATTGAGGACTACTCTTCACCCTCTTGGAGGTTGAAGGTAATCACCAAGGAGGTGTGGTGTAGAGCCAGATACTCCGGGTGCTTGCTGTTTTGCCAAGAGTCTCTAGGGCCATACTCAGTCGTTAACAGCAGAGTAACCTTTACTGGAGCCATATTGACGGTCGCAAAGAAGTGAGTGGTAGTCGAAAAATGCTGCCAATTTGCTTGAGATTATCGTCTCAAGGATCTTGCCAGTGATTGACTGGATTGATACTGGTCTGTAGTTGCTGATATCCGTTCTGCTCTTCTTTTTGTGAAAGAGGGAAGACATTTGCCTCTCTCTCCCCCTCTCTCTCCCCTTCTCTCTCCCCCTCTCTCTCCCCCTCTCTCCCCCTCTCTCTCAACAGTGCTGGCAACACAGCTCACTCAATTTTTCTGCTGTACAACAAATACATGACGAAAGAGCGCTTTTGTTTCTTAAGTTACCATAAAACAAATTAGCGAACGGAGGATCGAGCTTGCACCAAACTGTGCAATGGATGACCACACATGGATTTAGCGCTTTACATTTTATATATATATATATATATATATATATATATATATATATATATATATATATATATATATATATATATATATATATATATATATATATATATATATACACATACATACAATGCAGCTTTTTATTTGATTGTTTCACAATATATTTTTGCTCGAAACAATTTAACTTCCGTTGCGCAATGGCACATGAAAAATTTCCTATAATTTACATATGCCACTAAATTTTTTCCCCGGCTTTGTCCATGTCGTGTTAGTCAATGATTTTATTCCAACTAAGGCACGACAACTTTCAACACATTTCGGCAATTTTTTTTTAATTTGGTACGTTTGCATATGAAATTTTTGCTTTCTTATGGACATATGTTTGGGCTTTAATTAGAGGCTGTTGACAGGAACCGTACTCTTCACTATCACTAGCTGTTGTTGCTGCTGCTATTGTTATCGGTGGTGGTGGTGGCGGGGGTTCAAATGTGTTTTTGTAATGGGTTGTTGATTGTTAATGGTAGTGGTGATTCAGTGGTAATTCCTCTCATATTTAAGCAGCGGGGTATTAACGGATCCTGGACCCTCTTTGCATATTGCGTTATCTCTCTCTGCTTTATTTTGTGGTGTTTGTGGTTCACTTTGTTTACCTCTGTTGTGTATGTGGTTCAGTTTTGTCTACCTCTATTGTTATGTGGTTCGGTTTCTATCTCTGTTGTTGTGTGTGTAGTTCAATTTGTCTGCCTTTGTTGTCTACCTTTATTTATTTTTTGTTGTGGTTATAACCTAACCGATTGTCTATAGTAGCTAACTAACTTCTCTGGTAAATTGACTTTACTGACGGGTAATAAACCCACTGATTAGCTAGTAGACTGGCTAACTGCGGACTAGCTGAACTGCTGAACAGCTAGGCAGGTGATTGGCTAATTGAGAGACAGATCTGGTAATTGCTTTTGGGAATGGTGTGTGTGCACTAGCGTGCACTTGCGGGAGGGACTTCCTAAGGGCGTATGTAAGTGTGAGAGATACTGGTTGAAAGGATGAGTGAGTGTGTGTGTGTACTTGTTGTAGGGACTAGTTAAGGATGTGTGTGTGTGTGTGTGTGTGTGTGTACTTGTTGTAGGGACTAGTTAAGGATGTGTGTGTGTGAGTGTGTGTCTATACGGTGCCACAGTGATGACCCTCAACACCCTGGCATCTGAATGATACATTACCTGCTATGGACGCCTCGGGTAGCAAGTTAGTTGGAGAGGGGGAACCCAGCGACCCGCTGCTGCAGTATTCATCTCCACTGTGTCCTCCTCCTCTTCTTCTTCCTCCTCGTCCTCCTACTCCTCCTCCTCCGTCTCCTCCTCCTCTTTTTTCATCCATATGGTCCGGGCCTCTAGCTCTCTTCTCTTCACATTCAAATCTCTTATTTCTCCCCATACACCTTCATCCCTTCTTCCTCCTCTTCCTCCTACTCCTCCTCCTCCTCCTCCTCCTCCTCCTCTTCTTCTTCTTCTTCTTTACTCCTCCTCCTCTTCCTCCTCATAGGGAAACAGAGACCATAAAATTAAATTTCCTGATGAGATGACTTTGACATTAGCCATTATTATTCTCGCGGTGAATCTCACTGCAAAGGCACAAGAACAGGAAATTCTCAAGATACAAAGGTGAATTGCCGACATTAATAATAAAAACAACATACTGCAGAATTTTTCGTTTTACTGAGACAAGATAAGCCTTTATTGCACGACTCAATAAAGCGCTACTAAGAGCGTAACCTGGATAGGTACGTAAGTAGGTGACCAGAGTCACAACGACGTTTAGGTCCGACTTGGACCATTTACAAACCACTGTCTCAGTCAAGGCATTGTGCCTTTTCCACCCGGACATCCAACAACTGCACAACCCAGCATGGGTTGAGAGCAGGTCGCTCCTGCCCCTCACAACTACTGGACCAACCCTAACATTACTCGATTTAGAGTGGGCATAAATTTTTGATCTAATAACAAGTGTTATGACCATATAAAACTGCAGGTGCAATGCGTTCTACTCGTAATTGTGAACAGAAGTTTTAAATGAAAATATCTTATGTTACGAATGGAGTTTATTTTGGGAGAATACGGACTTGATTTAAGGTAAAAAAAATACGGATTAATTTAAGGTAAAAAAAATACGGAATTGATTTAAGGTAAAAAAATATGGACTTGATTTAAGGTTAAAAAATATGGAATTGATTTAAGTTAAAAAATATGGACTTGATTTAAGGCAAACAATAATATGGACTTGATTTAGGGTAAATATGGAATTGATTTAAGGAAAATGTTGAGTTAATTTAAGGTAAATATGGAGTTAATTTAAGGGAAATATGGAGTTGATATGAGGAAACTATAGAGCTGTTCTAGGAGAAATTACCCGCATAGTGGAGGTAAAAACTCTGGTTAAGTGTCAGGGGCCCAAGACTGATCAACTGCGTCCAGCCATACATAAGAGGATTGCCAATAGACCTCCGGCTGTCTTCTAGAGAGAGCTGGACAGGAACCTAAAGTCAGTACCAGACCAGCTGGGTTGTGGTTCGTACGCTGGATTACGTGCAGCCAGCTGTAACAGTCTGGTTGATCAGGCAATGATCCACCGCAAGGGTGATGAAACCCCCCGAATACCCTCTAGATATACTCCAGAAATATAAGTCACGATCTAGTGTCAAATATTCTTGGGTCAGTCCTAGACTCATTATCAAGATAAGTAGGAGATTAAGATCACAATGCCCAAAAATCATCTGAATTTCCTTGACCAGTGATTCCCGAGAGAGAGATTTTGCAATCACTGACGTGTCTTTCAAATCGGTCATTGCCTGTGTAAAGGATTCAGAAGGCGTTGCTGACAAACTCTCAGATCACCGCTTTCAGATTCCTACCTTCTGAAAGTTGTTAGTGGAACAAGGTAAGGCATAGACTCACGTAGAGCAACAAGGGAAAAAAAAACTGGTGGGAATAACAAGGAAAGGTGATCAAGTCTTCTTGGAGTAACAAGGAAAGATGATCAAGATCCTGTTACAAGTGTATTTGAATCGACCTTCCCCAGATGTCAACAGACGGGGGAGGTATAGAGCCGCTGAGGTATGTTGCCGTAAGGATTGCCAACAGTATATCCTGTTGAAATACCCGCCCCTTTCCGAAACGTCTCCTGTAATCACCTGGGATTCAATTTCCACAATTCTATCGTCACATAAGAGTGAATTAAAAATCCCACCGGAGAATCATTATATAATTATCTTGGTAATTTGATATATTTTTTTTTTCCTCGTGACGATATATGTTTCCTGGGTGACAGCGTCTGACGTATATCATCGCTTTTAATTGTTCTAGAATTTTAATAGGTGTTTGAGTTGTTTATTATGGCAGAGGACTGAAGGCTGAATTTAAAAAAAAAAAAAGGAATTAAAATCTGAAAAATATATAACAACAACAAAAATAATAGTATTAATAATAATAATAATAATAATAAACTAATACCGGAGATAAATATTGTTAAATAGATAGATTTTTTCAGTGCATGATAGATAAGTTTCGACCACAGTAGATGTACCAGTCTAGAAAATATTGCAGTATTTGTTTATTCTCTTATTTCTAAAGGGTAGCACTGTCTGGAGGCTTCTGGTCGTCGTTAGTTATGTCCAGCCGGTGATTCCTTAGCGCCGGGTCAAGGTGTGGGCACGGCTTGAAGATGTCATTCATCTTATATATATATATATATATATATTTCTCTTGTTTGTGTATATATGTATTGTTTTTGTTTTGACAGTGACAACCTTAATGAGAATGAAATATGAAAGTACCTGAGGGACGTCCCTACGCAGATTAGCGTCAGTTCTGGTAAAGATGTGGCTAACTTTTACGGGCGTTGGAGAGCGCTAGAAAGCGACGCTCGGAGAGCCTTTGACGACCTGTTGAATGATAGATACAGCGACGTGTGCCATCATCAACACCTCCCGCACTTCTGTCTGTCACGTCACTGACGAACTGAAGGCTGGTTTACCACTGATGTTTTGATCCGAGCTGCTGTGGGGTCGGATCGTTCGTGTCTAACTTTCACCCTCCCCTCTTCCAGCCTTCCCACATACCCAACTGTCACTCCACTCGTCTGTCTCTCTAACCTGCCCACCCGACCTTTCTAACCACCTGTCCACCCCTTTCTGTCCCACCTGCTGGGTTAATTATACCAGTCACGTCACTTGATAATTGACAGATCAAAAGATAATAATCTCTGATGATAAACGTGATCCCAAGAGCCTTAAGCAGTCCACTGTATGACGTAATATACAGTCCTCCACCATATATATGTCGTGCTGAATAGGTAATACTTGCGATTTTGGCTTAAATAGCAACGCTCTTCTTGCCGAATAGGGAAAGGGAAAATTTGTGTATGCAGTAATCTCGCAAAAAAATCATTCTGAACCTAACGAAAAAAAAAATATTTCATTGTGTTTGTTTATTATTAAATTACTGTAAATTCATCTAACATATATTTAGTTGGATTAGGCTAAATTAAATTGCGCTTGTTATAATAATGTAAGGTAAGTTTTTTAATAAGGTTCTTTTGGTACAAAATTATTAATTCTTACATTAACATAAATGAAAAATATATATCTTTAAACGTATAAGAGGAATTTTTAGAAATAACTTAATTTGAAATGAGCTCTTGCTAACTGACGAGTTATATATATATATATATATATATATATATATATATATATATATATATTATATATATATATATATATATATATATTATTATGCTAAATTATAGTAATAAATTATTTATTATACTGATAAAATATGATATTATATTTATTATATATATATATATATATATATATATATATATATATATATATATATATATATATGCATAAATGTAAAAGGTATAGGACAGAGTGATAGATGTTTTCAATTCGAGGGCAATAGTTTTTATTGATAACCTGTTGAAAATTGAGGGGCTGGCTGTGTGCCCAAATATTGTTTGTGGAGCGACTGGAAAACTATGTAGCTCTTGACCCACAACTGCTGAATGGCAATGACACATGAATATATATATATATATATATATATATATATATATATATATATATATATATATATATATATATATATATATATATATTTGCTTGAAAACAGTGAATTTCTTTGATATACGTGTTTGTGTTGTTATTGATGCTTCCATTGCTGCTGTTGTTGATTCCGTTGATGTTGATGGTGTTTTTTGGGGGTGTTGGTGCTGCTGTTTATTTTTTTGGGTTGCTGTTGCTGATGTTTCTGTTGCTGATGTTTCTGTTGCTTCTGACGCTACTTCTGTTGTTATTAATCCAATTTTTACATTTTTGCTGTTGCTCTTCTGTAGACTGTGCTGTTATTTCTGTTGCTGCTGTTTCTTTTGCAATACTGCTGTTGTTTCTGGCGTTATTGCTACTGCTTCTCTTATTGCAGCCACTGTTTCTGTTGCTACCGTTATGTTTCTACTTCTGATGCTACCGTTGACGTTCCCGTTTACATGTATTTGGAAAACTTGGCTATTGTTTCAACTAGGTACTGTGATTGATGTTGGCGATTGATGAAGATGATTTTAGCAATCACTGACAATTGAGATACTCATCATTATTGAAAATCATTATTGAAAATAATGATTTGGGATGAGTACAATTGACAGAGAGACAATCAACAGACAGACAGGCGGATAAACAGATAGACAGACAGAGATAGACAGATAGACAGACAGAGATAGACAGATAGACAGACAGAGATAGACAGATAGACAGATAGACAGACATATAGGTAGAGAAGTAAGAAGACCTGGATGAAGAAGGAACGTATATAAGTTTTGTCGAAGCTGGCTATCGTACGATAGCCTTGCTCAAGTCTCTCTTGATATTCCGATCTTACGATAGCGTGAGATGGCTATCGCAACATCGGAATATCAAGAGGTCCATGAACAAGGCCACACTGGCCAAAAAAAAAGGAAAATCATTTAGGCAGGCGGCCCCTACAGGAGCTGCGTCTTGAGGCGCCCTGAATAAAGAATCGAGACTCAATTTCGAGAAGTGTCTGAAGTGAGTGACCGGAGGAGATGTATAGCTGTGGCTGACACTGCTGCGAATATTATATTAGGTACTGCTGCTGTTGCTGTACTGGTGGTGCTGGTGTTGCTGCTGGTGCTGTGCTGGTGGTGGCGGTGTTGCTGTTGCTTGTGATAGTACCGCTGCTCTTGCTTCTAGTGTTGCAGCTGCTGCTGCTGATGTTGCTTTTGCTGCAACTGGTGTTGTTGCTGTTGCTGCAGCTGGTGTTGTTGCTGTTGCTGCAGCTGGTGTTGTTGTTGTTGTGGTGATGTTGCTAGTGCTGGTGGTAGTGGCAGTGTTGGTGGTGATGTTGCTAGTGCTGGTGGTGATGGTATCGTAGTGCTTCTGTTGCTGCTATTACCACTACTACTACTGCCACTACCACTACTACTGTTGCTTCTGCTGAGAGTGGTATTGTGTACCCGCAGCTCATCTCATGAGCGGGTAGTGTTGCGTACCCGCAACTTACTCCGCCAGCGTAGTACAGGAGACTCACGGATACCCCAAAAGATGTTTTTATCAGGCTCCAAAAGGAAAAAAAATAATTACCGTTACGAATATTGTAGAACTGAGACATTTCCAAAATCGCATTTCAGTCGTAAGTTAATTCATTCATTCTGCCGTGGCTAAAACAGTAAATAAATTCACCCCAAAATCACGACGTTTCGGTCCCTCCTGGATAATAGACGTGAATGAACGAACGTAAACCGAAGTGCCCTTTCAATACCGTGGGTGGTGGTTGGTTAATGGGGAGTTGAAAGGCCTATTGACTACACGAGGGGCATTATTAAGGCTAGACAGCGGCCCATTCCCCATTAATCAAGAGTATTTTAATCCCTAAAATAGGGACTAGACTCTCTTTGCGTGTATATGTATACACTGAGAGAGATATACACACCTCTCGGTGTTTGTATATCCTTGTCGTGGGTAGTTTGTGTATTGATCGGATGTATGTTGCGGCCACAACACTTAGGTGGTGTTTAAAGTTAGTCTGAATATATGATAACACTTTGCGGTATGGTCGCGCTACGTTTAGCGGTATGATCGCGCTACGTTTAGCTTATGATCGCGCTGTTTCATATATTGGACATCGTTAAACAAAGAGAGCAAATCTGACCAAAATTCCGTGGGGATACCAATAGCGTGTGGGGGATACCAACAGCGTGTGTGTGGGGATACCAACAGCGTGTGTGTTGGGATACCAATAGCGTGTGTATGGGGATACCAATAGTGTGTGTGGGGGAGGGTACCAACAGCGTGTGTGTGGAGATACCAACAGCGTGTGTGCGGGGATACCAACAGCGTGTGTGTGGAGATGCCAATAGCGTGTGTGTGGGAATACCAACAGTGTGTGTGCGGGGATACCAACAGGGTGTGTGTTGGGGATACCAACAGCGTGTGTGTGTGGATACCAACAGCGTGTGTGAGGATACCAACAGCGTGAATGGGGATACCAACAGCGTGATTAATAATACCAACAGCGTGTGTGTGTGGATAGACCAAAAAACGCGCGATTGGATACCAAAATCGTGCTCTGGAATACCAACAGCATGCGTGGGGATACCAGTACTCTAAGAAATAACGTTATACCCCCAGTGCCCAGACGTTGCTTTTGTTGGTGCGTCGTTGCCAGCGTTTAACCTTTCGTTAATTAACTCAAGTTAATTCGTCTTAACATAAGGTGATCTAATCCTCTAGATTTGCGAATGTTTGAATGCTAGGACCGAGGGTTCGAACCCCACCCGTGGTATGGTTTGTTTACAATCGTGTCATTACGATTTCGTGAGTCAGCAGGCGTTTAGATCGTGCAGAAATCAACGTCATGCAACACATGGTAAGAGAGCCCCGTCCTCTTTGGAGGAGAGATCGCTAGCGCACTCAGCTCCCACACTGAGGTCCGGGGGTCGATCCCCGGTACGGGTGGAAACATTAGGACTTGTTTCCTTAAGACACCTGTTGTCAATGTTCACCTAGCAGTAAAATAGGTACCTGGGTGTTAGTCGACTGGTGTGGGTCGCATCCTGGGACAAAATTGACCTACTTTGCCCGACATGCTCTGCATAACAAGCGGCTTTCTATATAATAGTATGTCATTGATGTCAGCTATGGTCTGTATACCTTGTAAATGTACTTGTAGAAATAAAGATTTTTTATTATTATTATTATTATTATTATTATTATTATTATTATTATTATTATTATTATTACACCATAATTGTAGTCTCGTCTTGGTCTACCAGTGGAATTATTTGCAGTCTACTGGCCCAGCGAATTCCTTTATTGGTACCGGTACGACGTTTCGCCACAAACTGGCGAAACGTCGTACCAACAAAGACTTCTATAACCAATCTCATTCATCGCCACAGTGTCGACGCTTCGCCATTATTCCGACTCACATTGTGAGTAGGAATAATTGCTCTTAAATAAGGCTGACTTTGCTAGATCAATATTACAGCTCTAGAACAACTTTACCTGTGTTAAAACAGTCATAACCGCTCTAAAACAGCCATAACTGCTCTAAAACAGTCAAAACTGCTCTAAAACAGCAATAACTGCTCTAAAACAGTCATAACTGCTCTAAAACAGCCATACCTGCTCTAAAACAGCTATACCTGCTCTAAAACAGCTATAACTGCTCTAAAACAGCTATAACTGCTCTAAAACACCCATAACTGCTCTAAAATGGCCATAACTGCTCTAAGACAGCCACAACTGCTCTAAAATAACATTAACTTCACTAACACAACACTACCTTCTCGAAAACCCTCGCTAACCTCACTAAAACAACACCAACTTCGCTAAAACAACAGCGCTCAAAAAAAAAAAATCACTAACTGCCCCGTTAAAAAAAGACTAACACAACGCGCTACTATCATACACCCGAATTTATCTCCACAAAATACTCAATAACAAAATCATATGCTGGCGTTTTTCATTTTTTTTTTCAGTACAGATATATGTATGATGGTTGGAGTTTGGCAAAACAGTACAATGTGATACCCACAATATATATATATATATTTACCCCCTCTTTTCCTTCCTCAACGTTTCCCCTCCTTCCTCTCCTACTCTAGTATTGTCTCTATCCACTCTTCTTCCCCAATATTACCCCTCTCCCCTCTCCCTCCCCAATATTACTCCTCTCCCCTCCCAATATTACCCCTCTCCTCTCTCAATCCCCCCAATATTACCCCTCTCTCTCCCCAATTTTACCATTCTCTTCACTCCCCATCCCAATATAACCCCTCTCCCTACCCCAATATTATCCCGCTCCCCTCTCCCCTCTTTTCCTCCCCAATAAAACAGTCATATTTTTGTTATATTTTCTAGTGTGTGTTTTTTCCCCCTCGCTGTATTTATATGGCGAATTATTTACGATTTTTTTTTGCTACGAAGATATACAAGCATACATACATACATACAATCATACATACATGCATACATAAATACATACATACATACATACATACATACATACATACATACATACATACATACATACATACATACATACATACATACATACATGCATACATACATACATACATACATACATACATACATACATACACACATACGTACATGCATACGTACATACGTACATACATACATACGTACATACATACATATATACATACATACGTACATACGTACATACACACTCACACAAATACAAACACTCACAAACTTACATTAAATCTCTTGCCTTTGGAGGAACGACCTCCAGTAGGGGATAGGTTAACGACATAGGATAACAGGGACACAAATTTCTCCAAACAAGGAAGAACCGCATACAAATCTGAACCACCTCATTATTATTATTATTATTATTATTATTATTATTATTATTATTATTATTAATTTTATTATTATTATTATTATTAATGGATTATCTTTTCAGCTTTAAGATTAATGGTCCAGTGGAACGAGTTCAACTGTGACAC
>WNWK01000055.1:762500-775000 GCA_009830355.1 Cherax destructor
ACAACATGGCATTATTAACAACATAGTTATATTAACAACATAGTATTATTAACAACATAGTTATATTAACAACATGGCATTATTAACAACATAGTTATAATAACAACATGGCATTATTAACAACATAGTTATATTAACAACATGGCATTATTAACAACATAGTTATATTAACAACATAGCATTATTAACAACGTAGTTATAATAACAACATAGCATTATTAACAACATAGTTATATTAACAACATAGCATTATTAACAACATAGTTATAATAACAACATGGCATTATTAACAACATAGTTATATTAACAACATAGTAATATTAATAACACAGAAAGTTAGTGTTGCCTAGCGTGGGACTCCGTGTCCAACATGCAGGTTTAGTTGGACAAACACCAAACACTCGCGGAGAACAAACACTCACTCACGCTGTTAACAACTGATAACAGCTTTCCCCGCAGCGGCTGCCGTTACACACCGCTAAACGGCCCGTTGACACTCTTAGACAAACTGATTGTAACGGGTGGATCCCAAACAAACAAGCGTGCGTGCGCGCACACGCACACACACACACACAAACACAAACACACACACGAGTGACAATGTTAAACACCATCACAAGACAAATCAGTAATGGCACTAAAATTGAACTCTCCCTTCCCCCTCCCCTCCCCCTCTTCTCCCCTCTCTTTCCTTCAAATCTCCCCCTTTCCCCTCTTCCCCTCTCCCCCTCCACGTTGCCCGAAAAAAGTTATTATATGCTTCTTGGGTTCGACGTATGATGCAGGCAGACAGGGAGGGGAGGAGGGGAGGGGAGGAGAGGAGAGGGGAAGAGGGAGAAGGGTGCACAACGCTTGATTGGGCTTCCACCCTGTCGACAAAGGTAAGCTCCCTTGAAATTGGAATGTCGCGAGTTCCCACCTCGTCATAGGAACATTTTGGGTGGTGGTTGTGGAGGGAGGGTGAGGGGAGAGGGAGAGAGAGGGAGGGTGAGGGGAGAGAGAGGATGAGGGGAGAGGGAGGGTGAGGGGAGAGAAGAGTTGGTGGCAGAGTTGAGATCGAAAAGTAACAGGTATTTGGTTAAATATATGTTTTTTTCCTGTTATATTGGCTGTTAAGGTGTGTATGTGTGTGTGTGTGTGTGTGTGTGTGTGTGTGTGTGTGTGTGTGTGTGTGTACTCACCTAGATGACGTTGCCGGTGTCGAGTCTCGGCTCCTGGCCTCGCCTCTCACCTACATACCACAGGTTATACTTGCTGTCTGCCTCGTGGGCATGTCGTACTTATCCTTCATACCGTGCATGATTTCATATCCAACCATTTCGTCGTTTTAACTTCGTTTTAGGTTCTTCTGAGTTTTGAACTTCGACTTATGCCCCTATGACCTCCAGTCCCATATTTCATCCAGTCTGTCTCTGTTAACTCAATGAATTCCACTTCAAAAAGAATTTTTTACATTAGCGAAACGTTGTCTTCCCTGATCCTTCTGTTCTCTAAGAAGTTCACAAACCATTCTTTTAGCTCCACCTTTTAAGTCAGCCTTCTTATTTCCAGGACTAATCGCGATATTTGGACATTTTCCTGGTTCCTTCGCATGTTTGGTCGGCTCCAAGCTGGTGCTCGATACTCTCTCAGGTACATCACGTGTAATACACAGAGTCTTAAAAGCTTTTAAGGCTTCTGAATGTTCTTAGATTTATTCAGTGTGTATATGGCGTGGGTGGTTCCAGTGGTGCTGTGTCGTCCAGGTTGCCAGAAGGTGGATTCATGGCTCCTCTGAATCTGAGAATATCTTAAGGAAAGAAATATGATGTTTCTTATTTAAATTACCGTCTTTGTTAATTTGTTTAACTTCTCTCTCCCTCCCAGTGAGCGCCTTCTACCATGCTCACTTCTTTCAAACACATCGATGTCGCTATTTTCATTCTTTCCAAAATCTAAATACCTCCAATGAAACAGAATTAGCAACGTATGAAAAAAAAAATGGCTGCAATTATGATTGATAAAACATGGTAAGCCCTCCCTGCATGCATTGCAAAATCAACTTTCAGTTGATATTCTTGGCCTATTTCGCGATTTATATAATATAGTATATATATATATATATATATATATATATATATATATATATATATATATATATATATATATATATATATATATATATATATACATATGCGTGTAATGCAATATCCAGGATGCTTCAAGTCGGTACAGAGTTGTTGCAGATTTATATACAAACCAAAAAAAAGGGAAAACCAATTACTTAGTGAGTCAACAGTGGACGGTAGAAGGCGAGCGAGTGGCCCAGACTATGACACAAATATCAAGACACACAAATAACTTCTCTTCGGCCCAACTGGAGCTCTCAATCGGGCCGGGCAAATATTCAGAGTCGGGTTATGAGGCAATTAAACGTTTCGCCCTTCGGGACTCCATTTAGGTTTTCAATGTGTTTGTGTGTGGGGGGAGAGGAGGGGATGGGGTGGGGATAGGAGGATCTCCTTGACGCAGATATGAAGTCTTTGGATCATCACCCGGGGGGAATAATCGCTTCAACCATCTCACTTTTCTCATCCATTCGTTCGTTCGTCTTTCTCGCCGGTCATGCGCCATTTTACATATTCGTCGGACTATTCGTTCGTTTGTCATGCAGACGTACGTTTTATTTCGTGTGTCTTCCGTCCGTGCATCTATGTATCCTCCATCCATTCATTCGTGTATCTTCCCTCCATAAATTCGTGGATTTTCCCAGTCACATTCGTGTCTGTCTCCCATCCATACATTAGCGAATGTTCCATCCACATTAATGAATGTTCCATCCATGCATTCAACACTCACTTTACAGCTTCTATACACACATACGTCCTTCCATTCTCGTATCTCCCATCCATCCTTCCCATCCCCGCATTCATCCATCCACCCTTCCACTAATTCCTCCATCCATTCATCATCCACCCCTCTATTCTGTACCCCGGCCACTAGTTCCCCATCTCCTTCCCCTCCACACTCCAAAAATATACAGGTACACACTTGGTTTTCTTTGAATACCCAATAGGGGGCAGAGGTCACCGTTACTTCACATATTTCCAGAGCGGCGCAGATATTGGCGTGTTGCGAGTGTTTTCCTTGCGATCTACATTATTTTCCCTCATGTCGCTCCAAAATATCCGGAGGAGAGGACGAAATGCCGGAAGTTTTCGTTCATAAGACGGCCCTTCGTCGCGAGGGTACCGGAGAGATGTTACTGAAGCCGTTATTTTAGGAAAATACTTTGCGGTGTTTTTTCCCCGTGTGTGTTTCCTTGTGGCGTGTTTGGTTTGACTGGCACGCAAGGATGTGTGTGTGTTTTTTTTTTAAGGGAGTGAGGTTTGATGCAAGGTGTAGGTAGGTGGGTGTAGAGGGCTGGAAGCTCCTCCACAAGCATCTGGCAACTGTGTCGCCCTGGGTCCAGCAGCAGAAGAGTGAAGGAAAAGAGAATGAGAAATGGGAAAACTTGGTCAGGGGTTTATTGAGGTCCGTGAGCCAGGATAAACACTTGAAACTCTCATTTCCTCCGCTAGAGGACCTCACAATCTCATCTCTTCTCATCCCAATGTCGATAAGATGCTGCCCCTAAGTAAACACCAGCTTGTGGGGGCGAGAGAGGTCTTTGGCTCGCCCTGCTGGAGAGGTCCTTTTGGACGCTACGGAGACCCAGTGGAAGGGCTGCGGCTCAAGGGATCTGGAGAGCCCTGCTTCGCATCCCTGTGGACCTCCCCGGCCCTCTCCCCAACCTCAAGATCCAACATGGCCGCACTGATGTCGACGTTTTGTTAGACACTGGTCGACCGGTGGCCTACACTTGTTACCCCCGGCCCCAGACGCTACTACTACACTCACCGCTTCTCCACGATTTTCTCTTTATCGCTTCCACTCAACCTGGAGAGTAAAAGGAAGGGGGAGCGGAGACGTGGAACAAAAGTAGGACAGGAAATGGAAAAGGGGGATAATAAAAAGGGAGGTGGGGATATGGGCGTGGGGTGATGGAGGAAGAGAGAGAGAGAGAGAGAGAGAGAGAGAGAGAGAGAGAGAGAGAGAGAGAGAGAGAGAGAGAGAGAGAAGTGTACTGACGAAACCTATTTAAGATGAGGCGAAAATGTGTGTTTATGTGCATGTGTGTGAATGTACTCACCTATATGTGGTAGCAGGGGTCGAGGCACAGCTCCTGGTGTATGTGTGATTATAATATAATAATATATTTATTTACTACAAGTACATGTTGAAGGTATACAGGCCTAGCTAACATCAGTGACATACTACTGTAAAGCCGCTTGTTATGCTGAGCATTTCGGGTAAATTAGGTCAGTTTTTGTCCCAGGATGCGACCCACACCAGTCCACTAACATCCAGGTACCCATTTTAAACTGATGGGTGAACAGGAACACGGACAGCAGGTGTCTTATGGAAACTCGTTCCTAATGTTTTGCAGCCGTACCGGAGGAGATTCGAACCCCGGACCTCAGTGTGTTAGCTGAGTGCGCTAGCGATCGAGCTACGGGATATTTTCTCCCATGTACAAAAGAGTTTGTTGTAACTCATCTTCAATGATTAGTTACATATTTTTTTCAGTTTTCACTGGATGTAATGTACATTAGCTCCTTTCACATACCATGCTGGCAAAATAGTACTATCTGAATAATTATTATTACTAATATTAATAATAATAATTATTATTATTATTATTATTATTAATTATTATTATTTTTTATTATGAATTCTATTACTATTATTTAACAACAATCGGGTAATAATCGAGAGAGAGGAAGGTTAGCTCAGTTTCCTTGAATCAAGAACCCCTTTCGGGACCTATTTTTTTCGTAGCGTGTTCTCTGTCTGTCTGTCTCTCTTCTTAGTGCTAAGACGCCTTCCTAATTTATTTTTTTAGCATAAAATAAGTTATAATGACTCCTCTTTTTTCCTCTGTCTACTAAGAATATATGTATATATATATATATATATATATATATATATATATATATATATATATATATATATATATATATATATATATATATATTATTTTTTTTTCTTCTCATTTAATATATTTGAGTTATTTTAAAATTTATAAGTATAATATAGGTGTTTGATTTATGGTGTGAATTTTGTATTTAGCAATAGATTTTATGAGACCAGTTTTACTGTAGTCTCTTTCCTTAAATTACGTTGCACTTATCTGTTTTCAATTCAGTCATCCGTTTGTCTACGTTGAACTCCATCATCCATTTACCACTCCACTCGCTGCTCCACTCGCTCAGCATCTATCGCAGTTCCAGTTACGATTGAATGGTTTAACTGTCTTAGCATCTCTGAGTCTTTCATGAGATTACATCAAAATTCACAGGAAACTCTTCCTAGGATCTTCTCTTCAGTCTCTCTAAGACTTCCATAACATTACCCATAATCTTTGTCCTTCCATATCGCTTCTTCAGGTTCGTCTTCCTCCTGGTGTGGCTGTGTAGCAGTTTTGGGTCCCCCTTTTTCGGCTTTCGTTGCTATGCGGTCCTGTATCTCCTCAAGCTCCAGTATTTATTCCCACTACTTCTACTTACGTCTTTGTTGTGTGTGTGTAAGTTAGCAAGTTTATTTAGGCACAGGTATACATAAATATAATTATCATGCGTAGTGTAAAAAAACTTAGTATAACCCCAAGAAAAGTCAGACAAATGACTTATTTCCATTGGGGTCCTTTGAGTGTGTGTGTGTGTGTGTGTGTGTGTGTGTGTGTGTGCTTGAGATTTATGGCCCGCTCAACATAACCGTGGCCAACATTATACAACTAAGGCCCATGGCCCACCCCTAGCAGCCAGCTCATGACCCACACAAGTAATCAGGGCAGGCCGTCCCCTGCCTACCCTGATCAGCTGTGGATCCCATACGCATTTCTCATTACCATAAATTCTTGAAGATCATTTCCATACTCTCTGAAGAGGGGTCCCTCTTGTGTCCCCTTGACCCCTTTATCTCCCCCTTTTCCTTCCCCATTCACCCCTTTCCCACCCATTCCTTCACCCAACCCTCTTTCCCCAGGTCCAGGACCATCGGTCTATTACGGCCAATATCGATGATGCATTACAGCTATTTTTCCTGTGGTTGAAGACGGTAATTTGGCTCTTATTGATGGCGGCGACAGTGATCATTTCTGGAATCACTGTGATGCTACTAGGGCTATTTACGTCAACACCTTCAACGTTATTGTCCCCATCGTCACCACCACCGTCGGTAATGTCATTACTACTATCACCACCACCAGCACCGCCGCCAACACCACCGCCGCCACCACCACCACTACAACTACAGTGCTATAACCAAGGGCGATGTTCTCTTAGCTATAAAAAAAAAAATACAACTTTACGCCACATTACACTGCCTCTAGTGCTCTTTAATCTCTCTCTCTCTCTCTCTCTCTCTCTCTCTCTCTCTCTCTCTCTCTCTCTCTCTCTCTCGATAATTAAAGCACCAACAACAACAACAACAGCACCAACAACAACAGCAACGACAGTACCATCACTAACAACAGCAGCAACAGCAGCAGCAAAAACAGTAGCACCATCACTAACAAACGCAGCAGCACAATGCCTAGCAAAAGCAGCAGAAGCAGAAGCAGGAGCAGAAGTAGGAACAGCAGCAGCAGCAGCACCAACAGGGCTATAAGACCCTACCCTCTCCGGATATTACGCTGAAGCTGTCTGGAAGAGTGCGTGGGGAGACTTGCTTATTAATCCCAAGTCTTGATTACGTCCTGATGAACCTGAAGCTGGAGTCGCGTGGCCCAGCGCCTGACCCCAGGGATAGATGGAGAGACTGGTCTCGCCAGCGCCTGACCCCCAGGGATAGATGGAGAGACTGGTCTCGCCAGCGCCTGACCTCAGGGATAGATGGAGAGACTGGTCTCGCCAGCGCCTGACCCCAGGGATAGATGGAGAGACTGGTCTCGCCAGCGCCTGACCCCCAGGGATAGATGGAGAGACTGGTCTCGCCAGCGCCTGACCCCCAGGGATAGATGGAGAGACTTGTCTCGCCAGCACATGACCCCCAGGGCTAGATGGAGAGACTGGTCTCGCCAGCGCCTGACCCCCAGGGATAGATGGAGAGACTTGTCTCGCCAGCACATGACCCCAGGGATAGATGGAAAGACTGGTCTCGCCAGCGCCTGACCCCGAGGGCTAGATGGAGAGACTGGTCTCGCCAGCGCCTGACCCCCAGGGCTAGATGGAGAGACTGGTCTCGCCAGCGCCTGACCCCCAGGGATAGATGGAGAGACTTGTCTCGCCTGCACATAACCCCCAGGGATAGATGGAGAGACTGGTCTCGCCAGCACATGACCCCCAGGGATAGATGGAAAGACTGGTCTCGCCAGCGCCTGTCCCCCAGGGATAGATGGAGAGACTGGTCTCGCCAGCGCCTGTCCCCCAGGGATAGATGGAGAGACTGGTCTCGCCAGCGCCTGACCCCCAGGGATAGATGGAGAGACTGGTCTCGCCAGCGCCTGACCCCAGGGATAGATGGAGAGACTGGTCTCGCCAGTGCCTGACCCCCAGGGCTAGATGGAAAGACTAGTCTCGCCAGCGCCTGACCCCCAGGGCTAGATGGAGAGACTAGTCTCGCCAGTGCCTGACCCCCAGGGCTAGATGGAGAGACTAGTCTCGCCAGCGCCTGACCCCAGGGATAGATGGAGAGACTGGTCTCGCCAGCGCCTGACCCTCAGGGCTAGATGGAAAGACTAGTCTCGCCAGCGCCTGACCCCAGGGCTAGATGGAGAGACTAGTCTCGCCAGCGCCTGACCCCAGGGCTAGATGGAGAGACTAGTCTCGCCAGTGCCTGACCCCACAGACTAGAGGGAGAAGCAAGTCAGTCTAGAATAATGAAAGGGGGGCTCTTGGATCTTGGAGTAAGAAGGCAGATAATAACTGCCTACAAATTGAGGGGAAAGGGACTAGAATAATTTACAACTCCATAGCGGAAGACGTTTCGCCCCTTGCGTATCAAGAGCCAAGAGAACAAGACACCATTGTATAAATACACAGCATTCTAGTGGCTTTATTTTGGTGTTTAACAGTATTTTATTACATGTAAAATGCATTTGTTCTTATATTGCACAAGGAAATAAGATGTTCATTTATTGGAAAATAAGCTTTTCGTAACCATGAAACTCTTTTGCATTAAAAAAAATAAAAAATACTGAAACCGTATCAAAGAAAGGGGTAAAAAAAAGGCCTCACACTACACATGCCTTTTAAAAGCCACCTTTATTAACATAGCTCAGCATAATTTGACAGTCTTGTCAGTAAAGATGACAGCCACCCAAAAAAAACATGATTGTTTATGTGGAATGAAAGACAGAGATTTAAAATGCCATCAATAAGAAGAAGGTCGGACCTTTGTTGATGCTAGTGGACTAAACCATGAACGACTGATAACGTAATCTGAGGAAGCAGAGAGAGAGAGAGAGAGAGAGAGAGAGAGAGAGAGAGAGAAGAGGGCAGTGTTTGACCATCAGCTGTGTGTTGGTACGAGATGCTTCTCTTTCTTCCTGTGACTGTGTGGAGGCAGCATATGTGTTGCTGTGACTGTGTGGAGGCAGCATGTGTGTTGCTATGACTGTGTGGAGGCAACATGTGTGTTGCTGTGACTGTGTGGAGGCAGCATGTGTGTTGCTATGACTGTGTGGAGGCAGCATGTGTGTTGCTGTGACTGTGTGGAGGCAGCATGTGTGTTGCTGTGACTGTGTGGAGGCAACATGTGTGTTGCTGTGACTGTGTGGAGGCAGCATGTGTGTTGCTGTGACTGTGTGGAGGCAGCATGTGTGTTGCTGTGACTGTGTGGAGGCAGCATGTGTGTTGCTGTGACTGTGTGGAGGCAACATGTGTGTTGCTGTGACTGTCTGGAAGCAACATGTGTGTTGCTGTGACTGTCTGGAAGCAACATGTATCAAATGTTGATCGAGTTTCCAGTTCTGTCTAAATCTTGTACATCTCATCACTCACATTAAAATGCCGTAGTATGTGGGAATAAGACACATGTATAATCAAGACATTTAACCAAAAACACATTTCATCTATTGTATCTTCTTAAAACCCCAGTAAAAGTCTTAATTGCGCATATGTCTCATTCATATCTGTTAATATTGTGTCAGTATTAACAGACATGAACCTCTGCTGTAAATGTTTCTCAAAGATTCTCATCCCAGACGTCTCTTGAGAATCGTCGGTCACTTTTGTCGTTAGAAAAACTACAATAACTATTTGCGAGAATGAAGACTTTAACGTCATCTCGCCTCCTTATGAAAGATCTCGTGGAACCCCGACAAGCTTCCGTTAAAAACCCTAAGGCTCTACGGAGCCTAGTTTGAAAACCCCCTTTGCTGTATGACGCTCGTAACGCTTGCAGTGCGCCTCATACGCCTGCAATGCGTATCACCCGTAGCATTCATTTCGAAGCTCCACTGCCTCACCATGACATTACCTCGAGAGATCCTAACCTATTTACAAAATAGTTTTAATTCGTATATCTTGCCGTCCTCTCGCTGTTTTTCTTTCTACATTCGTTTCACGATGCTTACAGTTAAGTATTCCTGGCCAGTGAGGTGTCCTGCTTTTGGAAAATAATCAATTTCTGACACTATCTCTAGGAGCTGTTGAAGGTCTGTTACCTGTTTTCCCATCAAGGGTGGTGCCTTGATGCTGGGGAAAGGTTTTTTGTACACACCATTGTCTCTCATTCCCATACTATTTTTTTACGAGAGAGAGAGAGGTGATGTAGGTAACAGCTCTTAGCTTGAATATAAAGTTAGGAACCTCAATCTAACCTTGTAAAGCCCTGTGGAAAGAGAGAGAGAGAGAGAGAGAGAGAGAGAGAGAGAGAGAGAGAGAGAGAGAGAGAGAGAGAGAGAGAGAGAGAGAGAAATATCCTGGAGGGAGGGAAAGAGATAATAGTGATATTTTTAATTATAATCAGGAACACGGATACGTTTTATCCAGCACTTTAATGCTTCCAGCAGGTGCTAGAGACTCTTGCACACAAGACTGCACTGTTTTCTTATACTGGAAATAGCCTTCCAGCAGGACTGGCGTTTTCTAACAAATTTCTCCCTGGAAACGACACCCGGGTATCAACTATTACCTGCTAGATGGGTAGGTAAAAATTGGTACCCAGGGCGTTACAATTGTTAGTCGAAAACTCTCACCAGTGAGTTAGGAGGCCTCAACAGGGCCATAAGGAGGTGGGAGGGAGACGTGGTTGAGAATAATTAATTGGAATGCATTAACTGGGTTGTTTTAGGTACTAAACTGCCAGTTAAGGACGCTAGTAGTGTGTCAGTGGTTGGTGGTGGTAGTGTGTCAGTGGTTGGTGGTGGTAGTGTGTCAGTGGTTCACAGTGGTATTCCATAATCAGTTATGAAGAATGTAATTTGGGATAAGTCAGATGGTTAATGAGATGCTGTATAATAGTGAGGTCTCTCTCTCTCTCTCTCTCTCTCTCTCTCTCTCTCTCTCTCTCTCTCTCTCTCTCTCTCTCTCTCTCTCTCTAGGTTTCTTTAAGTGCGTGTGTGTACTCACCTATATATGGTTGCAGGGGTCGAGTCATAGCTCCTGGCCCCGCCTCTTTGCTAGTCGCTACTAGAGCCACTCTCTCCCTACTTCAAGTGCTGTATCGTACCTCTTCTTGTGTTTGTGTGAGTGTGTTTGATGACTAACTAGTTGTATCTACAGGATACGCACACACGCACACACACACACACACACCTTCATAGCCCATCCTCATACCTTAACATATCCAGGCTTTACATTCCAGTAGCAATTTGCTCTAGCAAGATGCAGTCCCTCCCTGTTCTAATTTTCCTTCGATATGTAAGTCATTTTTACCCAGTAGATCACAGCACATATTGCTGATATTATGAAACCAAGAACTAGACCTTGTGGTACACCACTTGCTACGTCTCGCCATCCAAACGTCTCTCTCACTATAATTCTGCATTCTCTTTGGTATTATCTTATCCATGACAGTACATTCTCATAGTCTCTCAAGTCAGCTGTTTCAAGTCAGCTGTGTCAAGTCAGCTGTGTCAATGACCTTTTGACAGCAGGAATGTGCAATCTTCTTCTTTACCCTGTCCGATCTTTGTCATCTAAGCCTCCCGCTACAGGTGATGGATCAGCCAGGTTGTGATGACCATGTGGTCTTGCGGGCTGCTAGCACAAATAGCCTAGATGAACAGCCGGTCAATGGTGAAACTGGGCCTTGGGCCGGGCTGCGAGGGCTGCAAGAGTCCTCTAAACTGGTGACAGGTATGTCCCAGGTATTTAAGCAGGGTTCGCTTCCCTTAATCTATGTTAATTTCTAATACCCATGTCCCCGTTTTGCTGGTTAGAAAAAGTCTGGCGTTTCTCTTTGGAGATTAACGGACGGAGGATTGAGTCTACACCACTTCTTGTGCTGATTTACCCACACGGATTTAGCGCTTCATACAAAATAGTTATGTTTGCCAACGGGCTTACTAACTTATTCCTTGTTATATTTCCCAATATATTAACAATAATAGTCTGTTTCTTATTGACTTTTGTCTGTTTCTTTTTTTTTACAAGTTCGGTCCCACGTTATAAAACTAAGGTAGAATTTACACCACTGAAAAAACGTTTCGCTTGGAGTTTAATCTTGTTTTATATTTACAGAGATTAGATTTAAGATTTTGCCTCCGAAGCGGCTAATTTATTGTGCACCCCATGTCCATCGTGTGGAGGGTAGAGTACATGGAGGGTACGTGGGAATTTTAGGTGGAGTTGAGGACCGTAGTAGAGGTGCGGGTGACCTGAGCATTTGAATATCTGTAAAGGTCAGGAGAGAGAGAGAGAAGTTCGACCTGCTGAAGAATTCCTTCAGCCCTGAATCGGCAGTGGTTCAACTTTCTGTCTCCAGTGACTGGTTGTGAGTCATCGTTAGTCGTTTTTACAGCGTCTCTTCGTCTGTCTAGTTGGCTGGCTAGCTGCCAGGATAGATGGATGGATGAATGACTGGGAGGCTGGTCAGATGAATGAGTGGCTGGCTTGCTGGTTGGTTGCTAAAATTAAATTTCAAAGGCATTCTACTACTCGAGAATCATTAAGGAAGCATGTTATCTGTACACCACCAGTCAAGGATACTTTAATTCCCGTATAGGGATTACATAAACTGCGAGGGGTGAGTGGGTGGGTGAGTGGTTGTTTAGGTGGGTGGGTAGATGGGTGCGTGGGATTTGGCTGATGGGATCACGCTGATCCCCGCTCTAGGTGCTTGTCCAATCCCACCGTGTGAATGACCTTAAGACTTCGCTGATCAAAGCCTCGAAGTGAAAAGAGTCAGCGGCGAAGTCCATGCTTCTACCCACGACTATGACGTTAATTCCTCTCTGTAAGGTTGACAACATTCAGGGTTGAGGCTGGTTCACAAGAGCTGTTTGTCTGTAGCTGGGGAGAGAGAGAGAGAGA
>WNWK01000055.1:780000-842500 GCA_009830355.1 Cherax destructor
GTGGAATCAAATGAACAGTGGCATAGTGGAATGAAATGAACAGTGGCACAGTGGAATGAAATGAACAGTGGCACAGTGGAATGAAATGAACAGTGACACAGTGGAATGAAATGAACAGTGGCACAGTGGAATGAAATGAACAGTGGCACAGTGGAATGAACTGAACAGTGGCACAGTGGAATGAACTGAACAGTGACACAGTGGAAGTGAACTACGTACAGGAGGGGGGGGGGAGTTCCAAACTAGAGATGATAGGGCAGCTTCACGTCAGTTTAAAAACAGTATAGAGGCGGGACCAAGAACTAGGACTCGTCCCTTCAAAAAAAATACAAAAAAGGTAAGTACAAATAAAGAATGACACACACACACCAGAGACCAGTGAAGAGGCTAGGCCAGGAGCTATGACTCGACCCCTGCAACCACAACTAGGTGAGTACACACACACACACACACACACACACACACACTGTCACTGCTCGCTGTATTGATATAATTCCTTTACAAGTTTATAACTGATTCATGGCGATAATCCTCACTATCTACTGTGGTTGTGAGGCAAGGGAGGTGTCAGGTCACCTCCAGGTCACCTGCAGGTGTCCTGTTGACCCTTCAGCAGCAAACGTAACCACTCAATATTGCAAGGCTGGAAGTAAGTGGCTTGTCTGTTATCAGTCGTGAAAGTAAGTGGTGAGCAGGTATAGTGTTGATGACCTTAGCTTCCAGGTGTGCCTCATTACTGAGTCAGTGACCACACCTCACGTTGAGGTACTCTGCTGCAGGTGTGCCTCATTACTGAGTCAGTGACCACACCTCACGTTGAGGTACTCTGCTGCAGGTGTGCCTCATTACTGAGTCAGTGACCACACCTCACGTTGAGGTACTCTGCTGCAGGTGTGCTCATTACTGAGTCACTGACCACACCTCACGTTGAGGTACTCTGCTGCAGGTGTGCCTCATTACTGAGTCACTGACCACACCTACGTTGAGGTACTCTGCTGCAGGTGTGCCTCATTACTGAGTCAGTGACCACACTCACGTTGAGTACTCTGCTGCAGGTGTGCCTCATTACTGAGTCAGTGACCACACCTCACGTTGAGGTACTCTGCTGCAGGTGTGGCTCATTACTGAGTCACTGACCACGCCTCACGTTGAGGTACTCTGCTGCAGGTGTGCCTCATTACTGAGTCACTGACCACACCTCACGTTGAGGTACTCTGCTGCAGGTGTGGCTCATTACTGAGTCAGTGACCACACCTGACGTTGAGGTACTCTGCTGCAGGTGTGGCTAATTACTGAGTCAGTGACCACACCCGACGCTGCGTCACTCTACTACAGGTGTGAATCATTATTTTTCCTTGTCTCGTCTCCTCCTCCTCATTCCCCTGCCCTCCACACTGACACACCTTCTCTTCCCTTTATTCTAATAACCTCTCAGCCTCGGATCTTTGACAGAGGCAATGAGGCGGTAGGTGGCCTTTACCACCACTTGTGTTTACACGGGAAAGACCGACAGGACTTAGGACTCCACATAAAGTCTGTCTTCCGAGAACTACCACCTCTTTCTGTCTATTATCCATGTGTAAAACTCCTTATTTCTTTCTGTTGTATATGTATTTTCCACCCCTTCTGGCTACTGCAGGAAGCAAAACAAGGAAAAGGGGAAGGGGAAGGCCATATTTTATTGGCAAAATGGTATGGAATTTGCAGGAGAGATGAAAATTAATGGTGCTGTGTTTATCTTGAACATGGTAATGGTACTTCAGTGACACTCAGAGAGCAGTGTGTTCCAATGGTTCTGCTTGCTTCCAGTTCTGCTGCGATTGTCACAACCATCTGCTTCTACCACTACCACTACTACTACTACTACTACTACTATTACTACTACTACGATCATTGACCAGGTTGCCTCCCTGTCAACTGATCTCATCAATGCAGTGCTGAAGAAACTTCAGTGATCGGGTGACTTTCGGAGTGAACCAGTTCAGTGTATAGTTGAATCTTATATCTGCACTGTGCTTGTCCAGCTGGTTCTTCAAAGTCAGTATGTATAGTCCTCGCTCTTACAGTTGTAGCGGGTAGCCTCTTTTATTCTGAAGTAACTCTGCAAAAAGAAAAAATCTTTGCATACGTTTGTGTTGCATCTTCTGCCTCTTAGTTTTATTCCCTTGTTTCGAGTTGTGGACTCGTTGAATACTTCAAATAGCTTTTCGAATCTGTGTTTGTCAAAGTCATTAATTTCTTAATAGTTTGAATAAGATCACATCTGAAGGAAAATCATGATACCTGCCCCACATAGGTTGATTTTTATTATTATTATTATTATTATTATTATTATTATTATTATTATTATCGAGGAAAGATAAAGCAGCTCTAATTCCTTGGATCAGGAGCCTGTCACTGGCATCAAAGCACACTTCCCTACCTACCTACCTACCTGGAGTCAACTTGAAGGGTGTTTCGGGGGTCAACGCCCCCGCGACCCAGTCCTTGACCAGGCACAAGGCGGAACAGGGCCTGATCAACCAGGATGTTACTGCTGGCAGCACGTAGTCCAACATACGAATTACAGTCCGGTTGATCGGGTACTGACTTTAGGTATCTGTCTTCTTATGCCTGGTGGGAGGCTGTTGAACAGTCTTGGCCCCCCGACACTTATTGTGGATGGGTCATCGGTAGACACAAGAAAGACCTCCTGAAGAGTGGATTAACATTCACTCTACTGACTCCTAACATCAACTCTACTCACTCCTAAATACATATGAATGTTTATGTTGCTTACTGAGAAAACACCTTTCGTTGGGGGTCGTTCTCAAACAAGTCAAATATACATATCACGTAGATTATGTATAGCACTGTGTATACGTGAGAGAACTGCCTTTCAAGGTGATGACTCAGTACTGGGAGAGGATTTACTGGTGGATCAACAGGAGAAATAACAGGAAAAATACAGTTTCTTGTGTTCTTGATGGGCTGTGTCAGAGCGCGCACACACACACACACACACACACACACACACACACATAGTTGTCAGAAAGTGGAATACTCTGGGAAGTGATGTAGTGGAGGCAGGATCCATACATAGCTTTAAGAAGAGGTATGATAAAGCTCCTGGAGCAGGAAGTGTCACCTAGTAGCGACAAGGGAAGAGGCGGGGCCAGGAGCTATGAATCGATCCCTGCAACCACAATTAGGTGAGTACACACACACAGCGAAGAGCGAAGAGGCGGGGCTAGGAGCTGAGTCTCGACCCCTGCAACCATAATTAGGTGAGTACACACATACACACACACACACACACACACACACACACACACAACACACACACACAAACACACTCACACAAACACAACACACACAAACACACACACACACAACACAACACACACAAACACACACACAAACACAACACACACACACACACACACACACACACACACACACACACACACAGGAGGAGGAAGGACCCACCCCTCCCTGCATTAAAAACGTGGGTGGTGAGGGAGAGAAAGGAACTTGAGCCATTTGTGCACGTTATGGGCAACGAGGCATCCGGCGGTGACATGGCGAGCACGTTTCACAGACCGCTCACCAGGGGGCCAGAGTGACTCCAAACTCCACCACCAGGGGGCCAGAGTGACTCCAAACTCCGCCACCAGGGGGTCGGCCCGAAGAATGGACCAGCACAGTGTGTGGTGTACCCCTGTCTTTAATTCCCCATACTCAAATGGCTAACAGAGCTCTGGTCTCAGTGCCGCTGTAGAACGTCCCGTTGGGAAATGCTTCGTCGAGGACACGGCACCTTTATCCAGTCAGATTTGGGGGCGAAACGTCTTCCAGAATCGAATCTTCGCTACGTGTCTCTACGCACGCTTATGTCGACTCGAAGTCCCAGCCAGAAAGGGAGGCTGAGCTAAGGCTGGGAGAGGCGAACGATACCACGGGAACAGTAATCTCTTGTTACGATCTTCCAGTCGTTCGCCGTTTCCTTATAAAATTGTCACTGTCCCTTTGAGAAGGTGGAGGGAAGATTTAGGGAGGCTGGAGTTTTTGTTGTCATGGAGCGGGCCCGGCTTGTGCTGACGTTTCTGTTAGTTTACGAGTGTAAATAAAAATTTCAAAGTGCCTGGTATTCTCGCGGTGATAAAATGTGTTCATAAATATATATATATACATATACATATCTCGAGGTTCCCTCCTTTTCCCCTCCCCTCCCTTCCCCTCCCCTTCCACTCATCCATCCTTTAGCATAATGACATAATACTGAGGTGTCTTCCTGAGACGTCTCTCTCTCACTGATTTCTGCCTGATGTAAGCGTTAACTAAAACTACGATATTTCTCATTAAACGTTACGTTATATTTGGTTAGATTAACGTAAACGTGACCTTACATGTATTCACGCAATAACGAAATAACCAGCGACTTAGATCTGGCTGTACGGAACTCAGAGGTACTTCCCTTCCAGCGTTGGTATTTCTACGCTCAGCGGCTGCTTACCCCATTAACCTCAACAAAAATATATACTTTTCTGAACCTCTCATTATTTTTTTTTTTTTTAAGAATGTGAAGCATCGTGATATCCTCTATGCAACGGGGTGTAAAATCTCGCCGGGGCAGACCTGGGTAGGCCTGTGGAGGCTCAACCACTTAACTAGAAATAAAGGTAGAATTACCGAGAAAATGTTAGGTAAATGGACATTGACGCAAGCCGTTTCGGCTTGACAAAGCTCATGGAGAGCGAAACGTTGCCACAATAAAATGCCACATTAGCTGCACCTGCGTCCATTCACCTAACTACTTAACTGTTCGTCACCTGACGTAGACCCGTGTCAGGAGACACGTTCCTGACGAACTCACTACTCCCCACCAAGACCATAACCCTTTCCACCACCCCAACAACTACCACCACCCCCTCCCCCACTATCACAACCCCCACCCCAACCACCACCCCCACCAGCACTCTCACTGTTCCATCATGGTTGCATCACAGATAGAACACTACTCTCACTCTCCTCACAAGCTATAAAGAAAGCTCTCAGTATGACCAGGCTTCTGGGACCGGGTCGCGGGAGCGGTGGCCTCCGGAAGCGACTCCAGCGAATGTAAATCTTTCTCTAAACTTAGTGGAAGGGACACAGTAATGGCTCCACGGTAAGATTGTTATCCTTCCATCCTTAATATACCCTTAGCATAATTCTTGACCTGTACTTTGAACCGACATCATGACTCACGAAATGTAGCCAGCTGGCCCAGTGGCTTACGCACTGGAATGAAGTTTTAAGACTCACTTGCCATGAGTTCGAGCCCCACCCGTACCGTGATTTGAACCGACACTTCACAACTAACCCACATATTAAAAATGAATCATTAGGCAATGTTTCGTTCCATCCGGGACCATCATCATCTAAGATTCATCTAGACTATGGTAGTGAATTCCTTCATATGAGGGACTCATTACCTCGTCTTCTACTGGCTTCAGTTTCAACCCCTTCAGATGGCTTCTGTACCGAAGCGATAAAGCCACTGGTTGGCGAAACGTCTTCAGAAGAGACACGCAGATGCTGCACATGTACCTTATTTAGCAGTCATCGTCTTGTCGCGACGTTATCTTATTTAATGCTCATATTTATGAGGCGTAAAACCCGTGTGAGGCATATAGCACAAGGAAGGGTGGGAGGCTCGAACTTCCGTCCCTGAAACACGAGATTACACAAACTACCTAGAAGCACTCACTTAATTGGCTATACATAAATAACCCGCTTACGACGACGTTTCGGTCCGACTTGGGCCACTTACAAATCAACTCGCGACTCGATGATGGCCCAGGAAGAATCGAAAGGCCTCCCTCTAATTTGTGGACTAAATGTGAATTATTCCGACAGCCTTATCGTCAGTTTGGTTACAAATCAATAATATTTATAACCGATAGCAACTAAAGTGTAAAACTTTGCAAAACAAGCTGTCATTGGGAGAGAATTTGATCTGTTTACATCTGTAGTAAGTTATGACTGGATATAGATCAATGCTTTGTCTCAGTATGAACCTCGTCCTGCAGAGAGTCTTTTCTTGGCTAGTGTCGGCCGCACGCCGTTTGCGTCCGTGTCGACCTCCAACTGAGACCCTCTTCAGCAGGCAGAGACTGAGATATAGAGACTATCTATCTTGTTTCAGTCTCCATGACAAGTGTTCGTTACACTGATGCGTCACCATTGCCTGTTAAGTTTGTTCTACGAACTTAATAGGTAATGGAAATATAGTAGAGCGAGAGTCATCTATTGCTCTGTTTTGTTATGGCAGTGTCGGGATTTGGGACAAGGCCCTCAAGCATTTTCCAGTTATACATTATCATGTATCTCTCTTCTCCGCTCCAGTGAGTACATACTTAAGATTTAAGGGAGTTCCCAGTAATTTAAATACTCTTTTGGCTCTATGCTGGTGGCGTCTCGTTTTCGCTCATATGTGGGAGAAACGTCGTCTCTGCTTCAAAGTGCCTCTGCATCACTCTCCTTGTGGATACTTGCCTTGCAGCAGCTTAACGTACGTCCATTACAGCAAGTAGAAGGTATCTAAATTAGTTTGGGGCCAAAATTTACAAGTTTATGCCATTTTAAATGATAAAATTCCATTATATATATATATATATATATATATATATATATATATATATATATATATATATATATATATATATATATATATATATATATATATAGTATATGTACGTATGTCGTCATGCAGCACAAGGTCATGAATACTAGCAATATAGATACTTACAACATTACGAACCCTTGCAGCATGCATTCCTATAAGGGCGAGCAGCTGTACTAAGTAAACAAGTCATTTCGCCTCTCTGGCAACTCCGCAAATCACGTTTTTCTTATAGTATTGGGTTTGTGTCATTTAACGTGGCCGCATCCGTATCCTCCCTGGCTTGGGCTTGGGCTACGGAAGGCTGAAGTGGGTCACATGTCGCCTCCCGTCAGTGTGGTCATATTATCGCCCTCACAGAAATTATATTGATTATTTATCCGTGTTTGTGATGCTAAGTCTGATTTGGCAACTAAGTTTGTGGTATTGTTAAAGAGTGTTAATTGTTTTAAAAGGCAATTGAACCAAATATAACTTTCGTAAAAGTTACAACTGTTTATTACAGTTAATCCATATATATATATATATATATATATATATATATATATATATATATATATATATATATATATATATATATATATATATATATATATATATATATATAAACAATTCTTTGCTCTGAACTCTATTGTTATTCATATCACTCCTTCCCTCTCCCCAAACGAACGATCGATCACCTCTGTGTCGTCAACGGCCGGAGCTGAAGCCAGAATCATGACGAGGGTCGAGACGCGGACAGATCGAGTCGCCTGGGTCTATTATACGAGAACAAAAGAATCAGTGCGACATCTGTTTGCCTTATAGGAGCGGATGCCACACCGCTCAATGGCTGGGGTGTTTAGTGGTCCCCTCCCCTACCTCTCCCCTAACTACTCCCCTCCACACTATGTTATGCCACACCCCATAACGCCACACTACACAAAAGTACACACCCCCACCTCGCCACACCACACCCCAGTACACACCTCCCACAACATCACATCGTGCCTCCCTCACTTGGACGTAATAACCGTGGTGGCTCCAATAACCGATTTTGCACACGCACGCACGCACGATAGCACACGTACACTCGCACAGAATCCAGACATAGCATTAAGAAGAGGTACGATAAAACTCTTGGAGCAGAGAGACAAGAGGCCTAGTAGACATCAGTGAAGAGGCGATACGCTCTTATAAAGCTACCCAACATATATTCAGTGCTCTTATAAAGCTCCTCAACATATATTCAGTGCTCTTATAAAGCTCCTCAACATATATTTAGTGCTCTTATAAAGCTCCTCTATAATGGGAAGTATTGTATTTGAGGAGGACCTGAATAGCATGGGCCAGTGGGCCTGCTGCAGTGCTCCTCCTCCTCCTACCAAATTCATCCACCAACCTCTGCAGCTTCTCTTCAGAATCTCCCAAAAGCACAGTGTCATCAGCAAAAAGCAACTGTGACAACTCCCACTTTGTATTTGCTTCTTTATCTTTTAGCCCAACACCCTGAGCCGTACAAAGGTGCATTTTTGCACAGTTTGCTGGTATTACCATATACACAAATGTTTGGTTGAAGCTTCTTGAAGGTCGTTAAAAAATTTATTCATAGGTGTGATATACAGACCATCAAAATTAAATTAAAAATGAGCCTTGAAAATGTGAAAGGATCGAACAGAAAGTGAAGGATCGCCAGGAACTGTGATTTGACCCCTGCAACCACAGATAGGTGAGTACACACACGTTCTCTCTGTCTCTTGTGAAGCAATCTCAAGGCACTCACCCTTTTCCTCTGAGGAGACAGATGCTAAGAGATCTCACTCACACAATTAAGATATGGAATGGCTTCGACTCACTCAAACCTGAACTATTTGGAGTGTTGAATTATTCTAATGGAATGAAACTTCGAGGTAGAAGCTGCAACACAAACCTTTGTAAAAGTTGTTTCTGTTGCAAGCAAAATTCTAGCAGAATGCAATATACTACCCGCTAATGTTGCAATCACAAAGACAATGCAGCCTTCCAGGAACCACCTGGAGAAGCACTTACAAAGTATGATAAATTAGACACATATGCAACACTTGGGTATCTTTATTGAGGCATATGCAACACTTGGGTATCTCTTATACTTACCAAGTACAGATCTCAACCAGATACAGCGTGCCCTAGTAGGAGGAATTTCCAGAGACTTGAAGACCTACTCACTATGAGTCTATCAGTCTAGATTACTGGGTCAGATCTGTATTGGACTGATGAAGCCACTGGCTTGCAAAACGTTTCTTCAATAAAGATTCCCAAATGTTGCACAAGTGTCTTATTTTTAACTTAGGTAAATATATGGTAATAATTTACAGTGGTTTTGACGAATAAAGGTACTTGCGGTGGGTCTGTAGTACCTGGCTGTGCTAGAAACTAATTTATAGCGTAGTCAGTGCAACCAGAGATGAGGACAAAAATGTATATTAGAAGGTAATTTTGGTTTAATATATAATCCCACTGCTTGAACTTATATACAGTTATAGTACACTGCGTTCAGAATGTATGAATCATTGAACCAACTCGTGTATAAGATTTGCAGTGTGTATGTATAACTGTTGCAGCTACAGCTATAAAACACCCATACAAAGGACAGATTCTAGAATGGTGTTAGCCAGCTCAAGGCTCGTGAGGATCTGAGGAGCCAAGGTGCCCCTACATGCTAGGTAGCTTCACCTTGGCCCTCCCACCATACAATCGACAAGGAGATAACCTCCAGCACATAGTTAGGCCACCCCTTATATAAATGGTACACTAATTTAAGCAGGCAGTGTCCTGGGCTTAAATCAGGACATGTGTGATGTACATCAAAAGCAAGTGTGCATTCTGCGTATGCAACAGTGACCAGCAAGGTAAAAGGTATGGTAAGAGAAGACAGGAGAGAGAGAGAGAGAGAGAGAGATGCTGCCTGGTACATTCGCTACCTCACTCAACCGCCCAATAAACCCACACCAAATGTACGCAGACCGTCATATACATGCAACAAACTGGGCAATCTGAGGTAAATATCCTTGTTTGTGCAGCTACTACTCCAAGACAATCAGCTGATGTCTCTCCTCTACAGTTTTATTTAATTTCCCATAAGGTATGGTATATTTTTCTCCTTGTTTTCATGTCGGTAGTGGCTGGAGGGCGAGGAGAGAGCCTTCTGGTTTTCTATCCCTGACTCATACACCTAGATAATACACGATAATCTTTGATCTACATAAAGTAGGTGGTTCTTCTCCACAGATGACCTCGGTGTGGACTGCAATGTTCTCTGTTATCTGTCCTCATGTACTCCCGTGTACTCCCGTGTACTCCCGTGTACTCCCGTGTACTCTCACCAACTATCACCATCCCTCACCTCATCATTTCCCTTCCTAACCACAATACCCCACTACCATCCACCAACCTACAGAATACCACCACCACTGTAAAACCACCTCCACCACACTTCCTCCTTCACCACACCACCACCACCACCACCATACCACCTCCACCACACCACTACCACAACCACCACAAACCACCAGACCACCAGACCACCATCACCAGAACACACCACACCACCACCATACCACACCACCACACCATCACCACCACCACCACACCACCACCACCATACCACCACAAACCACCACACACCACTACACCACCACACCACCACAAACCACCACACCACCACACACCACCACACCACCACACCACCACACACCACCACCACACCACCACACACCACCACACCACACCACCACACACCACACCACCCACCACACCCCACCACCACACACCCCACCACACCACACCCCCACACCATCACCACCACACCACCCCCACCCACCCACTGCTCATGTCTTCGATCAAAACGATGGTTTAATTGAAAAAAGGTGCCAACACCAGGTTGGTGGAGGCAGCCACCTGGCAACCACCTTCCAGCTCATTTGTTATGGTTCTGATAAGCACAAAGATGGTTATTGAAAGAATTTTCTGATACCATTGATCGTGGAGGGGGAGGGAGAGTGGAGACAGAGAAGAGAGAGAGAAGAAGAGAGGAAGAGAAGAAGAGAGAGAGGAGGGGGAGGAGAGAGAGAGAGAGAGAGACAGACAGACAGAGACAGAGAATATTTTTTTAAATATTTCCCCTTTTTCCCCTCTCTTCGACTATATAAATTATATTTTAAATTATTATTTTTACATTCAAATTTTTTTTTTTTTGGTGTTCGTTCCCCCCCAAAAAAAAAAATTATAGTAATGTACTGCAATAAATATTATAGAAAAAATTAAGCTATTTCTATCTCCTATAAAATATAAATCTATAAAAACTTGGACGCCAGTCGCATCAAGGAGTGCGTATCAAGGAGTGCGCATCAAGGAGTGCGCATCAAGGAGTGCGCATCAAGGAGTGCGTATCAAGGAGTGTGTATCAAGGAGTGCGCATCAAGGAGTGCGCATCAAAGAGTGCGCATCAAGGAGTGCGCATCACCAGCACAGAACCCGCACTAGATCATCTCGGGGTGGGGGAAAATAACTGAAGAGAGTGCAAAGGTTCGCATCAAGACTAGTCCCAGAGCAAGGCAAAAACGATCTATGAGTGAACCAGCTGGTGCAGTGAACCAGCTGGTGCCAGCTGACCGGCCACTGCCTCTTAAACTGCCTTTTACACCCCACTGAAAAAAAAAACATTCACTACCTGATAGTATATTAGACGACAGAAGAACAAGGGGAGACATGATCACAACGTACATTATAGAGGCCTGGACAGGCTGGACACGGAAAGCTTTTAATTAAAGATATACTAAAAAAAAGGGTTATAATTATAACCTTAATTCTTAAAGGGATAGAGGGGTAAGCCAGCGGAAGGCATCGGTCAGATGACCAAGATATCCAGCGGCGGGGGTCATTGCAAAACTAGGACCTGCGTCAGGAAACATTTGTCCTGTTTCCTGACTATTTCTCATTTCTCTAACCTTAGAGAGATGAAAAATATTAATATTAGGTGAAGATATAAGACGCTGAGAAATATTTCTTAAATCTCAAGATGATTAGAAAGTGGTATGACGTGGTTGAGGATGGTTGAAGTGCTCTCTCTCTCTCTCTCTCTCTCTCTGGATAAGTAAGGGGTAAATAGAAGGGGTGGATGAGGAAATGGTGAATGGGATAGGTGGATGAGGAAGTGGCCAAACGAAAGTGACATCATCAAGGGAGGGTGGAAGCATAAAGGGAAAATGGCAGCATCATGGGAAAAGTGGCAGCATCATGGGGAAATTGGCAGCATCATAGGAAAGTGGCAGCATCATGGGAAAGTGGCAGCATTATGGGAAAGTGGCAGCATCATGGGAAAGTGGCAGCATCATGGGAAAGTGGCAGCATCATAGGAAAGTGACAGCATCATGGGAAAGTGGCATCATCATGGGGAAATTGGCAGCATCATAGGAAAGTGGCAGCATCATGGGAAAGTGGCAGCATCATGGGGAAATTGGCAGCATCATAGGAAAGTGGCAGCATCATGGGAAAGTGGCAGCATCATGGGAAAGTGGCAGCATCATGGGAAAGTGGCAGCATCATGGGAAAGTGGCAGCATCATAGGAAAGTGGCAGCATCATGGGAAAGTGGCATCATCATAGGAAAGTGGCAGCATCATGGAAAAGTGGCAACATCACAGGAAAGTGGCAGCATCATGGGAAAGTGGCAGCATCATAGGAAAGTGGCAGCATCGTAGGAAAGTGGCAGCATCATGGGAAAGTGGCAGCATCATAGGAAAGTGGCAGCATCGTAGGAAAGTGGCAGCATCATGAGAAAGTGGCAGCATTACAGGAAAGTGGCAGCATCATGGGAAAGTGGCAGCATCATAGGAAAGTGACAATACGAGAGGAAAGTGACACAATCAGAGAATGAAGAGTGACATTAGGAAAGTACTGGTGACATCTGAGTCATGCTTCCTTAATTACATTCTCTCTAACCCTTCAAGAGGGGGGGAGAGAGGGGAAGTGAGCGAGGGAAGGGGGGAGTGAGGGGTGATGGAGAGAGAGGTGGAAGAGTGAGAAGGTTGGGGAAGAGGATGGAGGGAGAGAGAGAGAGAGAGAGAGAGAGAGAGAGAGAGAGAGAGAGAGAGAGAGATTGGGATAATGAGGGAGGGAGAGGAGATGGGTTTCGGAGATGAAGATGAGAGAGAGAGAGAGAGAGAGAGAGAGAGAGAGAGAGAGAGAGAGAGAGAGAGAGAGAGAGCACTTCAACCATCAAATTGCCTTAATCAGCAACCAATAAGAATCAACCATCACCACGTACATCTTATTCACCAAACGCAACACCAATCACCCATAACCCAGCACAGCATCCCCTCTCCAAAAAAGCACCCTTACCACCCCTGTCATTTAGGGTCACTTAATCTTGGCGCCTCGTATCCCCAACCAACAGAGGGTAAAAAGCACTTCTTTGACACCGTGACATATGGGTGGAATTCCCGGAAAGGCAGACACAAACGGGACATATTGCGCTGTGATTGGATTAGCCTCGTCTCCATTAGGGTGGTTAAGGGTAGTTAGAAGCAACACAAGCAGCACATCGGCGCTTAATGCAAGAGGTGGATGGTAATGCTGCGATACTGTTTTGTTATGGTGTTTGTAAATGGAGAGAGAGAGAGAGAGAGAGAGAGAGAGAGAGAGAGAGGAAGGCGTGTTAGGGTGAGGAGTGTGTCATTGATGACACTGATGACATTGATGACACTCATGACATTCATGACACTCATGACACTGATAACATTGATGACACTCATGACATTGATGATACTGATGACAAAGATGGCACTGATGACATTGATGATACTGATGACATCGATGATACTGATGACATTGATGACACTGATGACATTGATGGCACTGATAACATTGATGACACTTATGACCCTGATGACATTGAAAACATTGATGACACTTTCCTGACGCTAAACAATCACGGAGGGAGAGTAGAATGATAGTTCTAGGCCTTTCACGTTGCAGTCAACATATCATCAAGAGCTTGCAATGTTGCAGAAACGAGTAAGGAGTCCAGTTCAGATTCTCTCTCTCTCTCTCTCTCTCTCTCTCTCTCTCTCTCTCTCTCTCTCTTCTTCCTTTGTTCACTTCTGGTCATTATTTATTACCCATTTGCTTGGTAATTCAAACATCTTTTACGTCTGGCATTGTCGTCCTCCTTCTCTCTGTCCCTCTCCACGTTTCTTTCAGTTGCTCGTTGTTGTTATCGAAGGTCTTGTTATTGTTCTAATTCTTATTACGCAGAACTGCATTGCAAGGGCGAAGCTCCTTCATTCACCAGTTCTTTCACTCGCCCTCTTTCCCCTTCCTTGCATCTTTTTTTCCCTCGTATTTAACCCCCTTCTCTCTCTCTCTCTCTCTCTCTCTCTCTCTCTCTCTCTCTCTCTCTCTCTCTCTCTCTCTCTCTCTCTCTTCTCTCTCTCTCTCTCTCTCTCTCTCTCTCACATAACCAGTCACCATTTTCCCCTTATCTGGTGTTCACTCTTCCCCTCTTTCCACCTTCCATTCCTACTTTTTTCCTCCTCTAGTAGAGCTCCTCCCTCTTCTTTCTCCCTTATCCTCTCTTCTTCTTTCCCTTCCTTCTCTTCTTTCCCCTCCCTCCACGTTCCCTCTCTTCTCAATAAGACAATTTCCATTTCTATCTCTTGCTTTCTCTTTTATCTCCAACTTTTCTTATCTCTCTTCTCCTCTCCTTTGCTCCCTTTTCTTCTCCTTCTCTTCAGTCCATCAACTCCCTCCTCTCATTTCTACTCCTTTCCCATTTCCTTCTCTCTCGACTATTTCTCTTCCCCTTTCAATGTCTCTATTCTCACTTCATATTTACTTTCTTTTCTCCCCTCTAATTATCCTTCTCTTCTTCCCTCATTGTCTTTCTCTACTCCCCTCTTATTTTCTTTCCCTCCTCTCCTCTCATTCTATTTCTCTGCTCCTTTTGTTTTTGTTCTCCCCTCTCATTCTCTTTCTCCCCTCTAATTTTCTTTCTCCCCTCTAATTCTCTTTCTCTTCTTCCCTCTCATTCTCGTTCTTTTCCCTCATTCTTGTTCTGTTTCTCTCATTCTTCATCCCTTCTCTTCTCTTCTCTTCTCTCATTCTTCTACTCTTCTCTCATTCTCTTTCTCTCCTCCCCTCTCAATCCCTTGCTTTTCACCTCTCTCCTTCCCCCTCTCTCCCCTCTCCTCTCTTTCCCCCACTCTCTCCCCTCTCCTCTCCTTCCCCCGTCCCTCAGCCCCCCTCTCCCCCACCAGCAAGGTAATATACGCTAATTGAACCCCACTAATTATTGAACAACTCGGTCAAGGGTGAACAGTCGTAACTGCTAGACATGATCAGTCCTTCGTTCATTCTTAATGCCAACCTTTTTTGGGCAGGGGGGAGGGTCCATTGTGTGGGGCTGTGGGTTAATTGGAGTCCACATGTTAATTTCACCTTTTTTTAATTTCACCTGTCACCAGCTGTGTTAATTATTTAGTGGGGTAACTATTACGCACCTCTCTCAGTCGTTTTTAAGGTAGAGTGGATTCCTGTGTGATGCGTGTTGAGGCAGACAGGTGTGTGTGTGTGTGTGTGTGTGTGTGTGTGTGTGTGTGTGTGCTGGAGTGTACCTTAGTGTGTTAGGGTGGTTTTGGCAGTGATTAGGGGAGGCTAGGATGTGATTGGGTGTTGGGGTGTGTGTTGGGGTATGGTAGGGTGTGGTAGGATGTTTGGGTGTGATAAGGGGCTCGTTGGAGTGTGCTGGGGTGTGTTTGGATGCGATGAAGGATGTGCTCGACTGCTGGGGTGTGCTAGTGTGTGTTTGGGTGTGATAAGGGATGCTAGAATGTGCTAGGGCGTGCTACGATGTGTTAAGATGCGTTTGGGTATGATAGGTGGGTGCTACGATGTGCTAAGGTGTGCTATAATGCATTGGTACGAGCTGGAGGTGCTATCAGAAATGGTTATGCATATGCTGATAGTTATAATGAAGGCTTCCCTTCTCTCCCATAACCTCCCCTTCCCTTACCCTACTAACCCATAACCTTCCCATCTTATTGTTCTTACTCTTCCATAACCTTCCCTTCCCTTGCCCTACTCTTCCATAACCTCCCCTCCCATTTTATCCCCAACACTTCTCTACCCGCAACCACACGACCGATTGGGAGGGGATGGGGTGGAGGGGTAAATACGACAACTGGAGGGTCGATCGAGTCGCCCCGCTCAACACTGGTTACGGGATCAGAAACCAAAAACCCGCAGTTCATTCTTCTATCCCATATAAAATAGGGGATTGGATTCTTTTATCCTAAATGGGGTTAGAGGTCAGAGCCATTATCCCACGAGATAAAAAGAGGATCAGATGGAGTCCCGGAGAGTAGGATCCCATCCCATTTTTTTTAGCCAACACAATAGACTCGGAGACTCTCGTCACATACAGTCTTTCGGTTTGTTGACTTGTCTTCATCATTGGTCTGTGTCTGTGGGTCTGGGCGGGGCTTGTACAGGTGTGAGTGACAATTTTCATTACTATTGGCTGTTACCTGACGAACTGGGCATGGCTTGTTCAGATGCTTATAGTGATTGGATGTTTGCTAAATACAGTTATGGGTGGGTCGAAGATTTGGTGATTTGGTCACTTTTTTTTCAGGGGAGGCTTAAACGTTTGTGATTTTTTTTGGTTATTTAGTTGGCTTTAGATGTGTCATTTTTGTTATTTAAGTGTTAGGTTCTAAATGAAATATATGTTATTGAAATTGATATACTTTACTGCCAAAGTATAATATAGCTTTCTAATACACACATAGAGCAATGCAAAGACAAATGAAATTCAACATATGTTAGAACAAAATTGAAATAGACAACAGTTGTGTGATCATACCTACGAAAACAAAACAAAAAAAATGGTTAAGTTAGAAAAGGCCCAAAGAAGAGCCATTTAATGGTTTCTAAAGTCGACAAATATCAGTAATGTCGAAAGACTGTATAGCAGTAAAGATTGTACCAAAGCAGGTTAAGAGGAGACACGATAAGAACATGTAAGGTTACAGAATGACTTGAAAGAATGGATAAAGAAGACAATAGGGACAATAGGAGGCCAGAGTCACAACTCGAGAAGAAGAAGAAGAAGGAAAAGTGGAACAGAAGGGATAAAAGAGTATTTGTGTTTTTTTTCTTCACAGAGTGGACGATCAGTGGAATGAATTGAAAGATGAAATAGTGTTATAACCGATGGAATTTTAGAATAAATGATTATGTAACTGAGTTTTTTTTATTGAAGACGGTCCTCCACACACACACACACACACACACACACACACACACACACACACACACACACACACACACACACACACACAGCCAACCTCGCTTTTATGCAAACAACTGGAAAATGGGCCTCCCTGATTGCCTTAGTGCCTCGTCTGCTCCCAGCTCGCTTTATTTCCTCTCTTTATTTGCTCAGTTTTCCCCTCTCTTTGCATGTTGTTTCGTGTGGTTTCAGAGAGAGAGAATCAGTGACCTGTTCTGTGTTCTTCTTAACAGTGATTCAGTCAGCTGCTGTTTTAGACAAGGCTGTTTAGGCCTTCTAAAGATTTATTTTTCATTGCATTGACTGGCTGTTGCAACCCAAAGCAACAGCAGCCAGCACTGCAGACCTCCAGTAACAGGTGCTGCTGCTGCTGCAGGTGCTGCTGCTGTTGCTGCTGCTGTTGCTGTTGCTGCTACTAGTGTAGAATACCATGGTCTGCCATCCCTCAGCTCCACCGCCAACACCACCATAACTATGGTGGCTTCTCTCTAAAGTTGTTTGTAAATGCAAAACAATTGATCAACAAACAAAGAGAGATAGTAGAGGGCAACGAGTGACTAGCTCCCTTGAGGTTTACTATACAAATAGTAGGAGTCTAAGAAATAAGATAGATGAGCTAAGATTACTTGCAAGTGCAGGTAATATAGATATTATTGCTATAACAGAGACCTGGTTCAACCTGAAAGATAGAGAAATGCCTTCCGAGTGCAACATTCAGGGTTACAAACTATTCCACACTGATAGGGTCAACAGGAAGGGTGGTGGAGTGGCGATGTATGTCAGAGATAATTTAAATTGTTGTGTTAGACAAGATATAAGATTAGAAACAGCTGACACAGAATCTGTTTGGCTACAGTTTCTCGAGGGTCGTAAAAAATTAATTTTGGGTGTGATTTACAGACCCCAAGCCTGATAGGGAGCGCAGTAAGCTGCTATGTGACGAAATTCATAAGGCGTCTAGATATGAAAATGTTGTGTTAATGGGAGATTTTAACTTTAGACACATTGATTGGAACAATGTGACAGGTAATCTTGAGTCTAGTGACTTTCTTGATACGGTTCAGGATTGTTTTTAAAACAGTTTGTGACAGAACCAACTAGAGGTAGCAACTTGCTTGATTTGGTTCTTGCTAACAAAGAATCACTAATTAATAATCTTGAGGTTAATGAAGAGCTTGGGAAAGCGATCACAAATCACTTAGTTTTAATATATCATGGAATTACCCAGGTAACTGCAATCAAGTCTCAGTTCCAGACTTTCGTGTAGCCGACTTCATGGGGATGAGAAATTACCTAGGTGGGCTAATTGGGATGACCTGACTATGGGTCAGGTAGGTGGTTTTGGTTGCCAATATGACGTTTTTCAGAGCATAGTTCTAGCTGCCCAGACAACTTTTGTTCCAAGTAGGGAAATTAGATCTAACAAAAATGATCCTAAATGGATGAACAATAGATTAAAACATCTCATTGGTCAAAAGAGAGGCATATATAGGCGTATCAAAAGAGGGGATGGACAGATAAGAAATCAATATTTTCAATTAAAGAGAGAAATAAAAAAGGAATAAGAAAAGCAAAAAGGGATTATGAGGCTAAGGTCGCAAGGGATTCGAAGACTAACCCAAAAGGGTTCTTTCAGGTATACAGAAGTAAGATTAGGGACAAGATAGGCCCACTTAAGAGTAACTCAGGACAGATCACGGACAGTGATAAGGATATGTGTGAAATTTTCAATACTTACTTCCTCTCAGTTTTTACTCAGGAAGATACTAGCAGAATTCCAGAAATAATAAATTATGTAGAACTGGAAGATAACAGACTATGCTCGATTGGGGTAACTAGTGACATGGTCCTCAGACAAATAGAGAAATTAAAACCTAACAAATCCCCAGGCCCTGATGAACTGTTTGCAAGAGTTTTAAAGGAATGTAAAGAGGAACTTAGCAAACCTTTGGCAAATCTTTTCAATATATCACTACAAACTGGCATAGTGCCAGACAAGTGGAAAAGGGCAAATGTAATACCTATTTACAAGGCAGGTGACAGGTCCTTAGCTTCGAACTATAGACCAATAAGCCTTACCTCCATAGTTGGTAAATTTATGGAATCAATAATTGCCGAGGCAATTCGTAGCCATCTTGAAAAGCATAAATTGATTAATGAATCTCAACACGGTTTTACAAAGGGGCGTTCATGTCTTACGAATTTACTAACTTTTTCACTAAGGTGTTTGAGGAAGTAGATCATGGTAATGAATATGATATTGTGTATATGGACTTCAGTAAGGCTTTCGATAAAGTTCCACATCAGAGGCTACTGAGGAAACTTAAGGCACACGGAATAGGAGGAGAAATTTTTCCTGGGTAGAGGCATGGTTGACTAATAGGCGGCAGAGAGTTTGCATAAATGGAGAGAAATCAGAATGGGGGCGTGTCTCAAGCGGTGTTCCACAGGGTCAGTTTTGGGCCCCTGTTGTTTACAATTTACATAAACGACATAGATGAGGGAATAAATAGTAGCATAAGTAAATTTGCTGATGACACCAAAATAGGCCGTCCAATTCATTCAAACGAGGACATTAGAGCACTCCAGGATGATTTGAATAGACTGATGCAGTGGTCGGAGAAGTGGCAGATGCAGTTTAATGTAAACAAATGCAAAGTTCTAAATGTTGGGCAGGACAATAACCATGCCACATATAAGCTGAATAATATAGATCTTATTACTTGTAATTGCGAGAAGGATTTAGGAGTTCTGGTTAGTAGTAATCTGAAGCCTAGACAACAGTGCATAAGTGTTCGCAATAAAGCTAACAGAATCCTTGGCTTCATATCAAGAAGTATAAATAACAGAAGTCCTCAGGTTGTTCTTCAACTCTATATATCTTTGTTAGGCCTCATTTAGATTATGCTGCACAGTTCTGGTCACCGTATTACAGAATGGATATAAATGCACTGGAAAACGTACAGAGGAGGATGACAAAGTTGATCCCATGTATCAGAAATCTTCCCTATGAGGATAGACTGAGGGCCCTGAATCTGCACTCTCTAGAAAGGCGTAGAATTAGGGGGATATGATTGAGGTGTACAAATGGAAAACAGGAATAAACAAAGGGGATGTAAATAGCGTGCTGAAAATATCCAACCAAGACAGGACTCGCAGCAATGGTTTCAAGTTGGAAAAGTTCAGATTCAGGAAGGATATAGGAAAGCACTGGTTTGGTAATAGAGTTGTGGATGAGTGGAACAAACTCCCGAGTACCGTCATAGATGCTAAGACGTTGTGTAGTTTTAAAATAGGTTAGATAAATACATGAGTGGGTGTGGATGGGTGTGAGCTTGTACTAGGTCAGATGCAGTGCTCCTTCCTTAAGTGAATGTAACCTGACCTGTACTAATTCCTTAAGTGGAAGTGACCTGACCAGGTGGTCGGCTGGACAATTATATGAGTGGATGCGGTTGGGTGTGAATTGGTCCTGACTAGGTTGTGCTACTAGGTCAGATGCAGTGCTCCTTCCTTAAGTGAATGTAACCTGACCTGGCTGGGTCGGGGCATTGGCTTAAGCCGTTGGAGATTTGGACCTGCCTCGCATGGGCCAGTAGGCCTGCTGCAGTGTTTCTTCTTTCTTATGTTCTTATGTTCTTTACACATACACACACACACACACTATATATATATATATATATATATATATATATATATATATATATATATATATATATATATATATATATATATATCCGTACATCCTCTCTCTCCCCCAGGTACATCTGTTTGTGATACTATATACAAGAAACATTTGTAGCAGACGTCACAGAACCAGTGGAACCGACGTTACAAGGCAGTTACATCAGGTACAGCTACACATAATCACAGTTGCATGAATTATCATACATAACAGTTGTGTAGATTACCCGGGATAACCCAAAAAACACTTAGTCAAGGATGAGAACACTGTGGCCACGGGAGACAAGGGAGGCTGGGTGTTAATTCTCGAACAGGCAGACTGTATTTCCAAATTTCACATAATTTTTTTTTTTTCAAACTGTGTACAAGTGTCTAATTTATACTTTTGTCGATATTGTGTACGTTGTATGATGTATCTTCATTAGTGTCATCATCATTCCCCCACCACACCACCACTACTACACCTTCCCTCATCACCACTACTACCTCATCCTCACCATCCATATCGTCACTAACATTACCATCACTCTCCTTGTCAGGAGGTGTTCTTCCCCATCACCATAATGGGTCTCACCCATCACTGTCACCGCCGTCACACGGCAGTGAGTGACCCAGTGGGGGAACCCCATATATCCTCCCCTTTCCCCATCATTTCCCCCTCTTCCTCCTCCTATAGCTCCACTACCTCACCTAACATCAGAGACACCTCAGCATTTATCCCCTCTACCCTAACTTAGGTTAGACACCAAGTCTCACCCTCCTAACTTGCTGACATCCCATCAGTTATATCAACGTTTTCCCCCTAACTTAACCAAGACACTTATCAGAAGAGAAACAGTCCATTATCACCATGCAACAGAATAGAGAAAAAATACAGATTCTTTTTCCCTGTCTCTCCTCAGAACCCAGAACACAGTACTGGTCCTCACTTAAACAAGAACAATCATACAGATAAAAAAGACCAGAAACAATTCTCTCCTCTTGCCTCTGTGTCAGTGCTATATATATAGAGAGTGAGAGAGACACCTTCCTCAACGCTACATGTTCTGAGCATCGCGTCAGTGTCACAGAGCGCTCCATCAGTGCCACAGAGCATCCCATCAATGCCACAGAGCGCCCCATCAGTGCCACAGAGCGCCCCATCAGTGCCCACAGAGCGCCCCATCAGTGCCACAGAGCGCCACATCAGTGAGGACCATTTAGCCACCCCCCCCCCCACTCCTACTCATCGTTTACCACATCCAAAACAATTGCCATTATTCCTGTTCTTCTCCATCACTCTCTCCAATCTGGCCAAATGTACATCTAATGATAGCGGAGCCACATAATAGCATCCATCGGCGAGCACTCCTCACACTCCCACAAACCTTCGTTCAGTCCACTTCGTTTTCGGGCGGTTTCTCCTGCCTTTTGGAGGGAGAGAACTCTCGCGTTTTCTCTCGCCTGGGAAATATCTGAAGCTATTCTGACTGGGTAGTGTATTTATGGTGATCTACTAAGGAAAACATTGAATTGTTGATGGTGTGGGAGGTGGTTGGAGGTCTTCGGGAGCGGTCGTCTGGCGTGCGGGAGTTAGGTGATGATTGTGGCGCTTCCATGCAGCGCCAGCAGCACCGGTGTCAGCATCGTCAGCAGCAGGAAGATGCTGATGCAAGAGCACCAGTACCAGCAGCGTCATAAACAGTGGCAGCGCCAGCAGCTGCTGCTGCTCCAGAAAAAAGCAGCACTAGCAGCATCAGAAATAGCACCAGCACAGCCATTAACAGCACCAATATGAACATTTATTGCAGCAGGCAGAAGCTCATGAAGAATCACCAGCAACAGTAGCAGCAGCAGCAGCGCAAGCAGTAGTACCAGCAGTAGCAGCAACAATACCAGCTGTAGCACACACATCACACACACAATCATCAACAGCAGACAGACAGCACCAATCACACAACAACATAATCACAACAATATCACCACACAAGCACCAGTTTCACAATACACCACCACCACCATTATCACCACTACTATCACCACCACCACCACAAGTAGCAGCAGCGTCAGGAGAATCATCAATTCTGCGTAGAAATTCAATAAAGAGACATGATTGACCTTAACCAGACATCGAGGGACACTCCTGGAGCCTCTTGACTATCCCCTATCCCCTACATCCCTACCCTCCCCAACATCCCCAACCACCCCCTTCCCCATCCTTCTCCATTCCAGGTCAGACCTGTTGTCAATTTTCGTGGCCGGGCAGAGAGTTCTTGGCTGCTTGGTATGGCAGTCTGATGGTGTTGCTGGTGTTGCTGTGAGGCTGGTGGTGTTGCTGTGAGGCTGGTGGTTTTGCTGTGAGGCTGGTGGTGTTGCTGTGAGGCTGGTGGTGTTGCTGTGAGGCTGGTGGTGTTGCTGTGAGGCTGGTGGTGTTGCTGTGAGGCTGGTGGTGTTGCTGTGAGGCTGGTGGTGTTGCTGTGAGGCTGGTGGTGTTGCTGTGAAGCTGGTGGTCCCATCTTGTGTGGCTGGAGATATGACTGAGATATCTGTTATATTTTCCTGTGGGGGTTGTGGAGATTGGGGGGTATTAGGCAGTGACGGTGTTTTCTCTGTAAGAAAATTGGCCTTAATCGGTAATTGAGTATTCGCTGGCTTAACGGAGTCTTGCCTTCGTAGAACTTCATCCGCTGGCTTACTGAAGCAAGGCTTTTCCCCACATTTAAAAAAGGGCAATGTTCGCTTTTTCGAGTGTTTGGTTACAGAGATAATGTGACAACTGAAAGAATATAGGTTTGTTTACGTTGCAATCTGCTAATACCAGTGTGTAATAAATTGTAATAAATGGTCTTATCGTCTGTATCTTGCAGTTTACAGATGTATTTCGCGACGAACACTATCGAACGCTTTCTTAAAATCTAAAACATGTAATTCACCCACTCGGGTTCATGGTTAATTGTGTGACTCGTCAGTAGCTTAAAAGATTTGATTTGGAGGAATTACCAGATCGAAAAATCGGTCTGTTTTTTAGTTAGTAGCCATTTGCTCACCGTGTGTTTGTAAGACGTTCAGCCATTTTTTTTCATTATTCTCACAGCATTGCTTTCCCCTGATGTTGGTGTATCAGGGGATCCTCTCCGGCATCTCTTGTTTTGCTAAATATCGGTGCTATACGTGTCTTGTTCCGTAGGTCCGCCAGAATATATCAGGTATTATTTTACCTACGAAGTACGTACTTTGTTTATTGTTTACCCACACTCGTCTTGTCGACTGTAGCCCAGGGGGTTAACCTAACCTAGGAAACTGGCCCTACAGGGGTTAACCTAACCTAGGAAACTGGCCCTACAGGGGTTAACCTAACCTAGGAAACTGGCCCTACAGGGTTAACCTAACCTAGGAAACTGGCCCTACAGGGGTTAACCTAACCTAGGAAACTGGCCCTACAGGGGTTAACCTAACCTAGGAAACTGGCCCTACAGGGGTTAACCTAACCTAGGAAACTGGCCCTACAGGGGTTAACCTAACCTAGGAAACTGGCCCTACAGGGGTTAACCTAACCTAGGAAACAGGCAGTACAGGGGTTAAACGGAACACTGGAATTAACACGTGTATTTATATAAAAAAATAATATTTTTATCTGTCAAAAGCAAATTTAGTATACTTGCTCACAATTTCTGATACCTTATTTTCTCTATGTTGCTTGATATAGTCAGCGTACCGTCTACATTGCTCATTAAGTGGACACTGAAGTACATAGCGTTAGTGAAAGTAACCATTACGCTGAAGAGGACCCCAGAAGGGGGTCGAAATATGCAGATCAATCAATCTACTGAGTTTCTTCCTACATGTGAGTTATTAATGAACACTATTCATTTAACTGATCATCGTCTGTGTGTATGTATATATATGCCAAAACGACATCTGTAGTTAAACACCAGAGAGTTCGAGGAGAGGGTAATCCAGTTCGTAATCCCGTTCTTTTAGAGCCCCTGGTGCTCTTTCGTGTCATCTTATTGCCTTTATCTTATCAAGATTCAGTTGGGGCTTAGATTCGTAGCGTCCGTCGTGTTCTTCATGTAAACACAGTCTTGAAACTTCGTACACATCTCATTCCCGACTTGAAAGTAAAGAATTATTTGGTTCTGTTTTGGTTTTGCTACCTATTCATTTCTCAGCTTATCTCTCTCTCTCTCTCTCTCTCTCTCTCTCTCTCTCTCTCTCTTACCTTTTCTATACATTTCTATCCTGTTTAAATGCCCGAGAAGTCACCAAGTTCCCACGGTTCCTATATTAAATCCAAGTTCTTAATTTAAAATTCCTCAGCATGTTTCCTTAAACCGTCTTGTTTTAGGCACAGTTCTCGCTTTTAGAATAGATTTGTTGAAATCATTTTCGTATATTTTGTAGAAATCTTTCTTTATTATGATCATGTCTGTCCCCAACTTAGTTTCTCATTCATGTTCATTGTTTTGGCAGATTACTTAAAATCCTCCACTAGTGAGAGAAGGCCACTAGTGACTTCTCACTAGTGGCCTTCTCTCACTAGTGGCCTTCTCTCACTAGTGGCCTTCTCTCACTAGTGATTTTCTCTCATTAGTGGCGTTCTCTTACTAGTGATCTCTCACTAGTGGCATTCTCTCACTAGTGACCTCTCACTAGTGACCTCTCACTAGTGACCTTCTCTCACTAGTGACCTTTGATGTGATGCTGCATGAAAAATAAAACTGCTCGAAACATTTATGAATTTGGCTGAATATTTCCTACACGTACTGGCCTCGTAAGCTAGCCAGTCTATTTATGGTTAAAATTCCCTATACTTAAAACTTGCTCTTTTTTTTAATGATCGCGTTCCCTAACAGTTCCTTTTAGTGTGTGTGTGTGTGTGTGTGTGTGTGTGTGTGTGTGTGTGGAGGGGATTGATGAGTGGGATTTTCTGGATTTGGTTGGAAGTGGAAGTGTGAGAAAGAGTGAAGGAGGGGCTTAGAGCAAAAGGTGAGAGGAGAAGATCTAGGAAGGAACGGAGAGGACGTCTAATATGAGCATTTGGTGTGAGGAGGGGGGAAGTCAGGGGTGAGGGAGATCAGGGGTGAGAGAGGAAGGTAGGAAGGGGAGATGTTTTAGGAGAGGGCTGGCGGAAATATGAATTTGAGAAAGGAGGGGAAATAAGAGGATAGTTGACGGTCAAGAACAAGAGAAAAGAGAAGAGAGGGGGGGGGGCGGAGGCAAGGGAAAGGAGACAAGAACTGGGGGTGTGGAGGAAGAATCTGAGAGGAAAGGTAGGGAAAGGATGAGAGGAACTTGGCATGGCATGCTCCTTCTAAAGTAAGGTTGGAAGGTAAAGCCAACACAGTGTCATGACACCACAAACAATGTCTTTGTATCTGTATGGGAAAATAGAAAGCAAAGGTGTGTGTGTGTGTGCGTTTGTGAACAAAGAAAGGGATGATGTCTCCCATTCCCCACCTCCCGACTCCATCCCTCCCTTCTAGAGTGAATAAGGAGGTGAGGATAAATGGTAAGCGGAGGGCGAGAAGGGAAGGCAAAAGGGGATTATAATAGGTATCAGGGATGCACATAATAGGACGGAAAGAATGTGCTAAAAGAATAAATGAAAGGGTATGTGCGAGAGAGGTAGGGTGATCATATGGTAGCATGAGAAAGTTACGAATATCACCACAGAGAGGGAAGACACAATGGGATCTCAGTGTTGTTGAGAGCTCAGGTAAGAGAGGCAGGGGAGGAGCTCTAATACCAGCTCCAGTGACACAAGGTGATCTTCTGGTGTGCTCAGGACATGGTAGCGTGAGTGACAAGGGTGAGGTTAAAGGAGAGACAGAGAGAGAGAGAGAGAAGGGGGGGGGAGGGGGAGTGAGGAGAGTATATGGGAAAAGCATAACGGTTGACACAATGTATATCGTGTGGCTAAGTTAACTGGTGTCTCGCTTACCTCTCTTCTGTCTTCTGTGAGATGAAGACAGTACAGCAAGACATTCTCCCCATGCCCTTCATTCCACTTTCACACTGCTGCTAATAGTACTAGCACTACTACTACTACTACTACTACGACTACTACTACTACTACTACTAGAACTAATACTACTACTTCCATTACTACGTCCACAACTTCTACTAATATTAAGAAGAAGAAGAATACCAAAAAAAATTGATAATACTCTCTTACGTTAAATATTTCTAAGGACTACATAAAATCTATTTCATACCCAGATTATTCTTCACTATAATTCTCAAGGCATCCTGTGTAAGATTAACAAGGTGCCAAGCAGTGTCACTTAGGCCACAAGTACCTTATTTACCTTAAAAATGTGTTAGATAAACAGTAGGCCTACTGGCCTATTGTAGACAGATCCTTCTCACAAATACAGTGGTACCTCGGTATACGTACACTTCCCAAATCGAACAATTATGCAAGTGTATTTTTGTAAGTGCTTTTGTAAGTGTATTTTTGGGGTTCTGAAACAGATTAATCTACTTTACATTAGTCCTTATGGGAACAAATTCGTTCGGTACTCGAAGAGATCGGCAACTGAACAGCCTTCTGGAATTAATTAAGGACGTATACCGAGGTACCACTGCGAGAAGGATCTGCCTACAATAGGCCAGTAGGCCTACTCTTAAGTCCCATTCTTTTTTGTTATACACTTAGCTATGTTCTGTTTGTTGCTATAATAACAGAAGCGGAATCTCGGTGTTACACCTTCAGTAAATATTTCGTCCATTTATTTTTCGGTGGTTGAAATACTAACTACGTCTTTGTTTTAAATTAATGCCAGTGTTCCACCATTCTCATTGCCTAATAAATTATTTTTATGTTGCCCTCTTTTTCTTTTCTTAATTTAAAACTATGATTTTTTTTTTTGCTATCTGTGTGTGTGTATATGTGTTTGTGTGTGAGTGTTTGTTTGTGTGTGTATGTGTGTGTGTGTGTGTGTGTGTGTGTGTGTTTGTGTGTATGTGTGCAACAAGACTCCACCTGAGGGCATCCTTGGGTCATCCATCGCAAGGTTAACGACGACACACACAAAAACAACAGCAATTACCTGCAGCTGGGTAGAGTGTCACTGGAGTTGAACCAAGAAGACACTGCTGCCCCCTGCCCACTCCCCTGCCTCCATATTCCCCTTCCCTCATGTCCTCTTCCCTCTCTCCCTCCAGTAATTCCCCTCCCCATCCCTTCCTCTCTCCTCCCTGTCTAATATAAGTTATCGTAGCTTCTTTAAACCCACATAAAGTACGGCTATACAAGTCTCATGCTATTACCAGTAGCCATTACCAATGGTGTTCCTTGAAGAAGTGCAAGGTCGCTCCTGGGGGCCTTCTTCTTCTTCTTCTTCTTCTTCTTCTTCTTCTTCTTCTTCTTCTTCTTCTTCTTCTTCTTCTTCTTCTTCTTCTTCTTCTTCTTCTCCTCCCCACCCTCTTCATCTTCATTTTCGTTTAGTCAAATGACTGAGTGGTGGGGGTTGGATTTGAGAAAGACCTACGAAGTATGAGCCAGTAGGCCTACTCCAGTGTTCATTCATTCTTATCAGATTCCTTTTCTTCTTATTCTCCTTTCTATTAGTATTAGTATTATTAGTATTATTATTATTATTATTATCATCTCAACATTCGCGGTAGAACTATTACAGTAAAGTATAAGTATCTTCCAGTTGTGAAATTACCACGAAGCAAAGGACAACCTTGACTTAGTGTAGTGCAACAGTTCGTGTAGTGGAACCTCAGTTGAGTGAAGGAACAGTGGAACAGTACGAAAGACGCTACTGCTTCAATCAAGTCAACCATAGCTGTCGTATGTGTTGCCGTCACCACCACGTAAACAAAGAGCAAGGTAGGTCTCAATCTCCTGTTATACCTAAACTGTAGTTTCGAGTAGACACAAGGTGACTGAGTCCGTCCTATAGACGGCACTGATGGGAGGGCTTTTGAGCCCAAACAACATTAATTTACCAAAGTGAAATGTTGAAATATACGCCACTTTGGGACAACTTAACACCCCTTTATCCCTCGTCAGCTGCGAGCTGTGGAATAGCTGTTGCAAGTCGGAGGAGCTGTTCTGGGTGAAGCTGCAGAACAGCTGAGACAGCACCTAAGCTAAGTATCTTTCATTCATGTATTTACACCCCTTGTGGGAGGTTCCTTGACGCTGGTGAGGGGCTCTTGATCTAGGGAATTGGATCTCTGCTCCGGTTCCCTGAATTGAGCCTGAATACTTTCCATCCCCCACATGCGCTGTATAATCTTACGGATTTAGCGCTCCCCCGTGATTATAATAATAATATAATCATGTATTTACAGATACGTAGCTTAGTAATAATATTCTCCAGAGCCCTTGCAATAGTTATTATTATTATTATTAGTAGTAGTATTAGTAGTATTATTAGTAGTAGCAGTAGTAGTGGTGGTGGTGGTAGTATTTTTACTGTTAAACAGAAGAGTCACTCGCTGCAACAACGGCGCCTGATGTACTACTAAATTTAAACAGGAGTGATGATAGATGGAAGGTTCCAACAGATTCAACCAGGTGTTTCTAGCAGAGCCAACAGATAAAACGTTTTTCAACGGTAACAGCAGGTGAACGATTCCTAACATGTGGGGTATTCCAGCCTATCCTAAAGTTTTAGCGTTTACAACAGAAGCAACAGGTGAAGGGTTCCAACAGAGCCGACAGAAGCAGGGTTCCAACAGAAATAGCAAGCAGAGGGAAAGCTTCTAACAGGATGAACAGGGGGAAGGTTCCCAACAGAATCAACAGGTGAAGGGTTCCCAACAGTCAGACAAATGAAGGATCCCAAGAGAGCCAACAGGTGGATGATTCTCAGCAGTAACAACGGCTGGATGATTCCCAACAGGTGGAGTGTTGATATCAGAGCCAGCAAATGGATATTTCCAACAGTACCAACAAATAAAAGGGGCCCAACAGAACCCAACAGCTGGAGGGTTCGTAACAGCTGGAGGGTTCCATGCAGAACCTTGGGTTCTACAGCTGGTACCAAAAAGTTAATATATTTTATTACATGAAAATTTTAATTGTTTCTTTAGAATTCTTCTTCACTTTCTTCTTTTCTTTCTTCTTACTTTCCTCTTGTGTCACCTCTTTTTTTCCACCTCTTTCTTCGTCTCTCTCCTCCTTTTCTTAATCTTTATTTTCTTCCTCTTCTTTCTTCTCCATCTCCGCTTCCTTTTCAGTCTCTTCTAATTCTCCTCCATCTCTTCCTCTTCTTCCATCTTCTCCACCTCCTCCTTCTGCACCTCCTCCTTCTGCACCTCCTCCTTCTGCACCTCCTCCTCCTCACCATGAAGACCCAGCAAGGAGGACCTGATCTCTCAGCTGTCCTACAAAACCTCTGAGACGTTCTAAAGGATTTCCTCCAACCTTTCCCGGATCTCACTGCCAAGATCCTGCAAGGAGAGAGAGAGAGAGAGAGAGAGAGAGAGAGAGAGAGAGAGAGAGAGAGGTAATAACGCTGTCATGTGTGTCTGTATTTGTTTCATGTTGTTGGTTAATAAAAATATATAATTAAATGTTTTTCTCGGGTAGATGATAGATGACAGAGGTGGTGTTGCCTGAATACTGAAATGACCAAGAACGAAGATGGTGCCTGTGTCTTATCTATTGTCTGGGCCGTCGTCGTGGTTGCGTGCTCACTTACGGAATGACTGGCATTGTCCAGTTCTCTCTTTTTTTTCTCTCCTAGCGGTATGGTCACTGACAGGACGAGTGGCAGTGCTCAACATTGTCTTCAAAGCAACATGTTCAGTCACTGCATAAGTGCCAGTGCCTAATAAACTCGCCCCTCGGAGCAAAATCTATACGGACTTCCTTCCCCGTCGTCAACCCTGGGGAGGGAAGGGGGGTCTCCATCCCCCTGCGGTGTCGAGGCTGCGCCTGCGACAATAGGTCGCCTCCTCGGGGGATTCACTTCTGGTCAGATTGCATTGAGAAGATGTAACAAGTCCAGCCCTCTGGAGTGGCCAGGAGACGGCCTGTGTCACTCCGTGTTCAGCTGACCGTGCCTCCTCCAAACGCCTCTTAAACAACTCATATCTCTCTCGTTTGCTCTCCGGTGCGATTTCTACCGCGGCTGCCAACTCCCGAAGGTCGCTTGGGCAGGTGAGACGAGCGGAGAGTGGAAGCAGGCGAGAAATTTGTTGTCTAGCGTGTCCATCTGGTGGATGTTTATAAGCGGGTCTCCGTGTATCTCTCCCTGAGCGTCCGTTTTTCCCATTTCATGTCTGACTTGACGTCTTCCGCCTCGCTGGGCCACGATCCCTGCCATTGGATTAGGACGGGATGGTCATGAGAGAATGCGACAGGGACCCCGTGTATTTATTTACATATCCATTCGTCCGGGTGACTTTATTTTGATTGGTGTCGGACAGTTGTATATTGGCCGTGATAGCAGCTGCCTTCCTAACGTCCAACAGACTAGCTAGAGAGTCTTCCACCGCTGTGAATGGCCCCCGGTCACCACCGAAACTTTATTGAGTAGGGCGGTGGCGTTTTGGGAACCTTTTCTGCTTTGTAATGGTGGTGAGTTGTGGGTTTTTGCCCTTGATTAATTTTTGAAAGCATGATTGTTGATTGTGACGAGCGGTTAGCTGAGGGCAAGACGTGCGATAACTGGAGAAATTGACCGGTTGCCTAATTCGCTGACACAGCAAGGGTGATCGTTAAAGCTATCGCCTGCTAGTTGATTTATTAGGTTTAAAACCTATCGACTGCACGATGGGGTCATTAAGGCTACAATGTCTGTAAACCACCGGTGACATTGTCTTAAAACAAATTCTGTGTTCACTGTGTTCGCAGTTTATAAACTGAGAAATATACACATCTCGCAGTATATAAACTGAGAGATATACACATCTCGCAGTATATAAACAGAGAGATAAACAAGATACACACAAAGTCTGCGCTGGGTGGGTGGGGGAGAGGGATCAATGCCTTGATGTTGGTGAAGGGCTCTTGATCCAGGGAATGGGTGGAACCCCCTTCCCTTCCCCTTCTTCGGATCAAATCCACTCGTTGCCTCCTATTGCGAAGACGCTGTTGAGTGACTCCCTGTGTGTTTAGCGCTTCCAGTGAATGCAACAATAATAATAAATATAATATTAATAATAATAATCAATAACGACCAGAAAACAACATCAACAAAAGCAGCAATATCAACATCAATAACAATAAATTACATCGAAAAAAAGGGTGAAATTCAGAGCTATTGTAAAGTCGCCTAGAAATTATTTAGATACTTTTATTTGATAACAAGTATCTGTAAATAAAAGTCCAGCATATATATATATATATATATATATATATATATATATATATATATATAAATCTATTATTTTTGTTGGTGGTTGTGCATTTTACTGCCATGTACGACGTTAATTGGGCTGGCGGTATTAGAGTGGTAAATTGATTATTAAACTAGGTGTGTTGCGGTGGCTGCTACGATATATAACCCTAATTTTTAAAGGGATGGAGGGGTAAGCCAGCGGAAGGCTTCGGTCAGATAACCGAAAGCTCCAGAGTCTGGACACACTTGTCGTGTTTCCTGACGAATCTTACCTTCCCGCTGCTGCGATTCGATAAAGGTATATCCCCCATCCCTGTGTATGCTGTCCAGCCTTATCCCCTCTAATCTCAATGATTCGAGATTAGTATCCCAATATCCCATAAAAATAGACCCTTCCAATCCCAGTGATACGAGATTTGCATACCAATATTCCATAAAAACAGACAATTCCAATCTCAGTGATACGAGACTGGTATCCCAATATCCCCTAAGCCCAGCCCCCTCTAACCTCAATGCACCCTAAAGGAATAGCACAGAGTGCGGCATTAATTTCTAAAGCGGTTAAACATCAGCTATGGTGTGTTTACAAGTCATCACATGGAATCTACCATACCAATTTCTTCCATGAAAAAAGAAAGAAATGGCAAACTGGAAACTACACATCCCAAAACCGGTTCGAATCTTCCGCTAACCCACACGAACTTTCAAAATGTAAAGCCGAGCAGACGAGGCATTCTCAGGTTATCTCCTCCATGGACAAACCAACGCTGAAAGATTTGAAGCCGATCGGAAGAGGCATTCCCGAGTAATTAACGAGAATTATAGAAGGGGAAAAAGTAATTAGGCAACCGTTGAATATATAATTACGTGTGATTATATATATTAATGATTTGACTTATTATAACTCTATAATTATTATTTTTTATTAATGCTATCATTATCATCATCAGACTCATCATATGATCATTACTTTCATACTTTCATCATTATCATCATTTTTATCATTATCATTATTATCATTCGCCATCATTATTATTATTATTGTCTTAATAATTACACTCACAGGTCTGGAGTGAGAGAAACGATGAGCGAAACGAGCTTCCACTGACGCAACACTTCGCTCAGGGTAGCTCTTGATAACGCTCTACCACGAGCGAAACGACGCCGCAATCAAAGCTTATATTGCCTATCGCGTTCGTAGCTAAAATAAAAATCATCACTCACTTTCGCCCCTCCGATAAAACGACATTTCGCCCTTCGATAAAACGACATTTCGCCCTCCGATTAAACGATGTTTCGCCCCTTTAGATAAAACGACATTTCGCCCTCCGATAAACGACCTTTCGCCCTGCGAAATCCATTCCAGTCTTGGGATCCCGCTGCTGGCGTCAGTCCCGGAGAGGATAGGCGGTCAATTATTATTATTATTATTATTATTATTATTATTATTAAAAATAATAGTTTATTTGCATATCTCTTATTTTTTTTATTTACGATAATTCAAGAAATATTTTTTTTGACTTGTAATTAAGAGGTGACCAGCAGCGCTGAGGTCCTTTGTAGCGCGCTAAACCCGTGTGGGTCGCGCATCCCGGAGTTTGTGTGGTCGAGGCTTGATCCGCTAATCCGCGAGATGGTGAATCGGCTTGTCAACCCTGCCCGCAGAGCAGGGAAAGGCAGGGGAAAGGCAGGGGGAGGCAGGGGAAGGCAGGGGCAAGGGGGACACATCAGTACCCCCCCCACTCTGATACGTTACTTACCATCCATTGGATCAGTTCCCCCCCACTACTTTTCCCCTGCTAAACCCCTCACCATCCAGTACCCTACACCAGTATATTCCAGGCCCCCTCCCTTCGTTCCCCCTCCCCTCGTTTCCTCCCCTCCCATAGTTCACAAAGGCCTCGGAGGTGTAGAGAGACTGTTCAGTTGAACGTTAATTGTTACGGTCATTGACTGTGAAAATTTGAGCCGCTTAAGAGACACGCGTTCAAGACCTGTATAGTGCAGGAACTGGTTGTTTGGGTGGTGCTTAGCTAGTTGTTTTGGTGGTGGTTGGCTGGTTGGTGGGGGCTAGTTGGTTGTTTGGTGGTGCTTAGCTGATTCTTTGGTGGTTGATGTTTGGTGGTAGTTAGCTGGATGGTTGTTAGCCTGTAGTTGGCTGGGCGATTGTTAGCTTGTAGTTAAGTGGCCAAATTGTCGAGTGATAGATGGTTGAGAGATCAGACTCTCTCTCTCTCTCTCTCTCTCTCTCTCTCTCTCTCTCTCTCTCTCTCTCTCTCTCTCTATCTATCTCTCTCTATCTATCTCTCTATATCTCTCTATCTCGCTCTCTCTATCTCTCTATCTCGCTCTCTCTATCTCTCCATCTATCTCTCTAGGCCAGCATAGGCCGTTAATGTGTAACCATCAGCCTGTTGGATTTAATAATTTTTTACCCTTATTTCTGTTGTTACAACGGGATTCCTTGATTCGGTTTACTTTCTCAACGGAGATCCTGTTAGTCTGTTAATGGAAACAGCGGAACTCGTGGTCCCGTTGCCTTGAGGAGAAACGGATTCGGTATTCTGCCGGCCCGTCAGTAGTGGCACAACGGCACCAGTATTCTGTTATCCTGTTAGTGGAGCAACAGGAAAAAAATGCTGTTGAGAAATTGCTTTCACATACCTGGAATTAAGAATAAAAAAAATATGAGTGAAAATAAATGAGGCTTTATTTTGCAGAAGCTTTATTATCTGGCTTTATAAAGGAACAATGTGAATACACAGATGGAACAGGAGACTGGTGTTTGTAAGTGGCTGTTCCTCCCTGTTAACAGGACAACAGGAGAACACTCTCTGTTGAAGAAGAGGTCTTTATCCTCTTTAGTGAAGACCAGACCTCGACCAAGAGGGGAAGACCAGGCCTGGACCAGGAGGGGAAGACCAGGCTTCGACCAGGAGGGGAGACCAGGCTTGGACCAGGAGGGGGAGATCAGACCTCAACCAGGAGGGGAAAACCAGGCCTGGACCAGGAGGGAAGACCAGACCTCGACCAGGAGGGGGAGACCAGACCTCGACCAGGAGGGGAAGACCAGGCCTGGACCAGGAGGGGGAGACCAGACCTCGACCAGGAGGGAGACACCAGGCTTGGACCAGGAAGGGGAGATCAGACCTAGACCAGGAAGGGAAGACCAGGCCTAGACCAGGAGGGGAGACCAGACCTCGACCAGGAGAGGGGAAACCAGACTTCGACCAGGAGGGGGGAGACCAGACCTAGACCAGGAGGGGGAGATCAGACCTAGACCAGGAGGGGAAGACCAGACTTAGACCAGAAAGGGAGACCAGACCTAGACCAGGAAGGGAAGACTAGACCTAGACCAGGAGGGGGTGACCAGACCTAGACTAGGAGGGGGAGATAAGACCTCGACCAGGAGGGGGAGACCAGACCTCGACCAGGAGAGGGAGACAAGGCCTCGATCAGGAGGGAGACCAGGCCTAGACCAGGAAGGGAAGACCAGACCTAGACCAGGAGGGGGAGACCAGACCTCGACCAGGAGGGGGAGACCAGACCTAGACCAGGAGGGGGAGATCAGACCTAGACCAGGAGGGGGAGACCAGACCTCGATCAGGAGGGGGAGACCAGACATAGACCAGGAGGGGGAGGGGGAGGCCAGACCTAGACCAGGAGGGGGAGGGGGAGGCCAGACCTAGACCAGGAGGGGGAGGGGGAGGCCAGACCTAGACCAGGAGGGGGAAGACAAGACTTGGATCATGAGGGGAAGGGAAAGGCCAGACTTAGACCATAAGGGGGGAGGAGGGAGGAAGACCAGACCAAGACCATAAGAGAAGGGGGCAGAGAGAGTGAAGGGAGGGGAAGGGAGGAGGAAAGGGCCATGCCTGGACCACAGCTCGGTGGGGACAGGACCTGTCACCTGATATCTTCGTGTCCACCCCCCGCCTCAGGTGAAGGGGGCATCCACTGCTTCAGCCACACCGGTACCACAATGCTTTCCGTCTCTCTCTCTATCTCTATCTATCAATCTATCTATCTATCTATCTTTCACATATTACTACTGGCTGCTGAGAACAAATGATAATGATAGACGAAGTAATAATAATAATAATAATAATAATAATAATAATAATAATATTATTATTATTATTATTATTATTATTATTATTATTATCAATATTATTATTATTATTATTATTATTATTATTATTATTCTAGCTAAGCACTAAACCTGTACGTGTCATACAGCACGCGAAAAAATGGGGGATAATAAGGTTTGATCCAAGTAAACGGAGGGGTCGCTTCAATGCCTTGGATCAAGAGTCATCCAGCATGATTTCACCCCCTCTTTCCTTGTAAGTTTCTTGTTGCATATGAGTTTTTTCACCATACTTTTATGTGTGTGTGTTGTGTGTGTGTGTGTGTGTGTTTTTGTGTTTGTGTGTTGTGTGTGTGTGGTGTGTGTGTGAGTGTGTGTGTGAGTGTGCGTGTATGTGTGTGTGTTGTGTTGTTTGTGTATGTGTGTGTGTGTTTTGTGTGTGTGTGTGTGTGTGTGTGTATGTGTGTGTGTTGTGTGTGTGTGTATATGCTGTGTGTGTGTGTGTGTGTACTCACCTAATTGTGGTTGCAGGGGTCGAGACTCAGCTCCTGTGTGAGTGTATGTGTGTGTGTGTGAGTGTGTGTATGTTGTGTGTGAGTGTGTGTGTGTGTGTTGTGAGTGTGTGTGTGAGTGTGTGTGTGTGAGTGTGTGTGTGTGTGTGTATGTGTGTGTGTGTGTGAGTGTGTGTGTGTGGTACAGGTGGAGGCCAGGTAGTACCATGGGCGTGGCAGGAGTGGATGGCCCCAGGAACCTGCCTTACAGGACCCACGTCTCACAAAGTGAACAACACAACCCTACAAGATTCAGTGGTTTAAAATTCTCAGTCAGTGACTTTACACCACTCACCTTTCTTGTCCCGAGTGGAGGCTCGCACGGCCTATTTTCTGAACTTGAGATAGGCCTATGAAGTAGGCCGTGATTGCGGATCGGTGGCGTAGAGCGAGGAGAGAGAATAGGGAAAGAATGGGGTGGAAAAGTTGCAGGGAGGGGGTAGTGGAAAAAGTGGGAGGGGGGGGAAAGAGGGAAGTTGCAGGTTTGTATGAATTATTATTATTATATTCGTGGGGAGGGATGAAAAACCCGTAAGGGCACACAGCCCCTGGAGAATGGGAGGGGAATCAGGTTTGATCCGAGTGAAGGAGTAGAATCAGTTCCTGGAATCAAAAGATCTTCCCAGCATCAAGGTACTTCCCCTCCCTCCTTCCCCCTTCCCTCCCTTCCCCTATCCTTCATTGAAGAGGCCCTTGGACCATCTTATGCCGACCATTTTTACCACTTTCTGTCTCGGAACAGGCTGAGGGACTGACCACCTCAAATTGCTTTTCTTCCAAGGTTGATGGACTGATTACATCATCTTCACTTCACTACTACACCTGTTGCCTCTGTATCTGACTGAAGAAGTCTACTGTGTGGGCGAAACGTTTCATCAATAAAGATACCCAATAATTTCTACAGCTATCCAGTGTTCTCGCCTCACGGCTTTCCCAAATCCATCCAAAACTTGTCCTCCGTGAACCCATTGCCATAGTATAACCACAAATGCAAGTGTCAACGGCCTTCTGGTAGTTTAGGAATGCGCAGCAGATCCACAATTCTCTGATTTATGTCGTCTCGGTAATTCTGCTCAAATCGATTTCCGAAAAAGGATTTTCCTGGTTATTTTATATTATAAATGACTATTTTTCTGCTGGTCTCTTAGGTCCGCCTCGGTCTCGTTTTTGGTTTACTGTTTGGGACCTTATTGGTTGATGTCTCGTGTGGTCGATGTTTCGTGTGGTCGATGTCTCGTGTGGTCGGTGTCTCGTGTGGTCGATGTCTCGTGTGGTCGATGTCTCGTGTGGTCGATGTCTCGTGTGATCGACGCCTCGCGTGGTCGATGTCTCGTGTGGTCGATGTCTCGTGTGGTCGATGTCTCGTGTGGTCGATGTCTCGTGTGATCGACGCCTCGTGTGGTCGATGTCTCGTGTGGTCGATGTCTCGTGTGGTCGATGTCTCGTGTGGTCGATGTCTCGTGTGATCGACGCCTCGTGTGGTCGATGTCTCGTGTGATCGACGCCTCGTGTGGTCGATGTCTCGTGTGATCGATGTCTCGTGTGATCGATGTCTCGTGTGGTCGATGTCTCGTGTGATCGACGCCTCGTGTGGTCGATGTCTCGTGTGGTCGATGTCTCGTGTGGTCGATGTCTCGTGTGGTCGATGTCTCGTGTGATCGACGCCTCGTGTGGTCGATGTTTCGTGTGGTCGATGTCTCGTGTGGTCGACGCTTCGTGTGGTCGATGTCTCGTGTGATCGACGCCTCGTGTGGTCATTACCCTCTCTTCTCTATTATCTTCCTATGCTCTTATCTACTTTGTTCATTATTATTTTGTCTCTGTTCTTCATTATCCTCCTCTGTTCTTCACTATCTTCCTCTCTCCCTCATTTTCCTCCATTTTTATTGTCTTCCTCTCCTCTTCTTCTCCTTCATTACCCTACAATATTCTCCATCGTCACGCATCTCCCCCCTCTTCTGTTTTTCCCACCCACACTGCTTCATCTTCCACCGAACTAACAGAACATGTTATTTTGTACTGCTATGTAAAACACCGGTGTTACTGAGGTACAAGCATGCAAGTTCTTACTAGAGCCGCGCCTCTAATGACAATAACAGTCTTTAGAGGCGGGCAAGAACCTCTGGACACACTTGTGGAATCTCTGGTTCATGGCTTCGTTATGGGGGCGGCGACGACCAACCCGCTGGCTGCTTCGAGTCTTTCGTTGTGGGTGCCAGAAATTGGGTGGTTCACGGTTTTCGTTACGGTTCCTACTTTCGGTATTAGAGGGAGAATCTGGGTGGTTCACGCCTTGATTCTTAGAGACGAGCTAGCTGGTTCATGACTTGGTTCTTGAATGAACAAACTGAGTGGTTCACGACTCTTTCTCTGAGATGGTCAGCATCTTAGACGGAAACTGGAATCTAAAAATATTTAGGCAGTGCAAAACATATTTGAGCCAAAATTGGTGAATTCAAGACATTCAGAGTGCAGGTCAAAAACAAGAACACTCAGAGTACAGGTCACCAACAAGGACACTGAAGGGAACAAGCCACCAAGAACCACACTCAGAGTACAAGTCACTCAGTTCTCTTCGTTTTTGATCGAGAATCGTACCAAACTACAACAAAAAACATTTACAGTTACGTTACGTTACCTTAGGTCAAGTTTGTATTACGTGTACGAGTGTGTACTAACGTCAACAACCCAAAAAAAAAAAATTAAGGCTCGATACGGCGTATGCTGTCAGTCGCCCTATAAACCCCAACAACAACAACCAAATCACATAAGCAAAGGGAAGGATAACCCTGGCAGGAGAAATTAATTAGACAATTCCGAAAATCCCAAGATGGGTTATGTAGAGTACAAGGGACGGGTGACGTGTCGTCAGGGTGAAATGTGACTGATATCTCTTCTCTGTTTCTTTTTTACAGTGGTAAAGGAACCTGAAACAGTGAATAACCGGTTGCTGGGAATTACCATCATTGTGTCCCGTCATTTGCTTGCGACTTCTTGCATATCTCGTATGTCTTGTAGACATGCAAGATTGTCAGGTCCTCAGAACATGTGTTAGTTGGTGGTGGTGGTGGTGATAGTGGTTATTATTATAGTTGTGGTGGTGGTGGTGGTGATAGTGGTTATTATAGTTGTGGTGGTGGTGGTGGTAATGGTGATGGTCGTGGTGGTAGCAGTAGTAGTGATGGTAGTGGTGGTGATGGTAGTAGTAGTAGTAGTGATGGTAGTGGTGGTGGTGGTGGTGGTGGTGGTGGTAGTAGTAGTGGTGGTGGTTGTGATAATAACGATTATAATTAAACCAACAATAAATATGAAGAAAATAATAACACTAGCAACCATTCAAACAACAATAATTTTTAACAATAACAATATTAAAGCTGCTACTACTACTGTTGCTGCTATTACTACTGCTACCACTACTACTGCTACCACTACTACTGCGACTACTACCACTGCTAATACTATTACTAATAAAATAATGATTATAAAGAGAATAAAAATTTAACAACAATAATAATAATATTAATAACAACAACAATAATAATAATAACAATTAAAAAGTGATTATTACAACGGGAAAGATCAGAGGCGTCAACGCCTGACCACCAGCAGGCTGATCCCACCCACAACCCACGTCAACACTGACATTAACGACCCCACAAGACACAATAGGATGGTGCCATGGGTAATCACAACCCATGGTTCTTCCCTTGTTGTTGACCATTTGCCCTCTATCCTCCCCCCTTCATTATTACCCCCCTCTATCCCCCCTTCCATCCCTAAATGGTCATTAGTTACTGAACTGCCCATCCATCATCTTCTCAATAAACACAAAACCTCAATCAATGCATAATTTTGGTTACGTAAATGCCCTGGCCAATCAATTTTATATTCTGTTTTCCTGTGCCTACCGCCTGTGTGTGTGTGTGTATGTGTGTGTGTGTGTGTGTGTTCTCCCCTAGCCCTTTCCCCTCCCCGTTCCCCTAGCCCCTTAACCTCTAGCCCTCCTATCCCCCCCGCTTTATTCCGTTTTATTGGCAGTCAAGTGCTTAATATGTTGATTGTTTGGGTCACAGTTTATGGAAATCAAAGCGTTTGATGTATCGTCCGAATTCTGCTCGATCCCTTGCATGAATAGTGGATGCTGCCTCGGTGGATGGATAGATGGATGCATGGGTTGATGGATGGGTAGATGGATGTACGGGTTAATGGATGGATGGTTGCGTTTTGGCTGATTAGCGTGATGATTTTGGAGGTTAGTCGATGAGTGGTTCAATGGATAGATGGTTTTTGTGGGAGGATGGATGGATTTGTTGACGGATGGGTGTGGATTAGTGGCTTCAGGGATGGATGAATAGTTGGCTGGGGGGGATGAATGAGGGGTTGAATGTGTCGGTGAGTTGAGGGGAAAAGACAGTATGGATGTGAGAGGGTGGTTGAATACGGAGATTCACCGTGCCTAACTTAATGAGTGAATAGGTAAATAAATGAATAACTGTCCAGTCAGTCAATCAGCCAGCCAATTAGCTAGCCAGCCAGCCAATTACCTAGCCAGCCAGCCAGTTAGCTAGCCAGCCAGCCAGTTAGCTAGCCAGCCAGCCAGTTAGCTAGCCAGCCAGCCAGTTAGCTAGCCAGCCACCCAGTTAGCTAGCCAGCCAGCCAGTTAGCTAGCCAGCCAGCCAGTTAGCTAGCCAGCCAGCCAATTAGCTAGCCAGCCAGCCAGCCAGTTGGAGCGAGCATTAGAAGGGGTAATTAATGAGTTTGGCTATTCAAGCAGAGAGTGTAAGTTGAACCTCGCGTCAGTTATTTATCGTTAATAACTCTGAATCTTTCAGCGAGTGATTTTGTTTGCTTTTGTCGTTTTGTTTCTGTTTACTATGTTCTTGCGCCGGAGTTTCATACGTGAGATCATGAAATCAGCCTGTGCTGGGAGACTTCAGGAGGGCCACGAGGATATCGTCAAGCATTCCACCTTGGGTTCAGAAGCAACGACAACTTCGAAGGTTTAATTTCAGCAGAACTGGAGTTACTATCACTTGGTAAATTACTATCTCTCATGGACTGGTCTATCCCACACACACAGCGGGGGAAATGGGGGTACACGGAAGTAGGGTGTCTGAGTATAGACATGGGGACGAGGAGCGTGCTAGTGTAGGGTGAAAACACAGTTTAATAGCCAACAGATGGAGGTATTGGTAACAAGCTGGCTTCTTATATCCCCTCACCTCGTCTCCCCTTCCCCTCACGTCCCTTTGCTTCTGTCACCCCTCCCCTTCCCTAATTTATTTCCCCCCCCCCTTTTCTTATCCCCTGCGTCTCTCCCCTTTTCTGTCTGTCCCTTACACTCTCTTCTTCCTTTCTCTTTCTGCCCTGTTCCCTTTTTCCAGCTTCCTCAGTTTTCCCTTTCGTTGCTTGCCTCTTCCCTCTTCGTGCCACTTTCCTCTTCCTGTCTCCCTCCTTATTTCCCCCCCTTCTGTACTTTTCCTCTTTTCTCTCCTCTCTTCTTCCACTCCCATTTTTCCTAATTTGTATTTCCCCTTTATGCCTGTCGCACCTCGTTCTTTCTGCCACTTCGTGTCTTTTTTGTCTGGTCTTCTCTCTGAAGGCAAAGTAAATACAATTACACCCAGAATATTTCCATCTTTGCTAGGTTTAATCTCTCTCTCTCTCTCTTTCTTTCTCTCTCTCTCTCTCATCACCCAGAATATTCATGAGGGTAAAATCGGGGAATCAGCCACGCCCACACACAGCTGTTGACTCCGCCCCTACACAGGCTGCTGGACACACACACACACACACACACACACACACACACACACACACACACATACACACACACACACACACACACATACACACACACACACACACACACATAACCGTTTCTGGCTTCATGTGGATTATTACCGAGCATCGACAAGTGTACAATACACTTATATTGTTTATCCATTAAGACAAAAGTTGGAAAATCAGCTTATATTGTGAAGTCCCTAAGACTTATAGCGATGGTTTGTATGTCCTTGTTCCTCCCAGGTTCTCGTTTATAACTCGAGAACGCCTCATTAGATCGGCTTGAACTTTCCCATGTTGGTGCACCGTAGTGCCCTCTGGTCACTGCTAGATAGGCCATTCCAGAATTTGGTTTCCTTGCTATTGGTGAAGCGTCTCCTGATTAGCTTGAGAGTACCAAGACTGTTGTGTCCTACTTAGAAGAATCTTCATAGGGTATATGTACTAATAATGTGTTAATTTTATTTTTAAATTTGACTAGGATTATTTTCCATAATTAACGGCTGATGCAACTTGGGATAATGATAACGCCCATCATCATCATAATAATAATAATAATAATAATAATAATCTATTTCTACAAGTACATGTACAAGGTATACAGACAATAGCTGACATCAATGACATACTACTATGTAAAAATCCCCTTGTTATGCAGAGCATTACGGGCAAATTAGGTCAGTTTTGTCCCAGGATGCGACCCACACCAGTCGACTAACACCCAGGTACCTATTTTACTGATAGGTGAGCATGGGCAGCAGGTGCCTTAAGGAAATACGTCCTAATGTTTCCAAGCGTACCGGGGTTCGAACCCCGGACCTCATTGTGCGAGATGAGTGCGCTACCAATCGAGCTACGGTGCAATATTGCAAACATACTTAACGTTGAATGCAATGCCACATTTGAGTACTTCTCTCGTCTAGTCGGGTTCAGTGACTCCCACTAGCCAGCAACCTGCTAGCGGGTTGCTATCGGGTTGATAGCAGGTTGCTAGCGGGTTGCAAAAATCCCAATTTCTCATTCTAACTTGATCTTAATAGCCATTTAATATTCAGTAACTGAGGAATTCCTCTTCAGATAGGCTTCAAACCTTGAAGACCGATGCAGTGGCGAGAAGGGTGATACCCTTTGAGTTTTAGGATCAAAATTGATTATGCTGTATGACCCCGAAGGATTCAGTTCTTCAACATGAATAATAATAATAATAATAATAATAATAATAATAATAATATTAATAACAATAATGGCATAAATAATAACACCAATATTAATAATAATAATAATAATAATAATAATAATAATAATAATAATATTATTATTATTATTATTAATACTACTACTACTACTAATAATAATAATAATAATAATGATAATAACGTTCTCTGGAGAGAGAGGGAACACGAGAGAGAGAGAGAGAGAGAGAGAGAGAGAGAGAGAGAGAGAGAGAGAGAGAGAGAGAGAGATCGTTGTTTCTTTGGCCCTTCTACTTTTCCCTCTAGGCTTTTTAAACTTTCTCCCCGCCTCGAAAAACAAAATAGAAAGTATCTTTGGGTATCGTACACGAGGCTGGGAGTCTGGTATGCCTACAGGGCATGTCCTGACCATTCTGATGTCTCTCTCAACTCTGGAAACTCTCTCTCTCTCTATCTCTCTGTTAGTACATTGTAGCGTTCTCTCTTGTTCTTGTGTTGTCTTGTTCTTGTGTTGTCTTGTTCTTGTGTTGTCTTGTTCTTGTGTTCTGTCCTGTTCTTACGTTTAGTTCCCATCGTACGCTATGTTCTTACCTTCTGTATTGCGTTCTACGAATGGTATTATATATATATATATATATATATATATATATATATATATATATATATATATATATATATATATATATATATATATATATATATATATATATATATATATATATATATATATATATATATATATATATATATATAAGGAAAAATCAATATCCATTGAACTTGAGAAACTGGCATCTTGGATATGTTAATCACCCCAGTATGTTAATTAAAGTTATACACACACACTGCTAAATCCTGCCTGCGTGGTATCGTAATGGCGCATCAGGACAATAACATTAGTCACAACACACCGCAGCTACCAGCAGCTGAGGGATTAATTTAGCAAGTGCAGGAGGTTCCGTGTTTTCATACTTTGTTGTTGGCCCTACAGATGTCAGCACGGTCCACCAATCAACAGACACGCCTCTTTCATGTTGCCCGCCTTGTACCCGTTCCCTCATTTTGGACCGAAAATTTGGCTAAACCCGCGGGAATAATAGAACTCTGGCGTCTGAAATGTATGAAATGTTTTCCTTCTACTTTCGCCATGAATTCCTGTTGGCTGCCGATGGAATCACGTAGCGATTTTGTGAGTTTGAAGGCCTTTTTAAGGCGTCCAGTTGAGCCTTTCTACCAGGACAGTTTGTTTTCATGGGTGTTGGGGAATTCTTGGGAAGTTCGCGGCTTCAGACACTCTGCCGCAGATGGCCGGACAAGAGTCCAGTGATTGGAAGAGGTCAGCTCCTTCTTTGTCTTGTGCCTGACCTGCCCTCCGTATCGGGAACTGTATATAAACTTTATGTGAGTTTTCCCTGGCGTCGAGACACGGACTGAGGGTAAAGAAGTGTTGAGAATATTAGATAATTCGTATTCTCAACTCAGCCTGCCTTGTCTCATTATTCGAGTTATGTATCGATAGTGTACAAGCGGCTGTCGGCTGTGTGTGTGTGTGGCTTGTGTTTGAGGGGGTCGAGACTTAGTGCCTTGCCTGATTTCTAGCTTCTTAGGCTCCATCATATCTAGAAGCTGTGCACTGTGTGTGTGTGTGTGTGTGTGTGTGTGTGTGTGTGTGTGTAGCTTTTGTTTATAACTTGAGAATGCCACATTCGATCAAAGCCAAATTCTTCACGTTAGCAAACTATAACAGGGAAAGGTTCATGGAACTATTGGCATGGACAGGTGCCCTTAAAACAGCTTTATAAACCATTCTTGATTTAGGTTTCAACGCTGATAACTTGAGAAAGCCTCTTCGGCTCAGCTCCGAACTTTCAGCCTTCATAACTTGAGAACGCAATTTAAGAGCGGCTTTAAACTTAAAGTGCCAGAGTCTTTCGGGATACTGATCTCAGTCTAATAACTATGAAAATACCTGTTCTGATTCTCTTTGAACTTTCTAAGCAGGTTAATGTTAGTTGCAGACTCGAAGTGGTGTTAGGCTGTTAAGGTACTAATTTCCCATTTTTATTGAAGAAATCGGTATATTAGTTTCCATGTGATAACTTGCGAGTGCTTCTTTCGATCGACTTCAGATCTTCATTGCTGATAGTGAAGTACATTTTAAACTTTTGCCGTAAGCTGCAGTGTTGCTCTTGCGTGAACTGAGGTAGAGGAGGCTGAGCATATGGAATACATGGATATTTTTCTAGAATTGTTCAGTTTCGTATTGTTACTGAAGCTGGCGATTATTAAGAGACGGATCCAGGAGCTATATGTGCTCACCGAGATGTGCTTGGGGGGGATGGAGGTCAAGTCTTAGCTCCCAATCCATCCCCTGAAACACTAATATATAATTTTCAAGAGGTGGAGGGGTAAGCCAGTGGAAGGTCTCGGCATATGACCAAAAGCTCCAGTGGCGGGTCATCATATGACTAAGACCCGCATCAGGAAATACCTGTCCTGTTTCCCGACGAATCTTACCTAACCTAACTTAACCTAACCTACGTTCGATCGGTGACATTGGTCCTCGGTCACTTGGGGTCCCATCCTGCCTGCTTTTAAACCGCTTTAGCAGCTTTCTTCTATCACTTCCTCATCTAGCTAAGTCCATCTGTTTTCAAGGGCTCGTTTTTGTCTTTAACCTCCGTGCGCTTCGCATATTAAACAGTCTGCATCTATCCGCCCTGTCAAAACCTCTGAGTGTCATCCTAGTATTGCTGTATTTCCCTGGTTCCTCTGTCTTCTGAGGTCGTGAGGTCCAGGTCCACAATCTCTCCTCCACTCAGTCTCTCCTCCACTCAGTCTCTCCTCCACTCAGTCTCTCCTCCACTCAGTCTCTCCTCCACTCAGTCTCTCCTCCACATGTATGTACTTATAGAAATAAAGTTCATTATTATTATTATTATTATCGTAACCAACGCAAGTCAAAAAAAATGCTTAAAACGGTATGTAAGATATTTACCGAGGCTTTAGGAGAGCGGGTTGTTCCCACATTAATACCCTCTGCTCAGGGGCGAGTCCTCTTGCAAACCACTGAATCTACTCTGGTTCCTTGATCGGGTTTGGACTCAATGTTGGTGCTGCGTACTCTGTAATATGCCTGACGTACGTCGAGAATACAATAATAAAGAATGTTTATATTTTTTTGTTAATGTCGTTGATAGCATCTACAGGATTCACCAACCTCGCTCATGCTGGCGAGGTTGTGTGCTCCGTGTGCTACTCTGGCCATGTGTTTGGTGTGTTATTCACTCCTTGAGTGATCTTCACTCACAGATAATTTTTCTGTGGGTGATCTAACCTCCTAGATTGGTTCTCTCTCTCTCTCTCTCTCTCTCTCTCTCTCTCTCTCTCTCTCTCTCTCTCTCTCTCTCTCTCTCTCTCTCTCTCTCTCTCTCTCTCTCTCTCTCTCTCTCTCTCTCTCTCTTCCCCTAAATTCCTTGACCTTGCACTTGGTCGGGTCAAACTCTAGTGTGTTTGTTTGTTAACGTTATATACTTACACACAAACACACACACACTGTCTTTGTCTGTTTCTCGTTTCTGTCTCTCTGTCTCTCTTTCTCTCTCTCTCTTTCCCCTTGTTCACTTTCTATTTCTCTTCTTCCTATTCCTCATGATTCTCTTATTCCTCCTCCTCCTCTTTCTTTCTCCTCCTGTCAAGAAAAACTAGTAAACCTAAAGATAGTTCCTTTAGGGAACTAGAAACATCTTCGTCGCTGTGTGATCCAACAAAGGTATCCCCGTATTCAACAACCCCAGCCCGGTGTGCCTCGATGCACGCGACTGGAATAGTGCAGTGTGCGGCATAAGTTGATAATCCCGTTAAATATTAACGTTGGAGCATTGAACGGAGTCAACAGAGACATTTCACAGGTCATCGGTTTGAAGCCAATCTGAGGAGGCATTCTCTAGGTATCACATGGGAAACAATTTGCCTAAATTAATTGGCAAATCAAAATTTACACAGCTGAAAGTGAGTGAAAAGCTGTGTTTTAATAAAGCCCCACCAATAGTGAAAGTTTGAAGCCGATAGGTAAAGGCATTTTTTTTCCAGAAATCGATCTGACTTCAACGATTCCAATTTTTCAGAAATATTTTAGTAATATAATCCAAATTTTCACCTACTGAGATTAACTTTACGGAATTATCATTCATCTTATAGAATGTATTGTCAATAATATATTAAAACGGATCCGAAGAAACAATCACTAGTTATTGAGTTAATGTGAATATTACTATTTATTCAATCAAACTGGTTAATTGGGACTCATGCCGGCATCTCCCCTCCCCCTCAGTGAACCTTGTGTTCAGAAAACCACAATAGTGGTGAAAATTTGAAGCCGATAGGATGATTCATTATTCAGTCATACCTCCCTCAAGGGAGGTGTTCCTTGATTCTGGTAAAGGGCTCTTGATTTAGGGAATTGGATCTGTGCTCCAGTTCTCTGAATTGAGTCTGTGTGCTTTCAATTCCCCCCCCCATCCCCAGAGGGCCTGGATAGTGCCCTTAGACGCACTATACTGGCACTCATATGCACCAGCCATTAAATACCGAAACCGTACGGAAGAGATTAATCGGGAATTATTTAGTGTGATTTAACGGGAATAAAAAAAAAATCCGCCCTATTTTACAAAATAAAAAGCTAAAAATCTGCACCTACAAATCTGAATTTCACTTTCCGCCGTCGGGGATTTTTTTTTGTTTTTGACACCTTCGTTTTGAAAGTTTGTGGCTCCGCTACTGAGAATTTTGGGAGTTATCTGAGCCGTTCCGGGATGCTGGGAGCGGGTTCAACACCTCTGGTCACAGGGCACGTGAACATGCCAACTGTGCCAAGAATTTGGTCCTCGTTACCGTACACATATGTTGAAAATTTGAAGCCTATTGGTTAAGGCGTTCTCGAGATAGAGAGAAATCACCCTCTTAAAAATACCCCTTTTTTTTGGAGGGAATGCCTAAATAACATTGGAAAAAGTAGGATTTCCACCTTTACTGGAGTTGAATTAAAAGGCTTTCCGATTTACGATACTACATAGTGCAAACCGTCATGAAATGGCCCGAAAAAATGTCGGAAGTGTATTGGTTGTAGTTAAATACAACATGCTGTATGCGAGTAGTGATAGTGATAGTAGTAGTTGTAGTATTGCAGACAGGATGTAGTAGTAGTAGTAGTAGTAGTAGTAGTAGCAGTAGTAGTAGTAGCAGTAGCAGTAGTAGTAGTAGCAGTAGCAGTAGTAGCAGTAGTAGTAGTAGTAGTAGTAGTAGTAGTAGTAGCAGTAGTAGCAGTAGTAGTAGTAGCAGTAGCAGTAGTAGCAGTAGTAGTAGTAGTAGTAGTAGTAGTAGTGGTAGTAGTAGCAGGTTGTAATAGTAGGTGTAGCAGCTATAAAAGTTGTAATTGTTGTAAGAGAGGAATAGTAAGGTAATAGTAAGGTTGTACTACTTCTATTACCTCAAAAAAAAAATCATCCGAACTTTCAACCTACGTCTGTGACAGAGGTACAGAGTTGTACTACTACAACTTCTACTACTACCACCTACTACTGGTAATACTACTACCTACTTCTACTACAACTACCACCTACTACTACTACTACCGCCTCAGTAGACACCGCCGTTGTCACCTCTGTAGACACCGCCGTTGTCACCTCTGTAGTCGCCGCCGTTGTCGGGGGTGGCAGCAGAAGCTAAGGGTAGACTATATTACCTCTCTAGGCTTGTTTGTCATCCATTCATTGCTTATTAGATTGTTTGGTAACTCTTCAACGGCCAATTGGCTTCCAGGAGACTTTACCAGCGTCCGATTCCCTGGCCCAGAGCGCTCCGGCACCGACTTCGAGGTACAAGAGCGACCCTCTGGCGCGCGTCAGCCAGCTACCGGACGCCTTTGACGTATATGACAACAACTGCAGAATTACGGTGGGTTGATTGTTGCCCTACGTCGGTGTGGAATGATAGTGAGAGAGAGTAGTAGTAGTAGTAGTAGTAGTAGTAGTAGTAGTTCGCATGCGTCTGTGTATGAATATGAAGCTGCCAGCCAAAGGACGGAATGAGACACGACCCTTGTAGAGAGCCGTGTTTACACTGCTCTCGTAACCGCTCGCCACATCGACTACTGCATATTACAACAAACTTCCTGCAATAAGGGCTCTTCCATCATAGAAATTCCATATATTCTGGTCCTTGTGAGGCCGGGCGGCAGGAAGGACCTCAAACACGGCTCAATAAACCGTGTATGTCCTGAGCTCTTGACTCTAGGAGTCACGTGAAGGGCTGACGGAGGGATGACGGAGGGATGACGGAGGGCTGACGGAGGGATGACGGAGAGGTGACGTAGGAGAGGGTAAGGTGACTTTGGAAACAGCAAAGCCATGTGTCCCTCTCAGTATGTGCTATCCACGATGTACTTGGTGGAGTGGGAGAGGGATGAGAGGGGTAGGAGAGTGGAATAATGGAGACTGTAGGATGGCGGAGTAAGGGAAAGTGGAGTAGGAAGGAGTGGAGAAGAAGAAAGGGAAGTAGGAGATAATGGAGGATGGTGGAGTTGAGATGGGGGAGGGAGTGGAAGATGGAGTAGGAGGGAAGTATTGGTGAGTGAAGTACGGTGGAGTGGGCGCTTGTAATGGAGGAAGGAAGGTGGGCTAGTCCAAAGTAATAATGGAGGAAAATAGTGGAGGAAGTAGATAATACTCCACAATCAAAGGGAATGAAAACCTTGACACAGCCTCCAGTTTGAAAGTCACCTATTTACTAGACTGAAGAAGAGATGCTGTGCAGGGAAAATTCTCGGCAATGAAGATGGCCATGTGTTGCAGATGTGTCTTATTCGGTACTGTATACCATTAAAAACGTGATAAATGCGAGAGGTGGAGTAGGAGTGGAGGGAGTTAGGAGGACTGTGAGGCACTGCTAGTCACGAATCAACATTCATGACAAGAATATGAGAGATATACCTCATTTTTCAGCTAAAATACGTATATTATCACAACTTTAGTCGAAACTGCTGCTACAATTGCATTTTATGGGAAAAGTAAGCTAGAGAGAGAGAGAGAGAGAGAGAGAGAGAGAGAGAGAGAGAGAGAGAGAGTGGCTTTGGATTCAATTGGCTTATAGGGAAATCCTTCCGTGAGCTGCGCCCACTTAGGAGGACTCTGAGAGCAACAGTTGTGGTTGATTGGTTGACTCGGATCATCCTCTGCTAATCCCCGACCAGTCAATGATCACTCAGCAAGACTCACCTAACACCTCACCAAGACTCACCTAACACCTCACCAAGACTCACCTAACACCTCACCAAGACTCACCTAACACTTCACCAAGACTCACCTAACACCTCACCAAGACTCACCTAACACCTCACCAAGACTCACCTAACACCTCACCTAAAACCTCACCTAACACCTCACCTAACACCTCACCTAACACCTCACCTAACACCTCACCTAACACCTCACCTAACACCTCACCTAACACCTCACCAAGACTCATAATCTGTAAACTAAAAAAAAAAAAAAAGAAAGAACACTTTAACACGGCCTACTTTTTTTTTTTGGTGACAAATATTTTTGATGATGCAATTTTTTTTAGTTTTCCATTTATTTCCCTTTTTCCAAGTTTTTACACGAATTCATATATATGCCCATTAGTAGAGAATATAGCCTCAGCAATGCTTCAGAGTGTGTCAGGGAAGGATAGAGCCCGCCTTCTTGCAGTGAGAGCTCCTCATGCAGGGGACTTTCTTTTGGCTGTTCCCAACTCCAGCCTTGGCACACGCCTCGACCCACAGACCATCCGCATTGGTGTTGCCCTTCGACTTGCCGCCCCTATTCTCGCCGAACACAGGTGTATTTGTGGCAGTGAAGCAGCAGACCGATTCAGGTACCATGGTCTTGTGTGTCGTAAATCCGAGGGAAAGATTGCAAGACATGAAGAGGTTAATAACATTATCAAGAGGAGCCTCACAACAGCCGGATGCCCAGCAGTAAGGGAACCAACCCAACTATGCAGATCTGATGACAGCCAAAAGCGTCCAGATGGTATCACCCTTCAAGCCTGGACAGACGGCAAGCAGGTGGTGTGGGACTACACATGTGCATCTACCTTGGCTGATACCTATCTCCAATACACCAGGGAGGAAGGAGGGGCAGCTGCCACCTTCAGGGAGTCCCAGAAGTCTAGAAAATATGGATAACTTGCCCATCATTATATGTTTGTTCCCATAGGCTCAGAGACCCTTGGCTCATGGGGAAAGAGTGCATCTAAGTTCCTCAAGGAGCTGGGCAAAAGACTCAACAGGGTAACTAGGGATCCCAGGGCAGCTAGTTTTCTGTTCCAGCGACTCAGCGCTGCTGTATTCTGGGCACGCGCCCCAGCTCAGAGGAGCTGGATGAGATTTTCGCATTATAATCAGTGACAAACATGTAACAATATGTACTAGACATGTATCTCTCACCTCGTGTACTGTATATGCCATCTTTATATCAACAATGTATCTCTTAAACCTTTTGTACCATATTATGTAATAATATGGTACATATTATAATATGGTACTATTATAATATGGTACTATTATGTAATAATATGGTACCATATTATGTAATAATAGGCTAAATTAAATTGCGCTTGTTATTATAAGGTTAGGTAAGTTTTGTAAGTTTCTTCTTTTAAAAAAATTATAAATTGTTACATTAACATAAATGAAAAAAATATATCTTTAAACGTATAAGAGAAATTTTTAGAAAGGACTTAATTTTAAATGAGTAATATTCAAATGGCATCAGGAAGAAATCCAAATATTCTTCCTTGAAGCCTTTTTATCCACGTCTCCGAGGCTATGGGTCCCACAATTTGTACCAGAGGTGGACCCCATTTTATATATATATATATATATATATATATATATATATATATATATACAAAACGGGGGAGTTGCATGATACCTCTAGGCCTTTCGTGGTATTATTATATCGTTATTATTATTTTCATTATTATTATTATTGCTCTACTCTATATGCTACTACTACTACTACTACTACTCTACTACTACTACTACTACTCTACTACTCTACTACTACTACTACTACTACTACTACTACTATGCTCTCTACTACTGCTACTCTGCTATACTCTACTGCTGCTACTAGCTACTGCTGCTCTACTGCTGCTCTGCTCTCTGCTGCTGCTGCTGCTCTCTGCTACTGCTACTACTGCTGTACTGCTCTGCTGCTCTGACTGCTCTCTCTGCTGCTGCTCTGCTGCTGCTGCTGCTGCTGCTGCTACTGCTACTGCTGCTACTGCTGCTACTCTCTGCTGCTGCTGCTCTGACTGCTGCTGCTACTGCTAGCTCTGCTGCTATTGCTGCTGCTCTGACTGCTGCTGCTACTGCTACGCTACTGCTACTGCTGCTGCTCTGCTACTCTGCTGACTACTGCTGCTACTAGCTACTGCTCTGCTCTGCTGCTGCTGCTGCTGCTGCTGCTGCTGCTACTGCTGCTGCTACTCTGCTGCTGCTTTGCTGCTACTGCTATGCTCTACTGCTCTGCTGCTACTGCTACTACTACTGCTACTGCTGCTACTGACTACTCTGCTAGCTCTGCTACTGCTGCTTACTACTGCTACTACTATACTTACTACTACTACTGACTGCTCTGACTACTACTACTACTACTACTACTACTACTACTACTACTGCTGCTACTACTACTACTACTACTACTACTACATCATTACGTCTACCAAAACGCTACTCAGTCCTCCTCCTCTTCCCTCTTCGCCTCCTCCTCCTCCTCCTCCTTGGCTGGCCCTTGATGTGTATACTCCGCGCGTCCAAGTAAGGCTGACGCTCTTGGTTCTATCTGGTAGGATTAAACACTCTAGGACACTGTACGCTCTTTTATTTATCTTTCTCCTTCTCCGAAGTGGAGGAGGAAGGAAGGGGGGGAAGAGCATTTCTGGCTCCCCTTCTTCCTCTTCCACTTTTTTGTTTCCTTCACCTTTTTTTCCCTCTTCATATTCCCCCTTCCTGCTACTTCCCTTCTTCCTGGGATTCGTGTTCTCTCCTCGTCTATTCTTTCTGTCAATCTCCTGGCTTTCCAAAGACCTGCTACTTGAATTTTCTCCTCTAACTCCTTTCTTCACTCTCTCCTTCCCTCTTTCCCTCCTTACTTCCCTCCCTCCTTCCCTCCCTCCTTCCCTCCCTCCTTCCTTCCATCCTTCCTTCCCTCCTTCCTTCCCTCTTTCCCTCCTTACTTCCCTCCCTCCTTCCTTCCCTCCTTCCTTCCCTCCTTCCTTCCCTCCCTCCTTCCTTCCCTCCTTCCTTCCCTCCTTCCTTCCCTCTTTCCCTCCTTACTTCCCTCCCTCCTTCCTTCCCTCCTTCCTTCCTTCCCTCCTTCCTTCCCTCCTTCCTTCCCTCCTTCCTTCCCTCCTTCCTTCCTTCCCTCCTTCCTTCCCTCCTTCCTTCCCTCCTTCCTTCCCTCCTTCCTTCCTCCTTCCTTCCCTCCTTCCTTCCCTCCTTCCTTCCTTCCCTCCTTCCTTCCCTCTTTCCTTCCCTCCCTCCTTCCTTCCCTCCTTCCTTCCCTCCTTCCTTCCCTCCCTCCTTCCTTCCCTCCTTCCTTCCCTCCTTCCTTCCCTCCTTCCTTCCCTCTTTCCCTCCTTACTTCCTCCCTCCTTCTTTCCCTCCCTCCTTCCCTCCTTCCTTCCTTCCCTCCTTCCTTCCCTCCTTCCTTCCCTCCTTCCTTCCCTCCTTCCTTCCTTCCTCCTTCCCTCCCTCCTTCCTTCCCTCCTTCCTTCCTTCCTCCTTCCTTCCCTCTTTCCTTCCCTCCTTCTTTCCCTCCTTCCTTCCTTCCCTCCTTCCTTCCTCCTTCCTTCCCTCCTTCCTTCCCTCCTTCCTTCCTTCCCTCCTTCCTTCCCTCCTTCCTTCCTTCCCTCCTTCCTTCCCTCCTTCCTTCCCTCCTTCCTTCCCTCCTTCCTTCCCTCCTTCCTTCCCTCCTTCCTTCCTTCCCTCCTTCCTTCCCTCTTTCCTTCCCTCCTTCCTTCCCTCCTTCCTTCCCTCCTTCCTTCCTCCTTCCTTCCTTCCTCCTTCCTTCCCTCCTTCCTTCCTTCCCTCCTTCCTTCCCTCCTTCCTTCCCTCCTTCCTTCCCTCTTCCTTCCCTTTCCTTCCTCCTTCCTTCCTCCTTCCTTCCTTCCCTCCTTCCTTCCCTCCTTCCTTCCCTCCTTCCTTCCCTCCTTCCTTCCTTCCCTCCTTCCTTCCCTCCTTCCTTCCTTCCCTCCTTCCTTCCCTCCTTCCTTCCCTCCTTCCTTCCCTCCTTCCTTACCTTTAACAGGCACCAACAGCCGCTACGAACAGACCCTGGTTAATCTCTTCCCTGTAAACAACTGAAGTGCTGAATCGGAACCGATACTTAAGGGGAAGTGCCCTGCTCTCTCTCTCTCTCTCTCTCTCTCTCTCTCTCTCTCTCTCTCTCTCTCTCTCTCTCGCTCTCTCTCTCACACACACGTGGAGGACATTCTCTTTCTTACTCATTCCCCTTTCTCCCATTCCTTATCTCTCTTTTTCTTCCACTTTTCTCTCTCTTGCAGTTTCTCCTTTCTCCTTTTCTCCATATAACCTTCCATCCATCCATATTTCTTCTCTCTGCTCCTCTTCGTTTATTTTTTCTCCCGTTCTCTTCCTGGTTCATTTTCACATCTCTTCCTTCTCCTCCTTTCGTTTTCTTCTCATAATTATCTCCTTTGTCTTCATCTTCACGCCTTTCTCTCCTCTCTATCCTTCTTCCAGCTTTCCATGTTTCTCTTCTACTTCATCCTCTGTCCTCTCCTCCTCCTCATCTCCCCCCTTCCTCTTTTGTCTCATCCTCCTTTCTCTTTACATTTCATCTTTTCCTCACTCCCTTCTTCCCTTTCCTCTCTTCCTCCTCACCATTATCTTTCCCTTTCCGTCCAGGGGATCTCAGAGGAGCATCGGGGAATAACATTCTCACGTCCGACCTCATGTGTTATCATCATGAATTCTGGACGTGTGAAGCTAAATCTCTTCTTCTTCTTCTTCTTCCTCTCCCTCCTCCTCTTCTACTTCCTCTTCCTCCCCCCCCCTCGTATATCCAGTTCCATCCTCCTTATCCTTCTCATTCCTCCATGTCTCTCTACCCTCCCTCCCTACCTCCTCCTCCTCCTCCTCCTTCTCCCCAACCGAAGAATTTATGGTCAAATATGCTTCCGACCAAATTCAATTGAAGCATCTTGATTCTTCCAGCGTGAGCAGGAACGCCAAATCAAAAGTCCATTTCTTCTTCATTGTCAAGGCTCGGGGGTCAGTTTCAATATGGCCAGCCAACACCGCTCGACCCTCCGTGTTCAATAAGTCGCTTTATATGTTCAGTTCTGTTCAGTGTACGTTCTTACTTGTATGTATCTAGAGAGAGAGAGAGATAGAGAGAGAGAAAGATAGAGAGAACGTCTGAGAGACAGATAGCACAGGACTTTACAGTACACATCAAGCTTATCTGAAGGAAAGGCCTATCTGCTACTATCTCGATTGAGGACTCTACAATTATCTGGATGGTTGAGCCATGAATAGGTAAAGAATAAAGTCAGTTGACCAAATGAAATCCCTGGCCTACAGATGGCTCCAACTTCATCCTGTTCCCAATCTGTATGTAAACAAAGATAGGAACCCTAAACCTAACCTTGTAAAACTCTCCGTAGAAACACAGAGAGAGAGAGAGAGAGAGAGAGAGAGAGAGAGAGAGAGAGAGAGAGAGAGAGAGAGAGAGAGAGGCACGAATGATGAGGTCTTGGATGGTTATAATTTAATCCCCGAGCTGATATGTGCTCCTCCAATATTTTTCCATCTGCCTTTTTTTCCTTCCTGACTACTCAAACTGGCTCTTCGTCTTGTTGCCCGGGCAGGATGGGGCTAAATTGGGCTGCAAGAGGCAAAATGGTCTTTGGACTAGATTTGGCTGGGATAGGCAACAGAGTCTCTGGGCTAGACCAGGCTGGAATAGACAAGACAGTTTCTGGGCTAGACTAGACTGGAATAGGCAAGACAGTATCTGGGCAAGTCGAGGCTGGAATAGCCAAGACAGTCTCTGGGCTAGATGAGGCTGGAATAGGCAAGACAGTCTCTGGGCTAGATGAGGCTGGAATAGCCAAGACAGTCTCTGGGCTAGATGAGGCTGGAATAGGCAAGACAGTCTCTGGGCTAGACGAGGCTGGAATAGCCAAGACAGTCTCTGGGCTAGACGAGGCTGGAATAGCCAAGACAGTCTCTGGGCTAGATGAGACTGGAATAACCAAGACAGTCTCTGGGCTAGACGAGGCTGGAATAGCCAAGACAGTCTCTGGGCTAGACTAGACTGGAATAGACAAGACAGTCTCTGGGCTAGAAGAGGCTGGAATAGCCAAGACAGTCTCTGGGCTAGACTAGACTGGAATAGACAAGACAGTCTCTGGGCTAAACTAGACTGGAATAGGCAAGACAGTCTCTGGGCTAGACGAGGCTGGAATAGGCAAGACAGTCTCTGGGCTAGACGAGGCCGGAATAGGCAAGGCAGTCTCTGGGCTTGACTAGGCTGGAACAAGCAAGACAGTCTTAAGTCTGCCTTAGTCTTAGGTTACATACCGCCTTAATAACCCTCGAAGTCAGATAAAACAGATCTCAGAAAAGGTGACATTGAAGAGACAGGATGACGAGAATACCAGAAGAGAAGACAAGAGTGTAAAGATATAACCAAAGGAAAAGAATATGTCTCAAGACGACAGAATCACAATAAGGAAACTGAAATGTGAGATTAGAGAAGAGACAAAGAATTTTGACTTAGATGAAGAAAATAAGTGAAATAGAGTAAACTTTAGATGTAACGAAACAACTCAGACTTACTCTTGACTTTCCTAAAATAATTATCAAGGTTCTTGATACGAGGAAGGACCTTGTTGTTTCTAGTATTATTGATAGTAACAGTGTGCTATTGACAGTAACAGTGCACTTAATATTAGAATGTCAAGAAGTGAACCAGACACTGTCACGACAAATCTTACTAAATGTCTAGACGTAAATAAGCACAGATCTAAATGGGTTGTGAGAACATGCAGTTACATTAAGTTATATAACTTGCACGAACTGTATCACTGCAGACAACAAGAGCATTTTCACCCTCCATGGAAATTGCATTCATTTAATATCACATACTTGGAGGCCTCTCCCGAGAAGCTCATCACTAGTAATCCCTTCCTTAAATGATTTATTAAAACCCACCCATCACCATCGCCACCACCACTACCCCTACCACCACCACCACCACTGTCATCTCTTCCACTAACGCTTACATTACCTAGCAACACCACTTCTATACCATCATACGCCATGCCAAAACCCAGCCACCAACACCCAACCATCTCCACCACTTACACAAGCAACCTCTCTCCCACTTACTTAACCACTCACCGACACACTGCCGGCCTCCACTGCCCACACAGCCACCCTCTCCACCACCCACCAACATCACCACCTCCACCTTGCATTCTTACCACCCATCAATTCCACCAATTTCCCCTCTCCACTAACCACACACACACACACACACACACACACACACACACACACACACACCCTGCCCAATTCGTCATACTCCAAGCAATCAGTCGAGCCAATCGTTTCGCCCTTAAAACCCCAAAAAAGTCAGTCTATTGGAGGTGGAGACTTTCCCTCCTGTAAAGAGGTCCTTCCCCCGGACTGCACAGGCTGTTAGCGACGTTAAACAGGGCGGGGAATTTAATATTCAGGCGGGCAAGAGGTCCTTCAGGCCTTGAAGTGCTCGGGCAAATATTATCACTGTGACGTACGCCACTCAGGCTCAAGAGGCGCTCTGATAGGGAGGGCCAGGAACCAACCAGCCCGCCGCGCTGACGAAGAGCTGATGGGGCGCCCATGGCAGAACCGGAGGGAATAGGGAATATTTTTCCCCCCTCCCCCCTCTTTAAGGGGTTAGTGGTTTTAGGGGCGGTGTGCAAGTGGGGATGAGAGCCTCTGAAGGGGAGAGAGAGAGAGAGAGAGAGAGAGAGAGGAGGGAATGTTGGGGTGGGTAGGGAAGAGGGGGAAAATAGAAGAGTGAGAGATAGAGAATGATGAGGAAGGTATTTTTCTTCATATATATATTTTTGGAGGTTTTTGATGTTTTTGGGGGATTTTTTATTTTTGGGGGATGAAGTTTTTTGAGAAGAATTTTTTTGGGGGATGGGGGTTGTTGTTGTGTTAAAGGAGGTGTAAAAGTGTGGGAGATGGAGCTACTGAAGATGGTAGGAAGGGGAAGGAGAGAGGGTAGGGGAAGAGAAAGGAGAAAGGGGAGGAGAAATGAGGGTTTTTTCTTCGAGGAGAATTTTGGAAATGGGTGAGAGGCAGCGAGGAGTGAAGAGAGGATGGATACATACATAGATGGAGAGAGAGAGAGAGAGAGAGAGAGAGAGAGAGAGAGAGAGAGAGAGAGAGAGAGAGAGAGAGAGAGAGAGGGAGAGAGAGAGAGAGAGAGACCTCGGAGACTTCCCTACTCATATCTCTTCAATGGGAATCTATTGGATCTCTTGATCCAGTAGATACCCATTGAAGATGATTCGTCATCCCGTTCTGTTGAACTACATGAAGAATCATCTCACACGACCTGGCTATTGGAGACAAAACCCCCACTGGCCACCCTTAATCTCGGGAGCCTGACATCACTGAATGGGATTTCCTTCTCAAAAATGAAGCTGATAATCAGATTAATGTTCTCACTAAGCAGATCTCTGATCTCCAGTGCAAATGCATCCCCCACCTACAGTGTGCAACGAAGCTTTCAGGTCAGTCTTGGCCGGGCTATCGTAGCCGTGAGGCTTGCAACTCTATCAATCTGAGAAAAACTATGAGAGGCTGCATATGCTTCTGAGAACACAAATGATGATGGTCTCTAAACAACATGATGTTAATATGAAGCAGTGATGAGAATGAACGGAATAGTATGAGAAACAGGCGTCAAAATATGCTAGGGTTGAAATATGACTTCAAAATATCCACGAAGAATCACGTGGGAACTCTTGCAAGCCAGGCAGCCTAGAAGCTAATAGCACCAAAAGTTATCTCGCAACCGTTCGACAACAAAGGCTGCAAAACTACGTGTGAAGCACAAGAGCTTTGTCACCTTCAGAATGCACCACTTTCAAGGACTGTCTGACCCCCTGTCTCATCTGGGGCTTCTGGACAGAAGAGTGAACCGTGAAACTGGACCTGTCTGTCCCCTGGATTTACTCTAATGTACAGAGCCAAGGTTATCAAAGTCCCATATTTGGCTCCACTTCGCAGACAGCGAGAGGACATCCTCTCTTCCATAATTTGGGCAACTAACAGCAACTTCGCTCCATCTGCTGTTATTCATTCCTCCATTGACTAGTCTAGAATATCTTCACATAAAGATTAATTGAATAATGTAAATGGAACAAATTAAATTCCTTGCCCATAGATGGCTCCAACAACTTCTTGCTCCCTATCTGAATGTTTTATAAAAATAAAGATGTAATAAAGATAATGCTAAAGAAGACTTTGAAATGAACTGAGGAAGATAAGAGGTAAATTAAGGTACGAACTCTTAGCCTAGACATGTATAAAACTTGTGTTAAAGAGAGAGAGAGAGAGAGAGAGAGAGAGAGAGAGAGAGAGAGAGAGAGAGAGAGAGAGAGAAGAGAGAGAGAGAGAGAGAGAGAGAGAGAGAGAGAGAGAGAGAGAGAGAGAGAAACAGAGACAGACAGACAAGCAGGAACAGAGAGAAAGACAAAGAGATGAGGATCACTAGTCAAGAGTATTTTCACGTTAGTGACACGGAGCAGCTAAGACTGCGACCAAGAATATTTATTAATGGCCTGATCAACCAGACTGTTAGAGCTTGCAGTTACTGACTGTCACCTGACAGACCCCATTTCGAATCCCCGAAAAAAAAAACCAGTGAATTATCACAATTACTACAAGCCACCAATGTCGTCTCTTTTCTCGTGTATTATACTTATAGTGGAAACGCTAAACGCGTAGGGGCTGTCATACAGAGCCTGGGGGAAATAGGAGATAATCACACTTGATTTGAGGAAGGGGAAGATGCCTCTAATTCCTCAGATGAAGAGCCCTTCACCAGCAAGAAGGCACGCCACTCTTACTCTTGAAGGGTATCTGTTGTTCGTGTCAATACTCGCACCTCTCACTTTGTTTACCAAATTCTACTTAAGGTTCATCTTTTTTTTCCTGGTGTGTTGCGTCGGACGCTGGCACGCTCGTCTTCTGCCTGTCTTCAAGATCTTTCCTAGTGATCATGACTGAGGTTTACCAGCAGAAGCAGTAGAGATGTAAAGACGATGTAATCAGTCCCTAACCTTGTACTTCTGAAAAAAAAAGTATTATTATAATTCACGACCAAGCGCTAAACTCACAAGTGTCATCCAGAAAAAGTCTACTGTATAGGCGAAACACTTGGGAATAAGGATACCCAACTGTTGCATATGTCTTAGTGCTCATCTTTTATACTATAAATGAACCGCAAAACAGATATGCACTTTAATCGCCTTGATACTCACTAAATTCTCATGGATTCTTGCAGAACGTCACGAGAGGTAGAACACGTCTAGACAGCCACGCAATATTCTTTGCAGAACGTCACGAGAGGTAGAACACGTCTAGACAGCCCCACAATATTCTTTGCAGAACGTCACGAGAGGTAGAACACGTCTAGACAGCCCCACAATATTCTTGCAGAACGTCACGAGAGGTAGAATACGTCTAGACAGCCACACAATATTCTTGCAGATCGTCACGAGAGGTAGAACACGTCTAGACAGCCACACAATATTCTTGCAGAACGTCACGAGAGGTAGAACACGTCTAGACAGCCACGCAATATTCTTTGCAGATCGTCACGAGAGGTAGAACACGTCTAGACAGCCCCGCAATATTTACACACAAAAAATAGAGACATAACAAACGAGAGAGACGATTATTCCCACTAGTTCTTAATCGCTTAGTATTTCCATTCCAATTTAGAATCCTAGTGTAATCCCTGGGCTAGGGAAACGTGGGGAAGGGAAAGCTATGATCCCAGGAACGATTAACAAACATCCAGCATGACGACTACTTACGGTAAACGAGCGAAGTATCGTCTGGCGCAACCACGTACATGAATGATCAAATAAACAATACTGAATGCCCCCCGCTGGCGCTTTGTTATTGTGGTAGGCAGCTAAAAAGGAATTTATCACCTTGGTATTGTAGTCAACAAGATGTACACACTGCCATTGTTGCTGTTGTTTACATCAACACACACACATACATACAAGCTCACTGTACTTCCCGAGTGATTAGGAAGCTTAGTCTACAAAAGTAGAGTGAGCGTCACTGCTAGCACTCTGGCTCTCTCTCTTGATACACTCTTTTGAAATGGAGTGCTACAGAATTGGCTATGAGTGTTCTTACAAGACATACAAAACTGAAATTTGCTATTCCAAAACAATATATATCAAAGCCTCTGTGTTTCCTACTGCGAAGCTTTATTATTATTATTATTATTATTATTATTATTATTATTATTATTATTATTATTATTATTATTATTATTATTATTATTCTTGTTTTTTTGTTTTACGAACTTCCCCTAGAGTTCTGCAAGAGTCTAATGAAGATAAAAAAACGATAAGAAGAGGTAGACTGCATCTTCCAATACTGCAAAAGCGTATTTGATACTGTACCCAGGAAAAAAAAAAGATTACGGCAAAAATAGCAGAAATCGTCATCGAGCGGATGTCCAGATACCTAATAACTGAACAGAGATGGATTTAGGTATGACCTATATATATATATATATATATATATATATATATATATATATATATATATATATATATATATATATATATAT
>WNWK01000055.1:847500-885000 GCA_009830355.1 Cherax destructor
TCCTCATTGCCCTACTGAAGTCTCCCAGCTCAGGCTGACACTACTGAAGTCTCCCAGCTCAGGCTGACACTACTGAAGTCTCCCAGCTCAGGCTGACACTACTGAAGTCTCCCAGCTCAGGCTGACACTACTGAAGTCTCCCAGCTCAGGTTGACACTACTGAAGTCTCCCAGCTCAGGCTGACACTACTGAAGTCTCCCAGCTCAGGCTGACACTACTGAAGTCTCCCAGCTCAGTCTGACACTACTGAAGTCTCCCAGCTCAGGCTGACACTACTGAAGTCTCCCAGCTCAGGCTGACACTACTGAAGTCTCCCAGCTCAGGTTGACACTACTGAAGTCTCCCAGCTCAGGCTGACACTACTGAAGTCTCCCAGCTCAGGCTGACACTACTGAAGTCTCCCAGCTCAGTCTGACACTACTGAAGTCTCCCAGCTCAGGCTGACACTACTGAAGTCTCCCAGCTCAGGCTGACACATTGCAACACCTTGCATCAGCTCCCCCCCCTCCCAGCCTGCCTGATGGAATATAAAAAGTGAAACATAGCTTTTATTTCCACTGTGCAAACATCACTTACAAAAGGGACACTGCACAACTGCTCATGTATCGAATTTATCTGAGTAAATAAAATAGCCCTTCTCGTGCCTGCCTTCCTCCCTCGCTGGGAGACTCTTACACACTGGCAAATGTCGCCACCAACTCGGCAAGAGAGGAAGGAAGATCAAACCAATAAAAGACAGGGAGGGGGGGACAGAGGCAAGCCATAAAACTACGAAGAAAATTATTACGGATGTTTTTTTTGGGTGGCGGTGGGCGGGCGTGACCCTGCAGGAAGCACTGAGGTGATTTCCATCGCTGGAGGTTTGATCTTCAGGAAGCTGGAGGCAATATCCGTGCTGGAGTTCCAGGGTTTTTATAGAGTGGTTGGCACGATCCGCGGAATGGTCTGATGTGGTCTGGTGTTCTTGCGAGATGGAGGAAGAGGAGGAGGAGGAAGAGGAAGAGGAGGAGGAGGTGGTGGAGGAAAAGTAGGAGGAAAAAAAACTAAGGAGTAGCCAGAACAGGGAGTGGTTATTTATCTGATTAGATATATCAGCAGTGTGCTGCTACACTATTCTATGTGACAGTTCCTGTGTTGGATCAGCCTTAGATACCCATAACTAAACACCAATTTTTCATTTTCACGTACTTATGCCTGTCAGTCTTTCATATTTGTACAGTTATTATAAGTACGAAATATGATTATTCTGTCTTCATCTTATAACTCCTGAATTAGTCAATCATTGCTATAATTCCAAAGACATCATTTATTAATCAATAAATAAATCAATTAATCAATCAATCAGTCTAACTTGAATTGATAATTTCAGATGTATTATATAATACGACTGAAATTATGAGTTATCAATGGTAATTATCAGTCAGTCAGTGGAAGCTGGAACTTATTATGTATAGTGTATCCTGGTATTTTTATAGCGTGTCTAAACATTTATATAGTGTGTACAAACATGGTGACGTGTAAAGAGCTTGGTTGGAAGCAGAGGGTGAGCACGTTGCTGCAAGGTATAGTCTGTTTCCATAGAGATTGACCATGTTATCCTCTCCGCTTGCAACAAAAGGATTGTGTTTTCTGTGTTTTTTTGTGTGTGTGTTTTGTTTTGTTCTAGACTGTATGTTTTTGTGTATTTTTTCTTGCATGTCGGTGGGGTATTTACGCGTGTCCGCGGCTACATACACTCCTGTTTCCTCCCCATAGAAAAATATCGGTAATATTTGTCATCAAGGACGAAACAACTGGAGAGTCGTGTACCACTGAGAAGTTTTTTTTTTTATCGAGGTATGAGGTGGTATCGAGGTATCTGGTGGTATGAGGAGCAGGCAGCTTTCCCTGGAGAGTCGTACACGATGTACAGGCAGCTTTCCCTGGAGAGTCGTACACGATGTACAGGCAGCTTTCCCTGTAAACACGTGCATAATAAACACCTATAAAAGGTTTCAGGTCAAATATGATACACTCTACATCCTTCAGAGACTTAGGGAACACTCACGTCACAGACAGGATTCACCTTCACACTACGCTGTGACAAACTCTTATCAATGGATTCCTGATGTTAGTTCAGCGTCTACAACAGGACGAACGGTTAACAACGGACAGTCCGAGTTAATAATAACAGTGGTGGTAGAAGTAGCGACAGATGCAGTAGAAGTAGTGGTTGTGGGGGCCATAGCCCTGATCACTGGTATCCTGGTGATTGAACCTAAGAATATAAGAATGGCACGTTCTTATCAAAACCGCCCATTCCCACCCATGCATCTCTAAAACCCATCCCCAAAGCTACCCAAGAATTTGCTTCAGTACCTCAGGTACTAATCAAACCCAGCCCTTTTCACCTGATCAGAACATCTACCAGCACCACAGTGCCCAGCAGTAGAACTAGTGATAATTAGAAGAGGAACCACTGCTACACACAGCTCTGGGAGTTAAGATAGAAACTGTAACAATCAGAAGAGTTGAGTAGCCAAGGCCTTCCATCCACTTCCATCTCTCCCGTTAATTCCATGCCGTTCTACAGTACGCTAAGATGCCTTTAACGAAGTGTAATGAGCACTGATGAGCGAGGGGGGAGGCTCCTTTGAAGGGACTCAAAAATTGTATGTAATTTGGGCCTTTTGAGTGGGGAGTGATGAACTTGGGGACGGAAATGATTGTTTTAAATTAGGGAAGAGAAGGAGGTGATAGGGAGGAGTTGGGAAGGGATTGAAGGAGATGATAGGGAGGGATGGATGGTGGTGCGAGAGACGCATCTCTTACGCTATATATACTGAGAAATATCTCTCGTATATATATATATATATATATATATATATATATATATATATATATATATATATATATATATATATAAATACTACGTTATGTGAGCAACTCCAAGATCTGTCAAAACAATTACATTACTACCACAACTCCCCCTTGTCTGTGTACATACATTACCTCTCCCTGCCCTTTGTCATCGCCCACCCTGTCCGTTGTGGGCGGAGTGTGGGTGTCACACCCACCACGCCCACATGAGGGGCTGTCAATGTTGTGTGTGTGTTCGCTTGGCCCTGGAAATGTGTCGCACGATGAATATGAGAAGATGAATGCTAGTGGTGGTGGGTTAGGATGTTGGTAGTGGGTTAGAGTGCATGGTAATGGTTGTAAGTTAGGATGGTGGTAGTAGTCAAGGAGATCGGTGAAGGGTTAGAGTGGATTTTGGCTAGTGATGTGTTGGGGTAGGCTGAGGAAGGAAGTGGTGGGCTGGTGAGAGCAATAGTGGGGGCAATAGTTGGGTGTGTTGGAGTCATGGGTTGGCTGGGGTGGGTGATAGTGGGCTGGGGAATAACGTGAGTGTCATGTGTGGTTGGTCATGTCAACATTTTCCAGTTCACTGATTCAGTGTGTCAGTACAGAGCTTTGTTTGATTTCAGTCTCTATCTCTATTTCTCTCTCTCCCTTCTTCTATCTCTCTCTCCCTTCCTCTATCCTCCTTCCCTTCCTCCCTTCATCTATTTTTCCCTTCCTCATTTCCTTCAACGCCTTTCTTATTCAGAACATTATTTCTCCAGGAACAACAGGAGTGTTGGATCCTCTTCCTGCAGGCTTGATCCCTTTGTAAGGGATTGTAGTGTTAGTGTTGTTATTAGTATTGTTGGTATACCTGCCAGAGGGGGATGCTGGTATCGTGTTATTATTCGTATAGTTTGTATATTTGTCAGGGGGGATACTGGTATTGCATAATTATTGGTATTGTTGGTATACCTGTCATGGGGGATGCTGGTATTGTCTTTTATTGGTATTGTTGGTATACCTGTCAGGGGGGAGATGCTGGTATTCGTATTATTATTGGTATTGTTTGTATACCTGTCATGGGGAGATGCTGGTATTCGTATTATTATTGGTATTGTTTGTATACCTGTCAGGGGGGTATCTGTCAGGTATCCCTCTCATGAGGATGTTGCTAACCCATGCAATGGATGATTGGCCTCCCCCTTCAAAAGATGGTAGGTACCCCTCTCAGATGCTGGCATCCCTTTCAGATGCTGGTATCCCTCTTAGATGTTGGTATCCCTAGCAAGGGTGTATATCTCCCCTTCACTAACTAACATCGCCTCTCCTCCCACCTCCCTTACCCAAACCAACATTATCCCCCTTCCCCTTCCCTTCACCTCCTTCCCCTCCTCACTCCTCTATTTTTTCCACCATCCCTCCCCTCCCTTCGCTGTCTCTCCCCCTTCCCCTCTTGCATCTCTACCCTCCCTTTTTTTCCCCCTCATTACCTTCATCTTTTTATTTTTTTTTACACGGGGTTTTACAAGGTTAGGTTAAGGTTCCTAACTTTATTTACAAGTTAAGAGATGTTACCTACATCAGCTCGTTTGAAAGCCTTTTTATTATTGTTATGAGACATACAAGTATGGAACAAGATGAAGTTGGAGCCATCTGTGGGCCACCTGTGGAGCCATCTGTGGGCCAGCGATTTTCATTTGGTCAACTGACTTTATTTCGTTGATGTCGTTATGTCCTTATCCTTACTCTCTTCCCCTCTCCCCTTTCCCTCTTTTCCTTACTCTCTTCCCCTCTCCCTTTCCTCCTTACCTTCTCCCCTTTCCCTCTCCTCCTTACTCTCTTTCCCTACTTCCCTTTCCCTCATCTCTTCCCTAACCATTTCCCCCTCACCCCTTTTCCCCTCTTCCCTCAAGCCCCTTGCTCCTCTCCCCCTTTCCCCTCAAGCCCCTTGCTCCTCTCCCTCTTTCCCCCTCAAGCCTCGTTCCCCTCTTCCCCGTTCCCCTGAAGCCCCTTTCCCCTGAAGCCCCTTTCCCTTCTCCCCTTTCCCCTCACCCCCTCCCCTAGCCACTTCCCCTCGCCACCTTCTCATTACCCGAGGCGTTAATCCCTAAATACCCGAGGCCAACTTAAGGCCAACTGGGACACAATCTTTGGGGGCAATTTTCCCTCTTGGGATCAAGCAACTGGGTGCAACTTGGGTGCAGATTAGAGGGGAGATGAGAAGAGGGGATTAATCCACGAGGGGTAAAAGTGGCCAACGGGATTAGAGGGGTTGCTGGCTAGAGAGGTGTGGGAGGGAGCCGTGTCTAGAGTCTAGTTTAGGGTAGTGTGTGTGTGTGTGTAGATGATTCTCTTCCTTCCCCACCTTTTTCACTTTTTCTCCCGTTTCTTCCCCCCACCCCTTCCTCCTCCTCCTCCTCCTTCTCCTGTTGCTCCTTCTGTTGGTGTCCGTTGAAGAGCGTCCTTCTGTTAGTCATTATCACCCTTGTTTCTCTTCCTCTGTTATTCTGAACGCTAGGAAGACATTAAAATGTATATTAGAAAAAAAATCACGAGATTTTTGAGAGTGACATTACAGAGAGTGAAGGAAGAGGTTGGGTCTTGAAAGAAGAGGTTGGGTCTTTAAGTAAGAGGTTGGGTCTTGAAAGAAGAGGTTGGGTCTTGAAGGAAGAGGTTGGGTCTTGAAAGAAGAGGTTGGGTCTTGAAGGAAGAGGTTGGGTCTTGTAGGAAGAGGTTGGGTCTTGAAGGAAGAGGTTGGGTCTTGAAAGAAGAGGTTGGGTCTTGAAGAAAAAAGTTGAGTCCTGAGGGAAGAGGTTGAGTGAGGTACATGATATGTCAAGGTATCTTATTAATAAAAATAAGATACCTTGACATATCTTATTAATAAAAATAAGATACCAGACATATTAAACAAATATCTTAAATTTGCTTCTTGTAGCAGTTAAGAATATTGTAGATGCAAATCTAAATGTACTCCTGTTAACTCTTTTGAGGCCTATTGTGTATCCATATGTTCTTGTGCTGCTTCCCAAAGGATGGATAGGAGGTGCACAATAAACTAGCCACTACCCTCCACAGGATGGATAGGAGGTGCACAATAAACTAACCACTACCGTGCACAGAATGGATAGAAGGTGCACAATAAACCAGCCACTTTGACGTCAAAAAAGAAATATATTTAATTTAAGAACTTCAACCCGAAATACAGTTAATAAACCATTCGTATCTCCGTAAATTGCATTTATGTCTCCCCTTCATTTTGTAAATGATATTAGTAAACAAAAACCAAAAAAAAAAAAAAGGCAGAAAAGTTGCGATTTTGATTATTAATATTCTGGAGGTGGTGATCATTTTCATATGTCGGTTCCAGGCACCTAACGACCACCATTTTCAGGTGTCGTTGCCAGGCACCTAACGACCTCAACTCTAATAAAAGTCTCGTATTTTTGACCGTGTTCCCTGGCAAGGTAGACCACTTCTACATTAGCATATTTACCTATCGACCTGAATATTCTGTAAGAGTCAATACATTTATTTTGTAAATTCAGGGGGAAACAAGAAAGAAGGAGGAGGAGGAGCAGGATGGGGAAGGAAAGGAAAAGGGGGAAGTAGGGGGGAACTAGAGAAGTGGAGGAAGAGGAAGTCGAAGAATAAGGAAAAGGAGGACGTGAAAGAAAAGGAAGAGGAGGCAGTGGGAGGAGGAAAAAAAAAGGCTTACCTATAAAGGAATGTAAAGGAGGAGGAGGAGAAAAGGAAGGCAGAGAGAATGAAGAAGGAAGAGGAAGAAAGATTAGAGTTCCACTCGCTCTGTAAATCCTGTTTACACGTATTTGGTACCGTATTCTTCCGTGGTACCGTGTACCTGAGACTGGTACCGTGTACCTGAGACTGGTACCGTGTACCTGAGACTGGTACCGTGTACCTGAGACTGGTACCGTGTACCTGAGACTGGTACTGTGTACCTGATACTGGTACCGTGTACCTGACACTGGTACCGTGTACCTGAGACTGGTACCGTGTACCTGAGACTGGTACCGTGTACCTGAGACTGGTACCGTGTACCTGAGACTGGTACCGTATACCTGACACTGGTACTGTGTACCTGAGACTGGTACCGTATACCTGACACTGGTACTGTGTACCTGAGACTGGTACCGTATACCTGACACTGGTACCGTGTACCTGAGACTGGTACCGTATACCTGACACTGGTACTGTGTACCTGAGACTGGTACCGTATACCTGACACTGGTACTGTGTACCTGAGACTGGTACTGAGTACCTGACACTGGTACCGTGTACCTGAGACTGGTACCGTGTACCTGACACTGGTACCGTGTACCTGAGACTGGTACCGTATACCTGACACTGGTACTGTGTACCTGAGACTGGTACCGTGTACCTGAGACTGGTACCGTATACCTGACACTGGTACTGTGTACCTGAGACTGGTACCGTATACCTGACACTGGTACTGTGTACCTGAGACTGGTACCGTATACCTGACACTGGTACCGTGTACCTGAGACTGGTACCGTGTACCTGAGACTGGTACCGTGTACCTGAGACTGGTACCGTGTACCTGAGACTGGTACCGTGTACCTGAGACTGGTACCGTGTACCTGAGACTGGTACCGTGTACCTGAGACTGGTACCGTGTACCTGAGACTGGTACCGTGTACCTGAGACTGGTACCGTGTACCTGAGACTGGTACTGTGTACCTGATACTGGTACCGTGTACCTGAGCACTGGTACCGTGTACCTGAGACTGGTACTGTGTACCTGACACTGGTACCGTGTACCTGACACTGGTACTGTGGACCTGAGACTCGTACTGTGTACCTGAGACTAGTACCGTGTACCTGACACTGGTACTGTGTACCTGACACTGGTACCGTATACCTGACACTGGTACCGTGTATCTGACACTGGCACCGTGTAACTGACACTGGTACTGTGGACCTGAGACTCGTACTGTGTACCTGAGACTAGTACCGTGTACCTGACACTGGTACTGTGTACCTGACACTGGTACCGTATACCTGACACTGGTACCGTGTATCTGACACTGGCACCGTGTAACTGACACTGGTACCTTGTATCTGACTGATACCGTGTACCTGACACTGGTAACGTGTATTTGACACTGGTACCATGTACCTGAGACTGGTACCGTGTATCTGACACTAGTACCGTGTATCTGAGACTGGTACTGTGTACCTGAGACTGGCACAGTGTGCCTGACACTGGTAGCGTGTACCTGAGACTAATACCGTGTACCTGAGATTAGTACCGTGTGCCTGAGACTAGTACCGTGTACCTAAGACTGGTACCGTGTACCTGACAATGGTACCGTGTATCTGAGTCTAGTACCGTGTACCTGAGACTGGTACCATGTACTTGACACTGGTACCGTGTACCTGAGACAGGTACTGAGTACCTGATAATGATACCGTGTACCTGAGACTGGTACTGTGTACTTGAGACTAATACTGTGTACCTGAGACTAGTACTGCGTACCTGAGACTAGTATTGTGTACCTGGGACTAGTACTGTGTATTTGAGACTAGTACCGCGTTCCTGAAACTAGTACTGTGTACCTGAGACTAGTACCGTGTACCTGAGACTAGTACTGTGTTTCTGACACTAGTACTGTGTACCTGAGACTAGTACCGTGTATCTGACACTGGTACCGTGTACCTGACACTGATACCGAGTACCTGAGACTAGTATTGTGTACCTGAGACTAGTACCGTGTATTTGACACTGGTACCGTTTACCTGACACTGATATTGTGTACCTGAGACTAGTACTGTGTATCGTATCCCTCCTTGTACTGAATACCTCCCTGTAGTGTATCCCTCGTATAATCTAACCCTCCCTGTAGTGTTTCCCTGCATGTAGTGTTTCCCTGCATGTAGTGTTTCCCTGCATGTAGTGTATCCCTCCTTGTAGCGTATCCCTCGTGTAGTGTATCCCTCCTTGTAGTGTATCTCTCCTTGTAGTGTATCCCTCCTTGTAGCGTATCCCTCGTGTAGTGTATCCCTCGTGTAGTGTACTCCTCCTTGTAGTGTATCCTTCCTTGTAGTGTATCCCTCCTAGTAATGTATCCCTCCTTGTAGTATATCCCTCTTGTAATGCATCCCTCCCTGTAGTGTATCCCTCCCTGTAGCGTATCCCTCGTGTAGTGTATCCCTCCCTGTAGCGTATCCCTCGTGTAGTGTATTCCTCCCTGTAGCGTATCCCTCGTGTAGTGTATCCCTCCCTGTAGCGCCAATCAATCTTGCACTCACGGTGCCCGATACAGCAAGTTACAAAATGAGTGGATCGTCTGTCACGGGACTGGTTTTGTGATTTTTCAGAATTACCGCACCAACCCACCGCTCGTCTGCGGTCTGGTAGAGGTATTATTAGAACCTTGAAGACGGTGGGCTGTCTCCTGTCGTCGCTACCAGGATGTGTAATCGTTGTTGTTTTGTTTTGTTTTTTAAAGGAGGTGGGTGCCCAGGACGGGGTAAGCCAGGGGTTGTTTTGCTACTGGGCGGGTCGTTAATACCCCCGTCGGGTACCCATTGAAGGGTCGTCTTGTAGTTAAGATCCGAGGTATGAGTCGCTTTAGTCTGTTCAAGAAACTATAGTCATCAGCACCACCACTACCACCACTGCTACCATCACTACTACCACCACCACCACCACCACAATCGATGTCGTTTCAGAGCATCGTGCTGGTCGTCGGTGGATCCAGAGAAAATCTAGGGCTTTTTCCAGCCCGGATCCAAATAACATAAACCCCTTATGTTATGTTTTTGTTTATATATATATATATATATATATATATATATATATATATATATATATATATATATATATATATATATATATATATATATATATATATATATATATATTGTGCACTGATAAATATAAATTTGTAAAGTACGTAACTTAGTTAACAAATACTCAGTTTTGCCCTCGACTTTAGCAAGTTAACGTACACTTCCTATAACGTAATATAATTTAGTGTATTCCAAGCCAGTGTGTCTTACGTCAAACTGAGCTGGTGTGATCTAACTGTCAGTTGGAAAAAAACGTCAATTTCTATAATGGTCAGACTAGTTTGGGTGAAGGTTTCTGCAGCTTGTTTTTTCTAAACCATCGGTGGTTTGTAAACCAAGATTAAACCATCGGTGGTTTGTAAACCAAGATTAAACCATCGGTGGTTTGTAAACCAAGATTACACGAAATGAAAATGAAAGGAGGGGAGACGGGGGGAATATTTGGGTGAATAAGAGCAAGAAAATGAGTAATAATGATAAAAATGTGATAATAATTAGAAGACAGGGAAGAACGAGGGAGACATTGTAAACATGATGAGGATGATGACACATGAAGAAAATATATAGAAAAGAAGAGAGAAAATAAGCAGAATAAGAAGGAGGATGAGGAGGAAGAATAGAATGAGGTGAAAAAAATAGTGAAACCAACGAGGAGGGGAAATAAGTTGCAGAAAATAAAGAAATGGAACGAGAAGGAGGAGGAAGAGGAGGAGGAGGAGAAGTGGGAGTAGGAATAGGAGGAGGAGGAGGAGGAGGAGGAGGAGGAGGAGGAGGAGGAGGGGTAGTAGGAGGAAGAGGAGGAAGGGAAAAAAAAAAGATAGCAACAAGCAAGACCAAATCTGGCGTCGTGTCTTTTATACACCCAGAATGAAAAAGACCTCAGTGGCTTCACACTTTTTGAAAAGAGATCGCAGCGAGCACTCCTCCTTGCAGCAAGATAGTCCCTGAAACACTTACTCGCAGCTTCCACGGAATACAGAGCATCTTCAATCACCCTCTCCGGCCCTTCCAGGAGCTACGGCGCTGGAACCACCCGCTGGAAAATGGGTCTTCGGGCCGAGGACCTTCAGAGACCGAGGTCCTCTGCCTCCTCGCGTGCGGGTAAGGTTCTCCTGCCACGGTGTTTCTATCTGATCGGTTGCGTTGACAATGTTTTCAGAGTAAAGATTCTGGGTGGCAGTAATGTCGTATATCTTTTATAATATAGCGGACGCGGTCCTCCGCCTCCAAGTAGATTGAATCGTCGAATCAGACGGGTAGATGGTTTTTAAAATACACCCAAAATAGCCATCGGGAAAAATCTGGAGAGGTGTTCGTGGAAACGAGGTTGTGGAGGATTGGCTGCCTGCTCCCTGGAGGACTGGAAAGTGGAAAACTAAGCGCCTTCCAGATCGGCTGGAATGTGTGGAGAATAAAACAGATTAGAGCAGAAGGAACATCGGTTTCCAGATAGATGGGTTCGAGGTTGGCTAGGTAATTGAAAGTCTATCTGGAACCATTTGGGTCTATTTCTCTTAGTGAAGTAATGAGGAGATCTCGATCCTGGATTCTGGAAGAGGGGAGGGGAGGGGAGGGGAAGAAGAGAGAGAGATGAGGGGAGAAAAGGGGGTGAAAAGGGAGTGACTGGTGGATTGTTTAAGGATAGGAAGGAGAGAGAGAGAGAGAGAGAGAGAGAGAGAGAGAGAGAGATGATAAGGGAGGAGGGAAAGGGAGTGTCTGGAAGCTTGTTGATGGAGGGAAGGGGAAGAGATGAGAGGGAAGTAGGCGAGAGAGGGAGTGACTGGAGGCTTATTGAAGGAAAAGGGAGGAAGAAAGAGGGCACGGGAGTAACTGCAATAGAGAGAAGGAGAAAAGAAAGGTAAACAAAAGAATGGAAGAAGAAAAAGATGGGATTCTCGAGGAAGGAGAGACATAAGGGAACACTCATCACAATTTACAGGATTCTTGATGATTTGAAGAATATCTTGGTTCAAGAAATTCAAGTTACCATCTTCTTCTCTCTATCAAACTTGACTTCCTCTGTATCCTCAGCCTCTGTATGACCCCTACAGGTTAAGAGCTTCCCGATAAATGTATAAAATAATAATAATAATAATAATAATAATATAGTGATGTTTTTAGAATGTAAACAAAAGGAAAGACTGTGAAGAAAACTTGGACAGTGGAAGGTAAAGAAAGATAATGGAAGACAAGAAAAGGCAATGAAAGGAAGGAGAAGGAAGGAGAATGCGAAGAGAAGACACGGAGGCAGTAAACAATAACACTCCGGAAAGGTTGTGGGGAAAAGGGGAACAGTAGAGGGAAAAAATATGACAGCGGTGTGAAACACAAAGGAGGGAAGAGGGAAACAAGACACAATAATAAGAAATTGTAGAGAGGTAAAAGATGGAGAGAAGAGAGAGAGAGAGAGAGAGAGAGAGAGAGAGAGAGAGAGAGAGAGAGAGAGAGAGAGAGAGAGAGAGAGAGAGAGGGCAAATGGTGAGACAATAAATAAGATACGTGTGCAATAGGAAAATAAAAACTGAATCGCGAAAGAAAATAAAAATAAGGGATAGAAGGGAAGATAAAATAAATTAAAAAAAAAAAGGAATAAAGTGCAGGAATATAAAAGATATTGAAAAAATACAAAAACGAGGAAAAAAACATAACAGTGATAAGAAAGTACAGAAATTTGACAGACAGCGAAGAGGGCGAAAAGTGACAGAGGGCGAAACAGAGAAGAGAAAGATAGGAGAGAAAAAAATATGATATTGCAGTGAAGGTAGTTGTTGCCCATTCCTTCTATTCCTCTTTTATCATATCACATTCTTTTTTTTTCAATATAACATTGTAATTCTCCTCAGGCCTCTATCTTCCGCGCGGGCAGTGAGGTCAGTGTGAAGAGTGGGGAGAGAGCCTTCTGTTGTACTGTTCTGTACTCTCCTGTCTAGACAGATCAGTAACAGGCTGTAGTTCAGTCCTCAGCTGGCATGGACCAGTAGGCTTGCTGCAGTGCTCCTTTCTTACGCATTTCATTATGTACTCTCCCAGTTCCAGCCCTCTCCATTAGCTTCCTATTTCTCCCCCCCCCCTTCTCTCTCTCTCTCTCTCTCTCTCTCTCTCTCTCTCTCTCTCTCTCTCTTCATCTCTCCCTTTCTTTCTCCTCCCTATTTTCCTCCCTCTCACTCTGTCTCCCCCCTCTCTCCATCCATGGAATACCTCGCCTGACCAAACAGCTTGAGAAAGAGAGAGAGAGAGTGTGTGTATATGAGAGTGAGGCAGAGTGTGAGTGTGTGAGAGAGAGAGATAGAGAGTGATTGTTGGAGCCTCTTCTTCCGCGGAACACCACCATCTGGACACACAATACTCGGTAAGCAGATACGGTTAATGTGTCGTTTTGCGTCAGGGATTTTTAACCCACCTACTTAACCCACCTCTCATATACCCATCCATGTAATGACTGATTTGTGTCATTTTTTTTCCACGACTCGATTAATTTTTAATGTGGAATTCAATTTGTTACTGCAATGGAATTGGAAAAAAGTCCGGGGTCTCTTAGAAATTAAAGATATCTTTCCCCATTTTTCGATTAAATCTTCTCTCTCTCTCTCTCTCTCTCTCTTTCTCTCTCTCTCTCTCCCTCTCTCTCCCAGTCCTAATGATAATAATAATAATAATAATAATAATAATAATAATAATAATAATAATAATAATAATAATAATAATAATAATAATAATAATAAAACCTAAGGAATCAGCTTCCGTGATGCGCCTTTCTTGACATCCTTGTATGGAGGGCTGACACCTTTGTGTGTATGGCTACATGCCTGTTTGTATAGGGCTAACACCTCTTTATGGAGGGCTGACACATTTGTGTGTAGGGTTCACACCTTTGTATGCAGATATATATGCATGGGGGAGAATATATCGAGTCGTATTCTGGGAAGAAAACGGAACGTGTCCCATCCCTGTCACTTTCCCTTCCCTAACCTATCATATATACTCACCCCCATTCCCTAGTACGTATCTAATATAATAATAATAATAATATTTTTATTTCGATGCATATTACAAGTGTACACTGTTATTGGTAGTTACAATTATAAAACTGTAATGCAAGGAGAGCCACTGGCATGCCATGGCATTAGGGGCAGTTTATTCTAAAGACTTATTCACTAAGTACTTAATGCTAAAGAAATTGATTGAGTTTATTCTAGTTCTGTATTATTTTAAATTATAATATGATTATACATACTATTAAAAGACAATACAAGAGAAATTGGTTGAGTTTAATCTAGTTGTATCTAAACCCACAACCACAACCCACTAATAAATAACAAAAAAGGCACAACCCACTACTTACATTCTGCACTAGCACTCGGATCTCCCCTTCCCTTCAACTCTCAATCCCCGCTCCCCTCAATTATCTACCCCCTCCCCGAACAACCTTTCCAGCCCTCAATTCTCAACACTAGTTAAATGTTTTAAGTGTTTGTTGACGCGAGTTCTCTCCCTATTGTGTGCTGTGGGAAGACCCAGGATGGTCACTCTCTCACTTACACTCACTCTCTCTCCCTCATACTCTCACTCTTTCTTGTACTATCTCACTTTCTCACGCTTTCACTGTTTTTCGTTCTTCTTCACTCCTTATGTGCCAGATCAACCAGGCTGTGATGGATATGTGGGGCTGCGGGCCACCAGCAACAACAGCCTGGTTGACCAGGCTAGCACCGGACGAGCCTGGCCCATGGCCGGGCTCCGGGAGTAGAAAAACTCTCCGAACTCATCAAAGTGTATGCTCATTGTTATCGTCTTGCATTCCTTTACTCATTCCTGAGTCTCTCTCTCTCTCTCTCTCTCTCTCTCTCTCTCTCTCTCTCTCTCTCTCTCTCTCTCTCTCTCCTCTCTCTCTTTCTCCCCTTCCCCTTCCCTTTGCCCTTTCTCATTCACCTGTGCACACAATGATACATCCTCTCCCTCTTCCCCTCTTCAGTAACCTCTTCAGTAACCTCTTCAGTAACCTCTTCAGATATCCAGTTACTGGAAATAGGAACGACATCCTCATATCTCATATTGATAAGAACTGCTCGACTGTATCGCAAGTAGCATGCAAGCTAGGAATACAAACAGTCTGACTGATCAAGGAGCCTCCACAGCTCCTTGTGCTGAATGATACACACGGGTTAAGCACCTTATAATAATAATAATAATAATAATAATAATAATAATAATAATAATAATATTAATAGTAATAATTAATTCACTCGTCTTTGCCCACTGTCCACTTGTCAAAAATCCCAAGTATTTTCGACGTTCTGGTTATATTTCCTCTTGTTATTCCTCTACAAGAGTTTTGTGATGCTTATATCAATATTTAATAGCAGTATTTTGCTGCCCAGTGCGTCCTCTTTCCCTCCCCCTCCTGCCCAATTGCCCACCACTCCATTCCCCCTGCTGCCCAGCACGGACCACCCTCTTCCACCTCTCTAAGAGCACCTCCTTACCTTGCTCAGCACAGGACACCCCTTCCACTGCTCTAACAACACCCTCCCCCACTGCTCAGCAGATCAGCAACCCCCCTTCCCCCTGCTCAGCAGCCTAGCACCCCCTTCCCCCTGCTCAGCAGAGCAGCAGTCCCAGCAGGAGCCACCTGACCCTCCAGCCACGCCCCCTGCCCCGCCCACACCAGCTCGGCCACAACAGAGAGTGACGTGTGGAGGTCTGGTGGTCTGTACTCAGGTTACAGGGATTCCAGCCTTGGCTCTCAGAAAAAATACGTGTAGGCAACATGTAATTTGGCATTAAAGATTGGTTCGTACAAGGTGTAATTTGCCTTCAGAATTGGTTTTGTACAATAAGTGTTACCAGAGATTGTTTTTTTTTTTTTCAAATCCTCTGACCGTGGTTTATAAAACAGGTGCAGTGCAGGAGTAGCTAGTCTTGGTTTATAAGACGAAGAAAAGGAGTGGGTTTGTTTTTATGGTTTAGTTGAGTGTTATATACGTGATCCAGGGCCACGATGCTAGTTGTCTTAGTAGTTGGTCTAGTTAAGAGTTGTATCCTAGGTTCTAGTTGTTTTAGTAACTTGTTTAAACATTACGCCCAGCAGAGGTGAAAATGTTCTTTACACATTAGGTGTAAACAAATTGTTTTTCTTTAATTTTTCTTCAGTACCGTAGATGCAACGAAGTAGTATTCGGTACTCTCTCTCTCTCTTTTCTTATACCACGAGTGTGAGTTGGGAGAATTATATTTCACGGAACCTTGACGCTAAGACAGTGCTGTAAACAATACTATATCTGTGGGACATATGTCTCACTAGAACACTGGCGAGACTTGCGTCCACAGTCGCTATTAAACCTGTCTTGTGAACCGCCCAGTCTGTTCGTCTTGGGATTTTGTATGTCGTAATCGTGTCTTACCCTTGTGGCGCTCTCCACAAACGGTGTCAGGTTTGGTTGTTTCTATCGCTTCTCTTTGTGTATTCGTCTCATTTCTGGTACTAGTCTGGTAACTGTTTTTTTACCTAATTTTTAGTTTCTGCGCGTGTTTGACCAGGTGTGGGCTTTATGATGGAGCAGCGTACTCGATAATTGGCCTAATATGTATAGTACATATAGTTCTGAAGGATTCTTCGTTCAAGTTCCTGAATGCTGTTTTGAAGCTCGCTAATCCTGCATATGCCGCTAACGTTATACAATTTGAGTGATTCTGGGGAAACACTTGTTGTTACATTCACCCCCAGGTCTATTTTCACTCCGATATCTACCTGGAGTCTACCTACCTGGAGGTCGTCCCGGGGGTCAATGCCCCCGCGGCCCAGTCCTTGACCAAGACTCCCGGTGAATCAGGGCCTGATCAACCCGGCCTTGATCCGTCCATTCTGTATTCTGTGTCCAGTTTGCCCTCTCCTTCTGCAAATTACACCATTGCATTTGTTTGGGTTGAACTCGAGAAGCCACTTGTTTGAACACATATGTAGTTTGCTGATGTTTCCCTGGGTTTCATCACTATCCTATTTTACTGTTATTTTTCTAGTTAGTTTTCCACTAAGACCAAACAGTTACGCATAAAACTCGTCATGATCCCCTCTGGTTGGTCGTTCTCGTAAATTAGAAACAGTAGCGTCGAGATTTCAATCATTATTCTTCCATTCTCTGCCTTTTCTCGTTCAGGTACTCTCAGACCCACTGGCATATTCCATAATTTAATCCTGACTGTTCCTCTAATTTCTGGAGTAATCTCTGCTATGGTACTGTATCATATACTTCCCTGTATTCCTAGAAGATGCAATCCACCCATCGATATCTTTCTTACTTTATCTTATTGACTCTGTCAGAGAACTCCAGCAAATTCGTAAGACGGGATTTTCCAGCTCTAAATCTGTGATGGTTTTCTGTACAGAATCTTCTCTGCCATTGCTCCATTGTCCTCTTCGTTACAATCTTCTCCGGATCTTGTGGCTGTATACATACAAGAGATATTGGTTTATAAGTCTATGTCTCTTGACGGTGACCACTATTTATACGGGGGATTATGTACGTGTCGTTTTCCAATTTTCTGGCATTTGTCCGGACGTGATAGACTTTGTTGAAGACCTTTGCCACTGGGCCACATGCTGGCTTTTGTTCCTTCCCTCAGTACCCAGGGATGTATGTTGTCTAGTCCAGTTGCTTTTGTTACACCCAGCTCATCACCTTTTATTTTGTTGTGCTGATGTTTTCCAGTTCTTGTTGATCTGGTCTTATGACGGCACATTTATTTCTATGAAGACCTCGAGTCTTTTTCAAAGCTTTACGCATATTTCTTTGTCGTTCTGTGTTGCGTAAATCCAGTGACTGACAGCCAGTTTGCAGTCACCGATAGGGTGTTGGAAGTGTCATTACACAGCTCCTGACCCCTTGTCTTGACCTGTGTTGACTGATGTTAATGATTCTCAGCTTCATTTCTTCAGTCATACCCACTCTTAAAGCTGAGCATAAAAATGAACACAAGCACTGTATTCAACTTAAATACAATTAGGATTTAAAATGTCTCCCCTTGTGTTGCGTAGTAATACGCGATTTTCTGTGAATGTTCGGGATTTCTAAATTAAATCGTTTTAAATTTACGGCACGTAAATTTGGCAAAAAAAAAATAAAGCTCTGTAGCTCAGTGGCCAGCACGACGGAGCTAATAATTTCAGCGCCGTCGCAAAGCGGCGTGCTTTCGGAAGACTACTAAGACTTTAGGGACGTTCTTTCCGTCTTTCGTTATCGGTGTTTACCTGTCTATGTGTCTAGATAATAAGTCTATCCTACTCTACGCAGACTCGTGCTAGAGTAGGTTTCAACCCTCCCTTCCGATCAGCCGATCCTGAAGTCAGTGCTCACTCAGTGTCTCAAGGGATCACATCCTAAATTCTTCCGAGTTATTTGGGATTCTTTAGGCTGTTGTTTCTAATAAGATGAGGATGGGTTTTTTTTTCGTGTGCATCTATTTACCAGCTTAATTGTTTTTTGTTGCTGGGGTCGAGTCTCGGCTCCTGTCCCCCGCTTCTCGATAATGAGGAAGTTAAAATGGAGCTCATTTTTCTCAGCATCTGCTGAGAAAGATTCGAACCGCGGAGTGTTCTGTTAGCTGTCACTCCTAGGTGCTCCCGTGTGTTCTCATGTGCTCCCGTGTGTTCACAAACAGGCGTACACTATTGTTGGCCTCGTTAGGCCTATCGTGCCCCTCTTAAGAACGAAAGAACATAAGAGGAACACTGTTAAAAGCCTACTGGCCCATACTAGAGCAGGTCTTTCTTAAACCCAAAACTCACTAACAAAACGATGTATGGAGTCCGCGACAACCTAAGTTACAAGTCCAGATAGTTACACTTATCAGTAAGAGGAAAGGGAAGAGGGGGGAAAACATGAGAATGTAGCTAGGTACGTAGATACGTGAAAGATATAAGCTGGTCGTAGTGGTCGAGGTGGTCGTAGTGGTCGAGGTGGTCGTAGTGGTCGAGGTGGTAGTAGTGACCCATTCTCTTTTAATAGTCTTTACGAAGGGTCGTCCGTCCACCTATGTTACAGTAACTCTCTCTCGTAATTTAGAAAAGAACTTTTGTATTATTTGTTTTGATTGATACAGTGGTCTATAGGGAAATGTACCTGATATTTTGCCCACTTTTACACAATTTCTGAAGACTAACCTGAAGACAGCCACCTGTGTTGTTTCGATTTTTTTTTTTTTTAAATCCGAAGTGATATGCTATTTGTTGCTGTTGTGTGCAGAGTGAAGTGTGTGGGTGGGTGGGTGGAAGGGTGAGGTGATTGTGTGGGTGGGTTTTGAAGTGGGCGGCACAAGTCAGGATAGGTCAGCAACACGATATCACTACACTGATAGATGCAGCGACAGCCAGCTCCTCCTCCCATCCCTCTATCCCGCCCACCACATCAACAACCCCGCCCACCACCACCGATGCTGCTGCAGGTGGAGGTGCTGGTGGTGCTGCTTGTGCCGCTGCTGCAGCTGCTGCTTCTGATGCTGCTAGTGCTGCTTACACACACACCACACACACACACACTCATCACCACGCCCACAGTGAAGCCAGTGAGATGGTGTGGAAGGCTAATGCTTGGGTAGGAACATAAGGATGAGAAGCAGTATTGGCAGGGGCTGGTTTAATTAATTGGGTTAATTAAAGAGGGGAGCACCTTCAACATGGCTGCAATATGTAAACATGACTACACTAGGGCGGGTGGTGAAGGTAACCTGGAAGGTGTAGCTGGTTGGTTGCTGTTTGTGATGGTGGATAGCTGTTGTTGGTGATGGTGGTTGGTTGCTGTTATTGTTGGTGATGCTCGATGGCTGCTGCGTGTGTTGGTGATACATATAAATAATAATATATATATATATATATATATATATATATATATATATATATATATATATATATATATATATATATATATATATATATATATATGTGTGTGTGTGTGTGTGTGTATATGTGGTATGAGTTTGTTAATTATTAATTGCATTCATAACGGATGATAGAGTGAGAGAGATGGGGAGAGAGAAAGAAAGAGAAAGAGAGAGAGAGAAAGAATTATACGCCTGAAAAAACGGGACGCGCGTACACAGATGACAACAAAACACAATATAAAACTTAACCACCTGCAATCCTTAAATCTCATCCCCTCATCCCCTGGCAAAAACACACAAACAACAATCCCCGCCTTATCAGTCGAGTTTTGAGGACCAGAAACCCAGATTCCCCTCTCTGTTTCCCCCCCTCCCTCTCTCAAGGCTTCAGAAACCCGAGTGAACACAAAACAAGATTTGAATTCCACCTCTATCAGGCGCTGATTAGGTTTCAATCCTTTATAAAGGGATCCCACAACCGCCTTATCTCTGATACTTGGGATCAGCCTCTTGAGGTGCATTACGGAGCTTATACTGGTCCCCGTCGCCCCTTCACCTACCAAAACATATAAGAAACTTGAGTTATCTTTCAGGTAGACTGGACTATTGGACCGCATGAGAGAGCCTCCTTCAACGTCGCCCTCTGCCTTAATTAGCGCCGTGTCCTGCTAATCTTTAAGTAGTCGTTAAGTGTACTAAAACCTTGATGTTTTCGTGCGTGGACGCTGCTTGTGGTGGTAGTGGTGGATGTTGTTGTTGATGATGATGATGCTGTTGTTGGTGGTGATGCTGTTGTTGGTGGTGATGCTGTTATGGTACCTGCTTCTGCTGTTGCAGTCTGCCCCTGGAATTTTTATGGTAATGTTGCATGGTAATTTTTCTGTCTCTGTCTGTCTGTCTGTCTCTCTCTCTCTCTCTCTCTCTCTCTATAATATATATATATATATATATATATATATATATATATATATATATATATATAATATATATAACATCAATTCAACATGGGGCAAGTGTGCTTTAAAGTTTCTCAAAGAGCTGGGTGAAAAACTCATCATAGAAACCAAGGACCACAGGGCGACCAGCTTCCTCTTTCAGAGACTCAGTGTTGCGATCCAGAGGGAAAATGCCTGCAGCATTCTGGGCACGCGGCCCCTGCCGGGGACTGGACGAAGAATTTGACATGTAGCTCTGAGTTGTTATCTATGTTGTTTTACTCCCTATTGTATTCTTGTCTATATATATATATATATATATATATATATATATATATATATATATATATATATATATATATATATATATATACTATATATACACACACTCCTACAAACAGCAAACCAAGTGTCTATCGACAAGTACCTACAAGTAACTACATACACACACACTGGTAATTACCTTAGGTCTCGTCACACCCTGCATGCAGTTGACCATCACCGGTGCTGAGTGTACAGAATTAGCACACACGAAATGGCACCTCAGTCAACGGGTGCACTGGAAGGTAACACTCTTCAGCCTCGTCAGACAACTTGATTCAGTTTTGTGCATCAAGAGCACCAAGGCGTCTCCTGTCCTCTCACCCTTGACGAGAACCTTGAACGATGAACTTGGTCAGTCAACTGGTAGTGTCAACTCCAGCAACACGAGGACATATTCACCGCCAGGTTTACCTGGAGAGTTTACCTGGAGAGTTTACCTGGAGAGTTTACCTGGAGAGTTTACCTGGAGAGTTTACCTGGAGAGTTTACCTGGAGAGGGTTTCTGGGGTCAACGCCCCCGCGGGAGAAAGGTCAGATTCACAGTGAAAATGATAACTGGAAAAGAAAAGTGAGCGCTTTCGTGTGTTAATACGCACATCCTCAGAGGCACTTGATCCTCCGGTGATTGTAACTTACAGTATACAACAGCGGACGTCACATCATACAGTAGCAGACGACATACAACATAAACCATTCAAAAGGAGACGACACATCGCGGAATGGGTACGAAAATACAACAGTTATAAACAAAATTTATTGTATAACTCTAAGTGCAGGTATGTATAGTGTGTGTGTACTCACCTATTTGTGGTTGCAGGGGTCGAGACTCAGCTCCTGGACCCGCCTCTTCAATGACCACTACTGTGTGTGTGTGTGTGTTTACTCGCCTATTTGTGGCTGCTGGGGTCTATTCACAGCTCCTGGCCCTGTCTCTTCCCTTGTCGCTACTAAGTCCACACTCTCCCTGCTCCAAGAGCTTTATCGTGTGTGTGTGTGTGTCTGCTGGTGCTCCTGCAATCGTCGCACTCGAGAGTGTGAGTGTGTTTGTGGATGCGTGTCCCTTGCAATCATAGCACTTCTGAAGACCACATGGGAAGGCAGTTCCCACTTCACTCGCCTCCCCCGCTGCTTAGTTTAGCACCTCGTCCTCAAAGCCCCGCCGACCTCCTCTCCTCCTCCTCCTCCTCCAGTAATACAATGGCTAAGTATTCCGATCCTGGGTATATAAGTCACACAATGCGGATTATTGCGTTTGATTGTGAAAATGTGTCGTCCACCAGGACGACAAATCCCTGGTGGACGACAAAGTCTTCTCAGTAAAATGCCATAACACACATTGTGCGTCTTGTTTACACTCGTCTCCTGCCTTGCTACACAACAACATCAATTCAACATTTTCTTTCTCAGAAAATGAAATTACGAGGGGGATCTCGTTCAAACAGTTTACATATTAATGACTCCGACATTCAAGCACTAAGGAGTATTTGAAGTACAATACGAGGCCATAACTCGAAGAGAAACAGAATTAATTTTCCGGGTAGAAGATGCTACATGAATAATTTTTGAAATAGGCTCCTCACACGAATAGAAATTTAGAGCGAACTTTTCCTCAAATCTTTTGTCAGGTTGTCGTCTTTCAGCGTTGCAATATGGCAAGCGTATCCACGCTATTGGTACGTTTTGCTCTGAGAGTGCAAATCAGAGACTAAGGTGTGATTATCACTACAAACACAAGGCAAGGAGTGGGGACGACGGAGAGGTGCGCTTCTCCCACTCGGGATTAATTACTCCCTCCCGATGGGCGTGGAAATAACCGATGACTCGGGAAGGTCATTAATTTAACCAGTGGCCATGAGCAAGACACGCTTTTAACATTATCTCACCTTATCAGAGGCAACGTATACAAGTGTTATCCGCTAAGGGGCCGCCAGAAGCTCCTTGCAGGAGCACTCACCTACCACTTTCTAAACATTCTCCCTCCCCCCCTCTCTCTCTCTCTCTGAAATAGACGATACTTTCTGGTAGGTTTGTTATGATAGCGACGCTGTCTTCAAAGTAGAAAGTAGGTAAGGTTAAGTAGACGTTAAGTAATACGTAAGGAAGCAAGTCTAAGACGGAGGGGGAAGGGAAAGACACTAACGTACAGTTCCAATAAAGGCTTATATACGTAAGCAGATTAAATTATTATAATCACAGCCATCATTTTTAAAGGGGTGGAGAAGTAAGCCAGCGTAAGGCCTCGGTCAGATGACCAGAACCTCCAGCTGCGGATCATACGTCTCCAAGTCGGGTATCGTTGTTTTCGGCGTCCGCCTCCAGTTACCTGTGTGTCGCTAGCTCCTGGTACCGATACACTCAGAAAGAACATACAGGAACAATATGGTGACTGGAACAATATCGTGACAGGAACAATATCGTGACAGGAACAATATCGTGACAGGAACAATATCGTGACAGGAACAATATCGTGACAGGAACAATAGCGTGACAGGAACAATATCGTGACTGAAACAATATCGTGACAGGAACAATATCGTGACAGGAACAATATCGTGACTGGAACAATACAGAAATAAACCTCCATGGGAGAATGAAACTTATAACCTCGTTTAGCTCCTTCGTGGACCGAAACGTCAGAGACAAGCTTTTAAGACGACGTTTCGCCCAAGATTGAGCTTTGAGACTTGTTAAAGCACAAAATTAAAGAATTGTTTTGTATAACATGTTCTTGTGTATATCCGCTCGTCATTTTGTTACCCCCATTTGACCCATTCAGTATTCAGAAGCTATTCTTAATAGCGCAGTTAATGGGTACCGAGACTTACGTTCAATTTGGGAGCATTCTTGAAGTTTGGGAGCCTTCTTGAAGTTTGGGAGCCTTCTTGAAGTTTGGGAGCCTTCTTGAAGTTTGGGAGCCTTCTTGAAGTTTGGGAGCCTTCTTGAAGTTTGGGAGCCTTCTTGAAGTTTGGGAGCCTTCTTGAAGTTTGGGAGCCTTCTTGAAGTTTGGGAGCCTTCATGAAGTTTGGAGCCTTCTTGAAGTTTGGAGCCTCTTGAAGTTTGGGAGCCTTCTTGAAGTTTGGGAGCCTTCTTGAAGTTTGGGAGCCTTCATGAAGTTTGGGAGCCTTCTTGAAGTTTGGGAGCCTTCATGAAGTTTGGGAGCCTTCTTGAAGTTTGGGAGCCTTCTTGAAGTTTGGGAGCCTTCATGAAGTTTGGGAGCCTTCTTGAAGTTTGGGAGCGTGTTTATAAGATCTTCGAGACTATATTTATATTTTTCATTGGTTGATTTCTGAACCGGTAGTTGTCCTTAGTGTATTCGCCGAGGTGAAAATCATGGCCCTGTACTCTGTGGTGAGACGAGGCGTTCAGGGGTGCCGGCACTGTGCCAAGGACGTGGCAAGACGGGACACAGGAAAATGGGGTTAGTCTATAGTCCTGTGGCAGGTCGCGGCAAGAATGATGAGTGGCCCCGTCCGTGCAGGACTCGAGTCTATGTTCAGTGCTGGAACTGGTGATAATTTACATCTGACGAGGGGCACAAACGAACATTTATTTATTAAGAACATAAGAATGGAGGAATTCTGATTCAGTATCTGTATTGTTAAACGAGGCAGTACAAACGAGCGTATCTAACACGGATTCCATCCTTCTTCGTTGCCAAAACATTCGTTAATGTGGGTTTCGGGGAGAGAGAGAGAGAGAGAGAGAGAGAGAGAGAGAGAGAGAGCACAGGACAACCATCTTGCTCAACACGAAGAACAAGACACAAGGAGGAGCAGCGCTACATCAAACCCGGTGGGAACAAAAGGTCAAGCCTGGGACTGTCTCCACGACCTCCACGACTCTGACTTGGATTTATTGAACACCTTCTGTCAGGTCTTCCTTGATAATGAAACCGTTGTTTTCTCTGGTTGAACACCTTGTGTGTAGTCTTCGTCGATAATGAAACCGTTGTTGCTTTAGTCGAACGCCTCGTGTGTGGTCCTTGTTGATAACGAAAGCGTTGTCTCCTTCGTTTCTAGTAGACTGTTGGGGTTACTCTTCTCCACTGTCTGTGATACGGAAGTTAATACATCTTAACATTTATCTTCGATCTCTTGGTTAGTTGTGAATTGTTCCAGCCACGGCATTGTGGATTTGTAAGTTGTGAATTATTCCAGTCACAGTATTGTGCCTTTGAAAGTTGTGAATTGTTCCAGACATGATATTGTGGCTTTGAATCTTCTCTGCACAAAGATATAATTATTGTTACCCATCGTAATTCATGTACTCTACATGTGTAGAATATGTGCAGGTGTCAGTCATGTGTAGAATATGTGCAAGTGTCAATAATTCATAGGTGTCAGCCATCGACGATCGTCGAACATACACAGGTGTCACTCACATGTGTCAGTCGTGCACAGGAGGCAGCCATTGACAGATGTCAACCTGCGGATGTCCCTCACAAACTCTGATTAACGATTCGAACACAGAGACAATAAAACTAAATATAGGCTGTCCCATCTTGCTTAATCTAAGCTTCGAGTGTTCTACGGGAGGTGGAAAAATGTAAACAAGGGAGAAACTGAGAGAGAGGCAGACGATACGACTAAGGGAGAGACGGATAAAGCTGGTGAACTAGAGAGGTGCTAAAATAAATACAACAGGCATGAGTTTTGCAGGAGGGGAACTAATGAGGAAACCAGGAGGGTAGGGGGTAGCTAGAAGGATAGTGGAGAACCATGTGTTAGATAGAGCTGGATAGGCAGACTAGCTTTATGAAACTCAGGCGAGTGTTTGCTGATACAACCATTACTTACCACTTTCCATTGTCACCTCTACATACTCCGTCTTAACCCACACTCATCACCCGCAACACTCCTCAACGTTATCTCTCATCAACCCAATCAACTCTCCCTCACCACATCACTTCCTCTACCCCATCACTACCAATCCACAACATTATCTCTGGTAATGAAGGTTCCCTGACTTTATTCTATGGTGTCGGAAGACTGCATCCTCCAGGCATCTTCTGGAAGTCTGTATGACAACAGCCTCCAAGCATCTTCTCCTGGTCCTGTTATCTGTATCAGCAATTAGTCCAGTGTGTATCCATGAGATATGATTGATTGTATATGTGTGTGTAACACAGAGGTATAAACCCATCAACAAGTGCAAGTGGCATCTGTGTCTACAGAGGCCACAGATGACACCTAACCTTTCCTGTCACCTCACCTGTTTCTGATGAATTAGACACACGGGTGTTGCCCGTGTGTCTAATTCATCAGCATGTCGGTATTATATACCAGTGATCTAATGATGACCTGCTTATGTATACAGCATCCCGTCTCACTGCTTAATACTGACTTGATGAGCTCTACTCAGCTCGAAAAGTTGTCTCTTGATAGAGAATTTCTCTCCACATTCTTCACCATACCACCACATCCACATCCTTACCCCATCATCATCTCCAGCAATTACCATCATCTTCCCCCAACAGTCCCCAGCATCAACCCCCTACATCATCACCTAATGATCCAACAATCACATTCGGCACCTGGCCAAGACTGGGTTACCTCAGAGGCGACACTCCCTCTTTCCTGTGCCAAGAGTCGACCTTATCACCTCTGGATCCTTCCCTTCGTACCACAGTGAGTTTAACGCTTTCAAAGTCCTCCTGACACCCTTTGCGTCATGTTGACAGCTTTGAGGGGACTTGAGCTAGAGTTCGTCACGGCCATGCTAGCGGGAGACTCGTCTGTAAAAACTTGCATTTGTGGACACAGTGGTGGCCTATGCTAACCTTCCTATGGTGTAGAAATATACCTAGTTGGATGAATCTTATTGAAGCCAGCTGACCCAGTGGCTTACGAGACGGTCTGGAGTTTTGAGACTCTCTGACCGCGGGTTCTAACCCCACCCGTGGTATGGTTTGTTTGCAATCGTGTCATTACGGTTTCGTGAATCACGTAATAGTCAAAATTGCAATTATTATAATATCGAGAGTTTATGTTAATAAATTTCAGGAAACTAGCTGAAGCTTTTTTTTTTTTTTTTGGTGGCAGATGGAAGGTATTGTTAGTGGGTAGGATTTCTAGGATCAAGAGCCCTTCACTGGCATCAAGGACGCTAAACCTTGAAGAGTACGGGGAAGTGGAACCAGTCGAGTGGACGCTACTTCAAGATGCTGTGGAGATGTGTCTGGTAGTGTGTATGTGTGTGTGTGTGTGTGTGTGTGTGTGTGTGTGTGTGTGTGTGTGTGTGTGTGTGTGTGTGTGTGTGTGTGTGTGTGTGTGTGTGTGTGTGTGGAGAGAGAGATGAAAGTACCTTGCATCTAGCAGCTTCTTAATTAATTATGCCGCACCTGTGGTGGTTCTTGTGTGAGGCACAACATTTGAGGCACTGAGAAATTGCAACACTAAGCCAAGGGGATCATCCTCTGACATTCTTGTATCGTCAGGCAGCTCAACGAATGTAAAAAAACTTAAGACTCTCAGCATCAGAACGCTTGTTACTGATATAAACACACACACACACACAGCTGTGACTCGACCCCTGCAACAACAAACAGGTGAGTACAATTAGATGAGTACACACACACACACGAGAAGAGATATGATAAGGCTCATGGAGCTGGAAGAGTGACCTAGTAGCGACCAGTGAAGAGGCGGGGGCAGGAGCTGTGACTCAACCCCTGCTACTACAACTAGGAGAGTACACACACACACTACCCATTACCTGACAATCTCATCTCCTCTTTTGAAGTCATCGTTGTCTTGCAGCCTCCTGATGAAGGTGGTTCCTCTTGAGTAACACTGGTAATGAGGCCTCTCCCCTTGTTTAACACAGATGGGGCTCGATCCTCTGATCCCCAAGACTCGTATGAGGATTCCAAGCCTCCTCAAGATTGAATATTAAAGCCACTGCGTGTATGCTGCTCATGTATAACTACGAGGAGGCAAACACTTACGGCAGAGTTTAACTGTAGTTGCTTCTGTGTATAGAATATTAGGACTCATAACTTTCTATTTCTCTCTGTCTCTCGCTCTCTCTCTCTCTATCTATCTCTTAGTCTGTTTTTGTGCTTCTGTTACACACGCACAATTACACATAAATACACACACACTACACACACACACACACACACACACACACACACACACACACACACACACACACACACACACATATATATATATATATATATATATATATATATATATGCATGCATAAACACCTACAAAATTCCAGGATCTGATCCGCAACACTACTCCTTCAATTACACTACCACCATCAACAACAACCGCTGCTACAACCGACGTGACTAATGTCATCCACCACAATCATCCATTTCCACTACTACCACCACTACCACCACTACCACCACTACCACCATCATGTCTACCAACTTCGACAGTGTGTCACCACCATCATTGTCACCAGTCGCAACAATGTACCACCAGTGTTGGTAACTACCACAATCCACCACGACAACCACTAATACCACCACTCACCCATCACTACCACCACCAACAACACGTCAACCACAATCAACCCAACAACCATCCACCACAAGCACCACCACAATGTAAACAACGATGTTGGCAGACGTAATTGCGTGTGTCAGGGAGGCAACGAGCCATGACTCGTCTGAACGAGTTTCACGCGGTGCAGCTCGTTAAACACTCGTTAAATGGTCATTAGCGCGTCATTAAGCAGTCACCCCCCCTTGCCCGCATGGAGACGACCCATCGCCCTCCCACCTGGACGCTAATTGGCCTGAACTGACTGGAACTACCAGGAAACGAGCTGCGGGTGTCTGAAGGACGTGGATGCCGCTCGTGTCCGTGGAACGGAAAGCGAACAAGTACACACGTGCACACACACACACACACACACATACACATATACATAGCTTTAAGAAGAGGTACGATAGGGCTCTTATAGCAGGGAGATAGTGGATCTAGTAGCGACCAGCGAAGAGGCGGAACCAGGAGCTGAGAATCGACCCCTGCAATCACATATTGGTGAATACACCCATTCACTCGTACCATCTTCAAACTTCTAAAGGAGAATGACTCTGGGGGTATGCATTACACCGAGCATATCGCCTAAGGCTTACGCCAACAGAGTGACATCGGCGGCATATGAACACTCTTATCACACCTGAGAACAGCATTCAGGAGTGTTATTAATAGTATCCAGTACCGACAAATTGATGAGCATGATACATGTACAACAGTAAGAATCTTGGACACTGAAACACCATTGTACCATGGTACAAGGGTGGTCTTGGGCGACTGAACTGATAGCAAGTGTTTAACATGACCTGCTCCCACTAGTGGGTCCAGGTCACCTGTGACCTGGTCACCTGTGACCTGGTCACCTGTGACCTAGTCACCTGTGACCTAGTCACCTGTGACCTAGTCACCTGTGACCTAGTCACCTGTGACCTGGTCACCTGTGACCTGGTCACCTGTGACCTCATCTCCAAACTTCTACGCTTCACCTTCCTGTATACAAGTCTCTGACCAAGCACTCCTGCTTCAGGCTGAGAGACTGATCACCCTGCACCAAGGCTGATGGCGTGATTAAATCATCATCAACTGATGATTCCTGCAGGATAGGTGAAACGTTTAGTCAGTAAATATCCCTAATGATAGGCATGTCTTGGTCATTTGCATTCAGGGGACTTAAAAGAGTTACCCAAAAAACTCTGTGTACGCTATATATCAGACCTCTCATAGAGTATGCAGAGCCATTCTAGAGCCAAACTCCATTAAGAATTTAGAGAACCTAAGAAAAGTCCAAAGGTTTACGAACAGAGACTGAAAGAGTTGAGTCTGGGTGATCAGGGGAGACATGATACCAGCGTACGAGATACCTAGAGGACTTAAATAAACTGGAACTGTATGAAGGGTGGGCATCGGAGTGCCAGGGACATTAGATGGCACTCAGGGACGGAACTGTGCCGCAGAGACACCAGGAAATGCTTTTGTGTGATGGATATATATATATATATATATATATATATATATATATATATATATATATATATATATATATATATATATATATATATATATATATAGTGTGTGTGTGTGTGTGTGTGTGTGTGTGTGTGTGTGTTTTATAGTCATAATTCCTGCCTGGCTGTTTTCCTGCTTCCCACTCACTTCTCCTAATTCCCCACTCACCCCTTCACCTGCTTCCCCACTCACTTCTCCTAATTCCCCACTCACCCCTTCACCTGCTTCCCACTCATTCCTTCCCCTAGTTCCCCACTCACCCCTTCACCTGTTTCCCCACTCACTCCTTCACCTGCTTCCCCACTCCTTCACCTGCTTCCCCACTCCTTCACCTGCTTCCCCACTCCTTCACCTGCTTCCCCCCACCCCTTTAAGGGTGTGCCTTAATGCCAATTAAGGGTTCCTGATCCAAGGAATTGGAAGTGTCTTACCATTCATCGGGTTCGAGCCTAATTACCTCCATTTCTCCAGCCACTGTATGACCCCCTACGGGTTTAAAGCTTCCCCATGAATAAAATAATCCCCACCCCCTTTCAAGTTGCTTCCCCATAATAAAATCTGGTATTAAGGGTTGAGCTAAACCTGTAAGGGTCATATAGCGTCTGTTTTACATGGAAAACAGAGACCTAGTGAAGGCTCCTGACTGACATAATGACTCTAACAATATGTTCATAATGACAAACAATGTGTTCATAATGACTAACAATGTGTTCATAATGACTAACAATGTGTTCATAATGACTAATAATGAGCTCATAATGACTAACAATGAGCTCATAATGACTAATAATGAGCTCATAATGACTCTAACAATGTGTTCACAATGGCTCTAACAATGAGCTCATTATGACTAACAATGAGCTCATTATGACTCTAACAATGTGCTCATAATGACTCTAACAATGAGCTCATTATGACTCTAACAATGTGCTCATAATGACTCTAACAATGAGCTCATAATGACTCTAACAATGAGCTCATAATGACTAACAATGTGGTCATTGGAGAAACCAGGTGTAGATAGTCCAAAATCAGAGGCACAGGAATTAATGTACATTTGTTATAGATTTCACCACACATTGGATTACTCCACCATGGCAAAGGTGATGACGTTGAATATAAGTTTGGTGTGTTTGTGTGTGTGTGTGTGTGTGTGTGTGTGTCTAGCATTAGGAATAATATTAGGAGAGAATTAAATAATGAAAGTGGACGATGTACGATAACAAGAGTTAGAAGCTTGAGTAGATCTATACGATAAGATGCACCTAGATAAGCATGTTTATGGAGCAACTTGCAATGTGGACAGACGGATTGATGTTGTAGTGGCCAGGCTTAGGCCACTACAACAGTGGTCACTTTCATGGGCATTTTCTTCAACATTTTGTGTTTCATTGTCTACTTACCGAAGAACAGTACATAAAGACATACAATCTCTCTCTCTCTCTCTCTCTCTCTCTCTCTCTCTCTCTCTCTCTCTCTCTCTCTCTCTCTCTCTCTCTCTCTCTCTCTCTCTCTCTCTCTCTCTCTCTCTCTCTCTCTCACTCTCTCTCTCTCTCCCACCCTCCCCCACCCACAGAGGGGTAGGGGTGATGTTATCAGGACGCGGGTGGCCACCTTTTAAGGCTGGTGTGTGCAATATATACACTCCAGGATAATCAAAGGCTTCCCGACTATCATTTATTAACTCACCTGTCACCAACTCCGCTCCTGTGTGGGGGAGGGGGATGGAGGGGATGGGGAAGAGGGTAGGAAGATGGGGGGGAGGGAGAAGGGAGGATGTTGTGCAGGAGTAGCAAAATGTAGGGGAGGTGAGAGGATTAGGTGGGGAGGTGGGAAGAGGTGCAGTGAAGTTTAGGGATAGAGGGTGTAGATGGGGTGGTAAGGGAGGAGAGGAAAGAGTGGAGAGGAGGGGGAGAGAGATGGTGAAGTGTTGGGGTGAAGAGAACAGAGGAGACGAAAAGGAGAAATTGGAGAGGAAGTAGACGAGGAATGGGATAGAAAGGGAAAAGAAGAGACGGTGGCAGGTAAAAAAGTAGGGTTATGATGGGTGGCAGAGTAGATTGCAGGGGCCAACGCTGTATGGGTGGCAGGGGTCGGCGTTTTGTGCTTGGAAGGGGTGGGCAGCAGGCGAGTTGTGAAGGGGCTGCTTGTGGGTTTCAGGTGGGCGGTGTGGGCGGCAGGGTGGGTGGTTAGGGCTTCTGGTTGCTTGCAAGTGACCTGACTTGGCCCAGCTGGTAGATGAATAGGAGCGAGACAAATTCTGAACCAACTGAGGGAGAGAAAAAGGGAAGTTTTTAGTTGTCACTTTGGAAAAGGCTGAAAGACTTGACATTTTGTTGTGTTGTTGCCAGAGAAACACTGAAAAAGTAGAGCGGGAGGAGGAGGAGGAGGAAGAAGAAGAAGAAGGAGAGACTAGGAGGAGGAGGAGCAACAGCAGCAGGAGGAGGAGAAGGAAGAGAAGGAAAGACAACGATAGGAGCGAGGAAGTGGAGGAAGGAAGGAGGTAGAGATGAGAAGAGAAACGGGAGGTTGGGAGGTGGAACTGGTAAGAGGAGGAAGAGAAAGAGAGATGGGGAGGAGGAAAAGGAGGTAAACGGGAATAAACGGAGATGAAAAAGAATGGACTGATACAATATAATCAAGCAGATAAGATCGCTATAGAGAAAAAGACACACACACACTAGCAGCAGCAGCAGCAGCAGCAGCAGCAGCAGCAGCAGCAACACAGAACAACACACCATCAACACCACCACCGCCACAAGAGCCCTCACCATCAACACCACCACCGCCACAAGAGCCCTCATCATCAACACTCTGGCCCTCTGAGATCATAACAGATACGAGGCACTTTAAGACCCACCCAACACAGCCTTCCGTCAGGAGGTCCCTCTCTACTCCCTCTCCAGCAGGAAGCAAGACCCGGGTGGGCTACGAAGACAGGCCCCTGGGTGCAGCTTCACGCGCTGTTAGCAGAAGAAACACCAGCTACCAGGTTATCGGAATACCATGAGGGCTGATGGTTCTTCGGACCTCAGGGACGATGGGTCGATCGAGAGGAGCAGCAGGAGCACTGGGAGGAGGAGAAACAGGAAGAAATAAGAGGAGCACTGGGAGGAGGAGAAGCAGGAAGGAAAGCGCAAGAAGGAATAAGAGGAGCAGAAGGAGAAGAAGGGGGGAACAGCAGAATGAACAGGCGTACGACGATGAAGAAGGGCGTGAGGTGAAGCAAAAGAAGAATACAAAAGCAAGGAACTGAGAAAGAACAGGAATAAGGAGAAAAATGACTCAAAAAATTAGTGAAAGGATGACACAGGGACATAAAAAAGGATATCTGCTACATATATCTTTTAGACGATGCCATGACAACATATGCATTCACAGATGAGCTGAATACAGCCTTGGCTGATCTGTTTTGTGAAAGAATTAAGAAAGATAGAAATGAATATCAGAGAAATGCAGTTAGAAGGCTGAGTAGATCTATCACTACGATAACATGAGTGTGGTTAAGTTTACGGTGAAGCTTGTAAAGTGAACAGACTGTACTTCTGGCACTTTAACAGACACACAGATGATGATCACAAAGTGTGTGGTCAGCTTTATGGTCACTTTCATGTGCCTAATTGTCCACTTAAAGAGAAATATAGAGATATATAACATGGTATCTTATTAGTGAAAATAACATCCCATAGTATCCAAATATCCTAAACTTGCTTCCAACAGATAGAACATTGTACATATAAATCCAGACGTACTGCTCTTTTGGGGCCTAGTTCCTAGGCCTATTGTGTATCCATATGCTTTTGTGCTGCCCTCCACAAGATGGATATGCGGTGCACAATAAACTAGCCACTACGGAGGCAAAAATCTAAAAGAGTTCTGTACTCTTATTTACCATTTAAAGGCGTAATTCCTAGGCCTTTTTTTGTATGACTTTCCTCTTGCAATGCCGTTCACGGGGTCGATATGGGGTGTAAAATACCATACCTGTTACTACAGAAATTTTCAAATGAATTTCTGAAGCCTCCCGTGAGTCACTCCTTGTCATCCCTTCTCATTGTTTTCCCTCCTCTCCATTCCCCCTGACACCTTGGCTGACACCATCGCTGACACCTTCGCTGACACCTTCGCTGACACGAAGAGAGTATCATCCCAACGAACTTCAAACTATTGTTGCCAGAGTTGCAACAAGACAAAGGAGAAGGGAAAGGAGGGATGAAAAATGGTGGGGGAGTTTCATGTCTGGTTCCAGGGACCTACCTCCATCCCTACCCCTTCCCCCAACAACACAACATGACGCGCGGCCCCCTACCACCCCTGACACACCTGATGTGAGGCCCTCCGCCCCATCCCAGCACATAATTTGAACCCCCACTCACAACACATGACGTGGAACCCCAACCACTCACAACACACATGAACCTCTACCACTTAAAGCACACATGAGATGACTTCCCACTACTTCTACATACCTGATTCCCCTCCACTCCAACACACACACACACCTGGTGTAACACCTGTTTTATATATGTCATGACTGTTGAAAACATTCGTGACTTGTTTCGACAGTGTAAGTTAATATGATGTCAGTACTGCCTGGGAGGTTCAGGATGAAGTTTAGGTGGTAGTAGTGGTAGTGATGATGGTGGTAGGTGGTAGTGGTAGTGGTGTTAGGTGGTAGTAGTGATGATGATAGTTGTCAGTGGTGGTAGTGGTGATAGTGGTGATGGTGGTACGTATTGGTGGTGGTAATGGTAGTATATAGTGGTGGTGGTGGTACGTAAAGGGTGTTAGTACATAGTGGTAATGATGGTGTTAGTACGTAGTAGTGGTGGTGGTTTTGGTAGTGGTGGTAGTACCTAGTGGAGAGCAATGAGTGATCGTGGTCGTGAAAGTAGTTGTTGCACACCTGCATAGACGTGGCTGCAAAGTTCTAATCATTGAACCCCTGACACCTGCCTCTCAACTCAGTGACTAACTGCATATCTGTTCCTTTCAGTCGAGGCACCTGTTTGTACTTGCATGTTTCTAAGATAACACTTGTTGTCTGACGCATATGTTGACACCTGTAGTACACACTTGCAAAGTGACGGCTCTCTGTTTATTTCAAGGTGATAAAATATTCTCTTTGTAACTATATTTTTTCTAACTATAAGTTAGATTTTTATGGTCACTTTCTCCTCTTTGTTTATTGTATATTTGCAACCTTTCAGGTGTTTGGTAATTGTTTTTACCGTCGATACTTTTGTATAGTTTTGCAAAGAGGTCACACACACAGTGTGTGTGTGTATGTGTGTGTTTCTCTGTGTCTGTATACGCACACGTACACAGGATATACATAATACGTACAGTAACTGTTCTTGGGGACTTTTTTTTTTGTCTTCTCCCTTAGACTCCAACATGTCTGAAAGTTCTGACTTAGCTAACCCAAACTCACTATGATAAACGCAAATAAACGTTGTTACAGACCAACCTAAACTGTCAGCAGACTGACTGATGTTGCAATAGCCAGACTGAGATTTGTTTACAAGTATTTCTGGCACTCTCACAGCTGTCAAACTTAATGGAAAGTATGTGGCCAGCCCTATGGTCACTTTCTTAAACACTGTCCTTGACTGTCCACTTGTTGAGGAGTATACAGATAGTACAATAGGCTATGTGATACGCCAAAGTATCTTATAAACAAAAATAAGATACCAGACATATTAAACAAATATCCAAAATTTGTTTGCTACGGATAAGACAATTGTAGATATAAATCCAGATGTACCCATGTTAACCCTTTTTTGGGGGGCCTAGGATACACAATAACGCAGTGGTGTTCAAAAAATATTGTTAGATAGTAAAGGCCAATGAACTCTCTTTACCTCTCTCTCTCTCTGGGGCTCTGCTCCATCTCCTCTCTCTCTCTCTCTCTCTCTACTCTCTCTCTCTCTCTCTCTCTCTCTCTCTCTCTCTCTCTCTCTCTCTCTCTCTCTCCCAGCAATAAAATTTCGCTCCCATAACCACCAATCAATACATTCACCAGCGTTTGTAAAACAATAAATATTTACTGTGTAAATAATAATAATATTTGAATGTCATGGCTTGGTCTATAACCTGGTAAGTTATGTATAACCTGGTAAGTTATGTATAACCTGGTAACTTATGCATTCACCACGATATTGGAAGGGCGTGTACGGCTCATTTGGTAAGTGTGAGTCCCAGACAAGTGTCGTATTATTCACGGAGCATAATACTCAGATAAGACCCCATGTGCGTCACTTGGGTTTGTGAGGGCGAAACGTTTCCCCAGTGAAGGGATCCCGAAATGTTTCCAAATGTGCAACATTTTTTTTTTTTTTTTTTTGGGGGGGGGCTATGCTTCCTGGAAACAAAGACGGTCTGAACATTACACGAAAAACTCCTATATTTTCAGTTGTGTTTATAAAGATGCCTCAACTACGGTTTCTTCCCGTCGGCTACTTGTTGACGGTTCCGGGGGGTCAACGCCCCCTGCGGCTCAGTCCTTGGCCAGGCCTACACACTATGTAAATCTCAATTGCTAACTATTTTTGGCAGTAAAAATTTTGATCTGGTTGGCCATGGATAGGCCTTTCTAGTACGCAACTGACAGGACCATGAGTGAGTGATCCACCACTGGCAGGACCATGACTGAGTGATCCTTCACCGCCAGGACCATGACTGATCCTTCACCGCCAGGACCATGACTGATCCTTCACCGCTAGGACCATGACTAATCCTTCACCACCAGGACCATGACTGAGTGATCCTTCACTGCCAAGACCATGACAGTGATCCTTCACTGCCAAGACCATGACAGTGATCCTTCACTGTCAAGACCATGACAGTGATCCTTCACTGCCAAGACCATGACAGTGATCCTTCACTGTCAAGACCATGACAGTGATCCTTCACTGTCAAGACCATGACAGTGATCCTTCACCGCCAGGGGTCACCAGCAAGTGCCACCTTCATGACTCAATGTTACACTCGTTAGGTATTGCCAAAAATGTTTACACACGAACCAGGATATTGTTCTTATCGTGTGGGTGTGTTGATCCAAGAATTTATCACCCCATTTTGCCACAGATTTCTAACAGATTTTTTCTGTTACGGCTGTTTGTTGTTGCGGCTGTTGGTTCTGTTACTGCGTTTTGGTCCTGTTGATGCCGTTGGTTCTATGAAGCTTTACTACTACTGTGTCCATTACTCATCGACATGTGTGTTTATATAGTTGCTTGTGTTTTATTCCTTATTGCCGTGTTTATATTGGGATTTATATAGCTATGAGAGTCCGTCATTGTTAAAAAATGTAGCTGGGTTAGGAGTCTGGTTCTTCTGCAACGTTGCGGTCCATTTGTGATTATTGCTATGTCTTGGGTGATCAAGGAGGGTGGTGGGGACTCGTTTCACAGGGGTGGTCGTATTACAGGGGTGGTTTTAATACAGGGGTGGTCGTATTACAGGGGTGGTCGTATTGCAGGGGTGGTCGTATTACAGGGGTTGTCGTATTGCAGGGGTGATCGTATTGCAGGGGTGGTCGTATTGCAGGGGTGGTCGTATTGCAGGGGTGGTTGTATTGCAGGGGTGGTCGTATTGCAGGGGTGATCGTATTACAGGGGTGGTCGTATTGCAGGGGTGGTCGTATTACAGGGGTTGTCGTATTGCAGGGGTGGTCGTATTGCAGGGGTGGTCGCATT
>WNWK01000055.1:890000-910000 GCA_009830355.1 Cherax destructor
CACAATGGGAAGGACTTGTGAACTCTTGGTAAACTGTAGAACCTCAGTTGGACATCGTAAGTGACTCCGCTCGATACATCATAACTTGACAGCTTCGAAAACGAGATCATCAGTTCATTGGTGGTCTGTCCTCCAGCCCTTCGGTAAGTTCCACTATTTGGTTGGTTGGTCCAGCAGAAGTCAGCTCTATTGCGCCGTGTGGTTTTGTGGCCTCTTGACCCGAGGGTGTCAATTAAGCGGTGCGAGAGCTGGATTGGACAGAAAATGCCGATTTGGTCCGCCATCCGTCCAATCCTGCAGGCCATTACAGGTCACTCCGGCCTGTGTGGTTGCGGTTCTGCTGTGAGTCATGCTGGTAGCCTGTTGCTACTGATGCTGTCGACTAGCAGATAACGACTACCGCTGCGACGACCATCGCTGCCACGACCATCGCTGCCACGGCCAACGCTATCACGACCACTGACGCAACGATTAGCGCTACCACGAGCACCGCTACACCGCTGCTACTACTAACCACCAACCACCACCACTACTATCATCTCTGCTACGACCACCACCACCACCCTTACTACCACTACCATTCACAACAACCACCCGCCACCACTACTACCATTAATGACCACTACCCATCACCACTACTACTACCACCAACCACCTCCACCACCATGCATCATGAGCGGGGGTGGGTGGTGAGGGTGGATGTAGACAGCCTGGATGAGCCTCACTTACGACTGACTAGGACAAAGACACCGCGGGGGTGTCATTGTTTCACTGATGATTGCTAACTTCCTTGAATGACCCTGGCCGCCACCTTTGATCCACCGGCCCATCACCACCACTGCTCTCTCTCTCTCTCTCTCTCTCTCTCTCTCTCTCTCTCTCTCTCTCTCTCTCTCTCTCTCTCTCTCCCCACCCACCCTCTCATTACCCGTCTCTCGATAGACAGCTGACAGCTATGGTAGGCCATGTGAAAAATCATTGGACTTTATATAGGCTGTGGGATGGCTTGACAGTGTGTACTTAATTTTTTTGTGGTTGCAGGGGTCGAGGCTTTGCTCCTGGCCCTGTTTCTCATACTGCCTGCTACTGGATTCCACTCTCTTGGATTCGTGAGCTCTGTCATACCTTTTCTTATAGCTATGTTTGGATCTTGTGTTGCCGTAACTTCATGACTCATATATATTTTTAACTTCCAGTTGTTCCCCTCGTGTACCTGTTTCCTGCCTCTTAAACGGCCTGTGCGTGTCTATCCTATCGATTCCTCTCAGTAATTTGTATGTAGTTATCATGTCTCCCCTGGTCCTTCTATCCTCATCAGGCTTAGCAACTTTTGTCTCTCCTAATAACCTTTTCCTCTTACCTTTACCTTTGAAGAGTTTCGAGAGTTTCACTACTCTCGTCTTGTGCTTGCCTGGTCAACCAGGCTGTTGCTGCTGGAGGTTCACATATCCATCACAGCCTGGTTGATCCGGCACCTGGTGAAGATACTTGTCCAGTTTCCTCTTGAAGGCTTCTACACTGGTTCCAACCGTGTTTCTGATATCTTCTGGTAAGATGTTGAACAGTCTGGGACCCCGGATGTTGATAGTGTTGATACACTAGTGTTGTTGCAAACCTTTGTACTTTTCAAGTTTTAAAAATCACTCTCCATGGTCGTAAACCTCACCCGTTCTGTGTTTTTTTTCATGGTTCTTGGCACGATCAGACGTGTGTTCCATATTGGTGTTGTTGACTCTAGAGATGGTTCCGACATATGTCGCATCTAGTGTCGTGAATGACTCTTTGTTGACATTACTGAAGGCTAACCTTACATATTCAGAGGTGCAATAGTTGCACATGTTATTCGGTTAATGTGTTGTGCCTCGGGTGATATGCTCGGTACTATGCTCACCCCGAGCTCCTTGTGTCAATAATGTCATAATTATCTATAGTCCAAGTTTTATAATAAACCGTATTTTCCGACATATAAGGCGCACGACAGAAGTATCACAACGATAAATCAGTAATTATATTCAAGGGTTAATTACCCTTTATGCTAAAGTGTAACCCAAAGCCTACCCTTGACCCTGACCTTGAGCATATAAGGCGCGTCTTATATGCCGGAAAATGTGGTAAGTGTAACAACCACTGGCACTTACCCCCCCCCCACACACACACACACCTCGATGTGAGTGGGCAGTTGGAAACTGGTTGTTACAGCTAAAGTATTATATATGACCTGTGGATAATTACGATATTAATGACACTTCTACCCGAGTGAGGTTTGCAGAATTTTATACCCCTTCCCCGAGACTGTACTCCGTTTCTGGTTTTCACTGCTCTTCACAAATTTTCATAGCCTTGCATTTATTGGAGTCGAATACCAGTAGCCACCTGGCGGACCAGTCCTGCAGCTTTTCTTATCCTCTCCTGTTATTATTTCTCATGATATATTTGCGTCCTTAGCTTCCATCACTCTCCCAGAACACTCCCACAACCGTCCTGTTACCTCCCAGAACACTCAAACACTGTACTCTCCCAGAACATTCCCACAACCATCCTGTACTCTCCCATAGCACTCCCATACCCGTCCTGTACTTTCCCAGGTCACTCCAACATCAATTTCCTTCTCTCAGAGTCTGCCAGAAGGGCACTCACATCACACTTCGAAACCCTCTCACCCGTCCGTCGGAACTTCCCGACTCCAGATGTGGGAAATCAAGAAGTACCTTCCTTTATTTCTTGAAAACCTTTAATTCCCTTAAATCTTGAAAGAGGGAAGACTTGCGGGGAAGGGTGTAAAGACGTTAGAGTCTGGGAGGCCTATAATATATGTAGACCTATATGCCTGCCAAACCAGCACTCAAATCCGACTAACCGGATTCTCCGAATCTCCTCATCAATGTTACCTTGCTTGTACTCCAACAGCGTATCGAATCTCATTTAATCTCCCTCCCTCCACACATCAAAAAATACCACAAAAAAAAAGCAACAATGGAAACAGCCGAGGGCTCTCAAGCGTTTGTTTATCTCTTAGGAGAAACTGAAGAGAAGAATCAGATGAAACATATTTTCCAGAATAAGAAGAGGTTCCTAAGTGAGGTATCTAGATATTTATTTTACAGAAGAAACCTTTGTAGGCGCCGTGAAGGAGGTGTGATGGAGGAGGGTGGAGATAGCCTGGGCTTCCCGTCTCTTTGATATACAATTTATCAACGCAGTAATAATGGGTTGATCGCGGACGCTTGTTTAACAAGAGAGTTGTAGATGGGTTCAAAAGTCCCAAGTAGCGTCAGTGCTACTCGCACACCGGGTAGTTTGATAGGAGCAGCTGGGCACATCTCTCCGTGGAAGTGGAACGTTGTCAGGTTGATGCAGTCCATTTTCTTCAGTGGAAATAGGCTCTATTTCCCATTCTTCCACTTTATATACGGGGTTGTCTCAGTGTGTGGCAACATTCGGAGTGATCAGGGTCCCCGGTCCCCGTCCAGTACAGATGCCCTAAGCGAGTGTGTTGTTGTATTCCAACATCCATGATGAATTAGACCAATGTCCAACATCTGGGTGTCTTTATTCTGTAGACGTTTCGCCATCCAGTGGCTTTATCAATACAATGCAGAAGACTGAAGAGGTAAAGAAAATCAGTGCATCAGCCTAGAAGCTTGTGTTCCACAGTAACTTCATCTCTTTGCCTTCTGCTGTCTACCATACCAAGGACTGACGCTGTAAACAGCTATCGTCAGACATAATAAATTTAGAAAGAGGTTAAGGCAGTTAACCCTCGTACATTACTAAGATGCTTCTAATTCCTGGTTAGCCGCTCCTAATTAACTCGTCAAACCAACAGACAATTATCTTTGGTTCTCTTTACCCTTCCTCTTATTTGAGGATGAGGGAAAGAGAATTATCCTAAGGAAGGGGTAGGGAGAGGGTGGTGGTGTTACCGTTGCTGCTGCTGTTGAATCTACTGTTGTGCTGCTACTGCTGCTGTTGCTGCGTTCGTTACTGTTGTTGGTGCTGCTGGAACTGCTAGTGCTGCTGTTGTTGCTGGTGATGTTGTGGGGGGGAGGGGAGAGAAGACGAGAAGGGGAGGAAGGGAAGGTAAAAAAAAAGCAGGGGAGGATTTCTGAAGGAGGTGTATGTGGATGGGAAAAGTGTATAAGGCTTTTGTTTTTCTCCGCGGATTTGTTCACTCTCCCTTCAGTTCACCTGAACAAAATCTCCGTAAAAAACAATCTCCTCCCTAATAACTTAAAGTAACCACGCAAAAAAAAAAAATGCAATTCCTTGGAAGATAGAGACTCAGCAATTAACTCGTCCGCTGCACCCTGGACATCCGGGTGAGAGTGCACAAAGTCAACAAGCAACGGCTCTATCTACGCCTTTCTAGATATGCAAATGTGCATTTGGGTCGTTGTTTACTGCATCGGTACCTTTGCCTCATCAAATTTGCCCTCCTGGTTAATTTTTTCTCTTTCCATTGCAAATGAAGTGGATGAGCCAGTATTACTTCAGGGATGGAAGGAAGATGATAGTGACTGTAGCGCCGGTCTTATGTAGGTGATGGTGGTAGGTGATAGTGACTGTAGCGCCGGTCTTATGTGAGTGATGGTGGTAGGTGATGATAATGGTGGTAGAGAACAAAGTGATGGTGGTAGGCGATAGTGATGAAGAGTAAGAATGATAAGAGTAGGTGATAGTGATGGCAGGTGATGGTGATAGGTGATGATGTTGGTAGAAGAAGGTAACGAATTACAAGATTAACTGGGAAAGAAATAGAAGACTCAGAAAGGTAACAACTATGTTATGAATATCGTGCAAGATAATGTTGATGGTGTGCTTGAAATAGGACGCCATGCCCAGGGAATTAACATGGTAGAAAAAACTTCTTCAGGAGATGGACGGAAATGAAGAGCCGGAGGTAGACAGCACTCCTAAGCTATCTCCTAAATCTCGGGTAAATTATTAGCGGCGTGTGGATGAATAGGTAATGTGAGGATTGCCTTCAGAGTCATACCCCTCACGTCTTGACTCATCCGTACGCGTCTGGGGTCAGCCATACACGTCTCAGGTTATCAATACTCCTCCAGGAGGACTATAGCAGAGAAACAGAAGCAGCTCTTACTCCCTCTGTGTAACTATCGTATAGAGAAGGGTGGCAATACACTAATGAAAAGACATGATAATAAAGCAGTCTTTTATTGTTACAACGCATCGCGGTTTGTAGAGCTTCGATTAACTTGGTAAAGCTTTACATAGATTATAACTGCAATAAAATCACAGTAAACAGGTGAAATCACAAAATGCAGAACAACCACTGTGGAAAAAATAGTGAAATTCCAAGCGATTTCGTGACTTCTCACATTATCAAGGAACTATAAAAAAGTTCCTTGATGATGTGAGGATTTCACTATTTTTTTCACAGTGGGTGTTCAGCATAGATTGTAACTGTGATACAGTAAAACAAATTGATATGTACCAGTATCTATTTCTCGCTGATGTCTACAAGAATGTCTCTGTACCGTAGCCATTTTTGTTATATATATATATATATATATATATATATATATATATATATATATATATATATATATATATATATATATATATATATATATATATATATAAATTCCATTGCACACTAACTCCCACCTGCCTCTGCAACCCTGGTTAAAGAACTCATATATTCCCGTTAAGGCACGTAAGATTTTTCTCAAAGTGAAATTTCTTTACCTAAATGGCTGTGGTGCGTGTTAAGGTTGAGGGACCCTGTGGTACACCAGCCATTATTTTGTCAACAGGTTTAAATTCAGAGTTGTGTTGCCCGTGGGTGATACTTTAGAGACTGTCGGAACTGTTCCCGGTGATGGATTAGCCTCAAATGACGGACATCTCGGCTTCTGACAATCATATCACCGCCTGATCCCGTGTAAAGCCGCTAAATGAGATTTAAACTCAGAGTGTGTAAAGTTGGAATCGCTGTCGGTCGGAGCGTCGCGGTGTACGTCCTGATGGCGTGCCTATCACCTTCTAGTTCTCACGTCGAGGCAAATTCACCGGTCTTATGTATCACTGTTTATTTTACCAAATGATAGGATCTGTTTTGATGATGGCTGCTGCAGGCAGGTAATGGAGGAGGGGTTTGATGGGACCTCTGACCTGTCCTGGATATGGGCCGTGACTGGATGTGGGTGTGACGGGCAGGGGGCTTGTGGGTGTGGGCGTCAAGGTGGGTTAGAAGTGGAATGGATGGATTTTGTGATGATTAGGTCTGGTGGGCGTCTGTCAAGGCGGTGACAAAGGGGCTAATGTTACTACATGGCTGGTCTTGAAGCTTCAGAGAAATGTTGGTGGTAGAGACCACCGTGGTGGTAGTGGTGGTTGATGCTGCTGCTGCTGCTGCTGCTGGTGACACTGATGGCGGTAGTGAACGCAGCGGTGCTCGTGTGCATAATTATTACAATGGCGCTGTTGATGTTCGCCTTTTGTAGGTCAGACCAGGTGAGAGTTGAGGGCGAGGTGCACCAGGGTCGCTCCTGTAGAAGTAAGGAGTCAGACACGATCAGAACCTCCAGTTTCAAGCATCTAGTGAGCACACTCAACCATGTCAACATCCGACGACAGAAAATGATGTCTCTTTTGTAGCCGGATGCTGAGACCTCCCAAATATTTTATTTTATAATATTTTCGTATCTATGAATGCACTAATACTACTACTACTACTACTACTACTAATAATAATAATAATAGTAATAATAAAAATAATAATAACAATAATAATAATAGTAATAATAATAATAATAATAATAATAATAATAATAATAATAATAATAATAATAATAATATAATAATAATAATAATAATAGTAATAATAAAAATAATAATAACAATAATAATAATAATAATAATAATAATAATAATAATAATAATAATAATAATAATAATAATAGCAATAATAATAATAATAATAATATTAATAAAATTTTGCATTCGGAAATGACATTTTAATGCAATATGTTTTTATTGCAGATAGATCTAATGATGACAACTCTGCTTATCGAAATATAATAAAAATATAATAAAATATATATATATATATATATATATATATATATATATATATATATATATATATATATATATATATATATATATATTGAAGATTCTTTTACCAATTTCTTTTCACACTTTAATTTTGAAAAAAAACATTTCACTTTCCTTGATACATTTCAACTAATTCCTTCTTTGAGCAAAGCCAGACACGGAATTAAAGACTCCTCAGCTCTGACACACAACTCACTGCCAGACTTCTTCGAAATGTTTGTTTATACGTAAACCATCAATAAAAAAAAACAAATTCACGCACAAATTATCCCAAAAAAACTACTTGAATTATTAAGAGACTCAATGCGATGATGCTATTATTATTATTGTTGTTGCTTTCGTTGTTGTTATATTATTGTTATTATTATTATTATTATTATTATTATTATTATTATTATTATTATTATTATTATTATTATTATTATTATTATTATTATTATTATTATTATTATATTCTTGAGAAGCTTTTAGTTAGTTCGTATAGAAGAACAGAAGCTTAACTCCAGTTTCTTGGATGCAGAACACTTTAGTGGCATTAGGGGCACCTTTTCACTACTGGCTGCCACAAGTCCCTCTGCGACCCCTCACCTGAGGGGACACAGGTGGGCGTAGGTGGCCTCACTTGAGGGGACACAGGTGGGTGTAGGTGGCCTCACCTGAGGGGACACACGGGAGTGTAGGTGGCCTCACCTGAGGGGACATAGGGGTGCATGTGGCCCCTCTCCCTCACCTCAGGAAACAGGTGCCTCGCTAATTGCAGTCAGGTATTCGTGAGCGAGAGAAGTTCGTTCAGTGGCAGGTGTGTCGGTAAATCTCTGTAGATGTTATTTGAGGCGATACTGACACCATCCTGATAGCTGGTGTTCCTAGAAATGTGCTGCGCGGTGCTGTCTGCTTTGTGTGTGTGTGTGTGTGTGTATATATATATATATATATATATATATATATATATATATATATATATATATATATATATGAGTGGTTGGTATTTTTGTTTAATAAATGTATGAAAGAGGGAAGGTACCTAGGGATTGGCAGGAGCATGTATAGTTCCTTTATATAAAGGGAAGGGGGATAAAGAGAGTGTAAAAATTATAGGGGAATAAGTTTACTGAGTATACCAGGTAAAGTGTATGGCAGGGTTATTATTGAAAGAATTAGAGGTAAGACAGAGAGTAGGATTGCAGAGGAGCAAGGAGGCTTTAGAGTGGGTAGGGGATGTGTAGATCAAGTGTTTACAGTGAAGCATATATGTGAACAGTATTTAGATAAAGGTAGAGAAGTTTTTATTGCATTTATGGATTTAGAAAAGGCATATGATAGAGTGGATAGGGGAGCAATGTGGCAAATGTTGCAAGTGTATGGAATAGGTAGTAAGTTACTGAAGGCTGTAAAGAGTTTTTATGAGGATAGTGAGGCTCAGGTTAGGGTGTGTAGGAGAGAGGGAGATTACTTCCCGGTAAAAGTAGGTCTTAGACAGGGTTGTGTAATGTCACCATGGTTGTTTAATATATTTATAGATGGGGTTGTAAAAGAAGTAAATGCTAGGGTGTTGGGGAGAGGGGTGGGATTAAATTATGGAGAATTAAATGCAAAATGGGAGTTGACACAGTTACTTTTTGCTGATGATACTGTGCTTATGGGAGATTCTAAAGAAAAGTTGCAAAGGTTAGTGGACGAGTTTGGGAGAGTGTGTAAAGGTAGAAAGTTAAAAGTGAACATAGATAAGAGTAAGGTGATGAGGGTATCAAACGATTTAAATAAAGAAAAATTGGATATCACATTGGAGAGAGGGATTATGGAAGAAGTAAATGTTTTCAGATATTTGGGAGTTGATGTGTCAGCGGATGGGTTTATGAAGGATGAGGTTAACCATAGAATTGATGAAGGAAAAAAGGTGAGTGGTGCATTGAGGTATCTGTGGAGATAAAAAACGTTATCCATGGAGGCAAAGAAGGGAATGTACGAAAGTATAGTGGTACCAACACTCTTATATGGGTGTGAAGCATGGGTTGCAAATGCTGCAGCGAGGAGGAGGCTGGAGGCAGTGGAGATGTCCTGTCTAAGGGCAATGTGTGGTGTAAATATTATGCAGAAAATTCGGAATGTGGAAATTAGGAGGTGGTGTGGAGTTACTAAAAGTATTTGTCAGAGGGCTGAAGAGGGGTTGTTGACGTGGTTTGGTCATTTAGAGAGAATGGATCAAAGTAGAATGACTTGGAGAGCGTATAAATCTGTAGGGGAAGGAAGGCGGGGTAGGGGTCGTCCTAGAAAAGGTTGGAGGGAAGGGGTAAAGGAGGTTTTGTGGGCGAGGGGCTTGGACTTCCAGCAAGCATGTGTGAGCGTGTTAGATAGGAGTGAATGGAGACGAATGGTTTTTGGGACATGACGATCTGTTGGAGTGTGAGCAGGGTAACATTGTGTGAAGGGATTCAGGAAACCAGTTAATTGATTTAGTTGGACTTGAGTCCTGGAAATGGGAAGTACAATGCCTGCACTTTAAAGGAGGGGTCTGAGATAGTGACAGCTGGGAGGGACTTTTCTCAGCTGTCGTATCTGAGCTCCTCTGCAAAGACAGTGATTATGTATGAGTGTGGTGAAAGTGTTGAATGATGATGAAAGTATTTTCTTTTTGGGGATTTTCTTTCTTTTTGGGTCACCCTGCCTCGGTGGGAGACGGCCGACTTGTTGAAAAAAAAAAAAAATATATATATATATATAATATATATATATATATATATATATATATATATATATATATATATATATATATATATATATATATATAACTACTGTGAAAATTCGCAATTTCTACACAGTGGTTATTTTGCATATTGTGATACCACCTGTTTACTGTGACCTTGGAGGTCATACAGCACCTGTTGCTATAGAACGAGATGAGCAACGTTTCGCTCAGGAGCTTAATCGCATTAGAGTTCTCACTGCTCGAAACGTTGTCTAGATAAACGCTTCGCCCTAAAGAGAGAATGAGGAAGAGGCACATGGTGAAAAAAGAAGAGGGGGGATACAGATAAGAAATCTGATGTGGAGGGAAGACAAGGAACATCTAGTGAGAGAGAGAGAGAGAGAGAGAGAGAGAGAGAGAGAGAGAGAGAGAGAGAGAGAGAGAGAGAGAGAGAGAGAGAGGAAACTATCAGGATGTGGGAAGGGGAAGTGTGGGCGGAGGAGCTCAGGGGGAAAAACCAATGGGGGAGGAATGATAATGGGGAGAGTAACTTTTAATGGGGATTGATTGGGAATATTGTGTGTGTCAGAGAGAGATGGAAGGAAGGGAGGAAGGAAGGGATGAAGGAAGGGTGGAAGGATGGAAGGAATGGAAAAAAATTGGTGTAAGGGCAGTGTGGAAACCAGAGGTGATGGTGGATTAACCAGCAGGGCGGCAAGACAGCCAGCAGGGCGGCAAGACAGCCAGCAGGGCGGCAAGACAGCCAGCAGGGCGGCAAGACAGCCAGCAGGGCGGCAAGACAGCCAGCAGGGCGGCAAGACAGCCAGCAGGGCGGCAAGACAGCCAGCAGGGCGGCAAGACAGCCAGCAGAGCGGCAAGACAGCCAGCAGGGCGGCAAGACAGCCAGCAGGGCGGCAAGACAGCCAGCAGGGCGGCAAGACAGCCAGCAAGCAACAGGCAGTAGGCCAGCCAAACACCAAGCAGCAACAACAACAACAACAACAGCAGCAACAGAAACGGTAATCACAATAAATACAAAAGTTTTACGTCGTATCCAAATACACATTTAGCTGACTCAGAATTCTTGTGCCGTTTTCTTCACTTTTTTTCTCTCTCTCTCTCTCTCTCTCTCTCTCTCTCTCTCTCTCTCTCTCTCTCTCCTCTCTCTTTTCTCTCCCTCATTAACCCTCCATCTCTTTGGATGTGTCATTCTCAAAGTTTAAATAATATTTAATTTGCAATTTCCTTCTCTTCTCATTATATGTGTCTGAGTTAATTATTTTTTTGCGACCATATATATTTCCTTACCTTGTCTATATATACATTTCAAATAATGGAAAAAGGGGTGGCAGGCCAGTGCGTTAACCACTTTACTATGGTTACACAACTGATGGTTATTTATAGAAAGGGAAGGTTATAGGAAGGGAAGGTTATAGGAAGGGAAGGTTATAGGAAGGGAAGGTTATAGGAAGGGAAGGTCATAGGAAGGGAAGGTTATAGGAAGGGAAGGTCATAGGAAGGGAAGGTTATAGGAAGGGAAGGTTATAGGAAGGGAAGGTTATAGGAAGGGAAGGTTATAGAAGGGAAGGTTATAGGAAGGGAAGGTTATAGGAAGGGAAGGTTATAGGAAAGGAAGGTTATAGAAATGAAAGGTTTTAAAATACTCCTAGATGGATGAATTTCTATAAGCCGACACGGTGCAGTGGTCAACGCACCGGCCTGCTACTTCTAGCAGAGGCTTGCCGAGGGTTCGATCCCAAGTCCTCTTCTGTGAGTGATTCAATAGTTTATGTTGCTTTTCTGTGCTGTTCTCTTTCTCCGTCGTGGAGAAATCATCGTCGGCTGCTGGAAATAAGATATACACGATATTACGAGCAAGTATCCTAGATTTGCTTCTAACAGATAAAAATATGTATTGAAAAGTTAATATCTAAATGTCCTCCTTAACCCTCTGGATGGATATCAAGTTAATAAACCAGCTGCCACCATCCACAGGATGGACATGAGGTACACAATAAACTAGTCAATTCGGCGGCAAAAATCTAAATCTAAATGACGAGAATTTCAAATTATCGACTATTTCCTAGTTTTCGTAAAATAACCACCTTCCTATCTATTCATTGTTTTAAAATAATTCTCAAGTGTATTTCCTATTAAGATTTTTTTATTTTTTTTAGAATTTAGAGTTATCAACTCTGAAGTCAGGAGCACTTTGAGGTTAATTCTCAAGTTATCCCTCTGAAGTTATTATTATTATTATTATTATTATTATTATTAATATCATAACTATGCGCTGAACCCATAAGGGTCGTACAGGGATTGAACCCCTGGAGTTATCATCACCGCAGCTACGAGAGAGTTATCGGCGCCACCAAGAGCCCGGTCATCAGCACCGCGGTTACCAACAACCCTCAAAATGCCTCTGCGCCGCTTTATTACCCAATCAGGAAATTGCCTGGAAAACAGACACGGGCATTGCCAGATTTACTGCCGCAAACCAGCCGATGCCAATTTCTGCCATCGATCACTTTGATTGAGAGTGTGTTGACGGGGGCACGCTGGACGCCTCCCACGCCAACCATCTCGCGAAGGCAAGACAGTCAGCCAGATCCTCTCTGTCTGTAAGGGGAAAAAATGGGTGTAAAGGGGATGTCTCCGCTGCATTTAAGGAATGGATAAGTCGGGTGCTTGTCGTAGTAGATGGACACCACGTACACGTAGACGAAACAAGGAGAAAGAAAACACTCTAAATCTGTAAGAATTATTAATAAAAATATTATTATTTATATTATTATCATTATTATTATTATTCACGGGGAAGCGCTAACATATAGGGGAGGTACAACTCCTGGAGAATGGGAGGCAATTAGTCTTGATCCTAACACGGCATTCCTCCTTGAAGGGAGTGAGAAGGAAGAAGGGGAGCTGAAGGGGCAGACGGAAGGAGGTGCTGGAGGAGGAGGAGGAGGAGGAGGAGAACACAGGGAATGATAATAACTATATATAAGAACAGGTGGCCGACCTCGACTTCAGCCATACTTCTGTTGCCCTGTCATTACGGGCCCTGATCACGAGTCCCCGACACCCTCGGGGCCCACCGAGTCCTTGTGTACTTCCTCGGCAGATAGATAGAGCCTTTCATCATCGCCGTTAGGAAGTGGGAGTCCTGCAGCACCGCCAGTAGGCAGGAAGAGTCCTGAACCATATTCAGTAGGAAGACTGATTCCTAGATTATCGTCAGTAGGCAGAAATAATCCTAAGCCGTCTTCAGTAGAGAGAGAGTCCTGGGCCATCATCAGGAGGACGAAGGAGTGAGTAGGAAGAGGGAGTCTTGAATCAACGCCAGGATAGAATGGAAGCACCGAGATAGGAATAGCTCATAGTGGACATCAGGAAGAGATGAAAAGTCCAGTAATGGGTTTGTAGACAGAGTATTGAGCCATTTTCCTTAGATGGAATTACAAACCATCGTCCTCAGATAGACGGAATTATGGACCATCGTCATCAGATGTAATTATCTGTTATCTCCGAAACGTCTACAATAAAGATAACTAAATGTTGCACATGTGTCTAATTTTCATCTTGTCGGTATTGTATACCATTTATGTACATGAAAAAAATCTTCCCTTTGAGCGAAACGTTGCGTAAAGGCTTTCACTCCTATAACTGTTGTCCTCCATCTCCCTCCACCCTTATACAATTTTTGACTTCCTAGATGTGCACCATTCAAGGGAGATACCTAGATGTCGGTGAAGGACTCTTGATCAAAGGCCTTGGAACTATCCTTCCCTTACATCAAACCTGATTACCTTCCCATGACCCAGGAGCCGCATGACTTCCGTCTGTTCTTCCCTGACATCAGAACTACTTCCCCCACACACAGGAGACGTCAGGAGCCACGGTAAACAAACAGCCGGCCACGATTCTCACACCTGTCATAATTACGGGTCACGTTGCTGCCGCGGCTGAGACAGTCCGACACCTCCCAGACTTCACAGGACCCAAACAAACACTTGGAAGCCGACAAGAGAGCGATCCTGCCCTGCGGTGTAACCATAGCATCTGCGTCCAAAGTTGACACTACGGCCGGGCGCCTCGGGGACTGATGGACCATCTGCGGGAAGCGACAAATTCGTTGTACATCAGCGTAGACTGAACCCCTACAAAAAAAATTAAAATATATCCTGGGCCTTATATTCGCAGTTAATGCAGATCTGGAAGGATATATATATATATATATATATATATATATATATATATATAAGTATATAGTTGAGGAATGATCTGAGGGTTGATGATGATGGTGTTAAGAATAGGTGATGACAAGCAGGTGATAATTATAGGAGAAGTCGAGATGGGGTAGAAAATAGTGATTATATATGAGGAAGACTAGTCTGTGTGTGTGTGTCTGTGTGTGTGTGTGTGTGTGTGTCTGTGTGTGTGTGTGTGTGTGTGTGTCTGTGTGTGTGTGTGTGTGTGTGTGTGTGTGTGTGTGTGTCTGTGTGTGTGTGTGTGTGTGTGTTTAATTATTATTTTCATAGTAACGGGGAAGCACTCAACCCTGAGGAGTAGTACAACGCACATCCCAAGCCAGGAACGTAGCTCCATCTCTTTGAATCAAGAGTCCTTCACCGGCGTCAACCAACGAGAGAGAAGGAGAGAGTACACTGTGTTACTACTCATTTTTGTATGATAGTTACGCGTGGGAACATTGAATGTGTTACTAGTTCTGTAAGATAGTTACGAGTGGGAACATTTACAGTAGTTACCTGCCAGTTGTATGATAGTACGCATGAACATAAAACCTGTGTTCCTATTTTCTTTGTGTTAGCAGTGAACATTTAATGGTTTACTCTGTTATGTATGATAAGTTCGCAGTGGTTTACCTGTTTCTATATGATAGTTACGCAGTGGGAACATTTACACTGGTTACTACTCTGTTCTGTATGATAGTTACGCAGTGGGAACATTTACACTGTGTTACTACTCTGTTCTGTATGATAGTTACGCAGTGGGAACATTTACACTGTGTTACTACTCTGTTCTGTATGATAGTTACGCAGTGGGAACATTTACACTGTGTTACTACTCTGTTCTGTATGATAGTTACGCAGTGGGAACATTTACACTGTGTTACTACTCTGTTTGTATGATAGTTACGCAGTGGGAACATTTACACTGTGTTACTACTCTGTTCTGTATGATAGTTACGCAGTGGGAACATTTACACTGTGTTACTACTCTGTTCTGTATGATAGTTACGCAGTGGGAACATTTACACTGTGTTACTACTCTGTTCTGTATGATAGTTACGCAGTGGGAACATTTACACTGTGTTACACTCTGTTCTGTATGATAGTTACGCAGTGGGAACATTTACACTGTGTTACTACTCTGTTCTGTATGATAGTTACGCAGTGGGAACATTTACACTGTGTTACTACTCTGTTCTGTATGATAGTTACGCAGTGGGAACATTTACACTGTGTTACTACTCTGTTTGTATGATAGTTACGCAGTGGGAACATTTACACTGTGTTACTACTCTGTTCTGTATGATAGTTACGCAGTGGGAACATTTACACTGTGTTACTACTCTGTTCTGTATGATAGTTACGCAGTGGGAACATTTACACTGGTTACTACTCTGTTCTGTATGATAGTTACGCAGTGGGAACATTTACACTGTGTTACTACTCTGTTTGTATGATAGTTACGCAGTGGGAACATTTACACTGTGTTACTACTCTGTTCTGTATGATAGTTACGCAGTGGGAACATTTACACTGGTTACTACTCTGTTTTGTATGATAGTTACGCAGTGGGAACATTTACACTGTGTTACTACTCTGTTCTGTATGATAGTTACGCAGTGGGAACATTTACACTGTGTTACTACTCTGTTCTGTATGATAGTTACGCAGTGGGAACATTTACACTGTGTTACTACTCTGTTCTGTATGATAGTTACGCAGTGGGAACATTTACACTGCGTTACTACTCTGTTTTGTATGATAGTTACGCAGTGGGAACATTTACACTGTGTTACTACTCTGTTTTGTATGATAGTTACCCAGTGGGAACATTTACACTGTGTTACTACTCTGTTCTGTATGATAGTTACGCAGTGGGAACATTTACACTGTGTTACTACTCTGTTTTGTATGATAGTTACGCAGTGGGAACATTTACACTGTGTTACTACTCTGTTCTGTATGATAGTTACGCAGTGGGAACATTTACACTGTGATTCTTTAATATTTATATGATCGTTAAGTTATCGGAATACTGCTGCTGTGTTTTTGGTATCTGTGCAGTGGAAATAAAAAGAGGAATAGGAAACTCCCCTGTTTCTTCTCTCTGTTTATCTCTATGTTTCCCTCTTTCAATGCATTAAAAAGTTAACTAGTTTACTATTGTTGGACCTCGGTCACACGCGCACACACACACACACACACACACACACACACACACACACACACACGAGAGTTTGCGGTGACAGAAAGGAACCAAGAGTCCTGGAACTGAGTGTCGCCGACCCACACCCTATAATTATTGGTCTGAGTTTGGTCTTACATCACGAAGGACCTTTCAACCCCAGGCCTTCTGTTGCGGCCTCTGTATCAGCCCTCTGTTGCCGTCTCTGTTAGTTCTCCCAGCTTTGCCAGCATTCTGCTGCGACGTTTGTGCCTCCTACTGCTTTACCAGCTTTCTGTTGTGGTGTTTTAAATTCTGTTTGCTCCAGCTTCCTCAGGGATGACGCAAGATTAATGACGGAGAATAAGGGCATGGTACAGTAAAATTTGACCAAGCTGCGGGATTGGTCCAATAAATGGCTACTGAAATTCGCTCCCATTAAACACAAAACTACGAGGTTGCAATCAGGAAGAGGCCGGCTGAGTAGGCATTGATGGAGAAGCCAGAGAAAAAGGTACCAACTAAGAGGGGAGGCCATGTTAAATGTATCAGTTGAAATGGAGGCCGGAGAAAGATTACCGTCTAAGAGGAAAGTCAGAATGATAGTATCCAATGAGATGGAGGCCATAGGAAGAGTATCACTAAAGAGAGAGAAAGAGGAAACTCTAACTGGAAGAAAAGTGGGCATCATACTTAACCTTTCGCCTCATAAACATAAACATAAATGGAATAATATCATGGGCACACACACACACAACCGACAAATGTAAGAATAGATTTCAGTGTATGAAGAAGGAGGCTTCCGGAACACTGTGCACCGCATACATACCACACCGCATACATACCACACTGCATACATACCACACCGCATACATACCACACCGCATACATACCACACTGCATACATACCACACCGCATACATACCACACCGCATACATACCACCAGCATTACAATGAAGAAAAAGAATTAAGACACATGTGCAACATCTGGGTATCTTTACTGTAGACGTTTCGCCCTCCAGTGGCTTTATCAGTATTCTTCAAGACTACGCTGCACTTCACCAGCTCCAATGCTGAGGGACTGATTACCTCATCTTTGTATATAGTTCTACAGTCTAGCCATTATGTCCTTGAATTTGTACTGATAAAGCCACTGGATGGCGACACATCTACAATAAAGATACCCAGATGTTACACATGTGTCTAATTCTTTATCTTGTCAGTATAATATACCATAAATTTACAGTATTAGAATACGTGGCACATCCATTTGACTCCTTTCACATCAGACGAGTCACTAGTGTCCGTCAATGTGAATCCATAAACTAATTAATATTGCTACCATTCCTTGTTAGAAATGCGTACATTATCCGTAAACAGAATGAGACAGCGTTGCGCACGTACGTAGAACAGAGTGGTAGCGTGACTTCCCCCGTCATTCTCACCCGCCATGACATTTTTATACCAGCAGCATAAATGGAGGAGTTGGATGAGCCTCACACAATACCCACTCAGGGAGAGGACGTATACCACAGCGCCACAGCCTTTTAACATAATCGAGGGTGACGCCTTGCGTTTTATTCAACTTTAACCTTTCTCCTCTGAACCTCATTTTCTCTTCCCTCTTACTTTCTTCTCTTCATTTTAGTATGCAGACCACTAGTTGCCACCCATATACATATATATATATATATATATATATATATATATATATATATATATATATATATATATATATATATATATATATATATATCAGAAAGATCGCACCCAGCAGGGTTCGAACCCACAATGGCGTGACTTCACTGACAGCTGTCAGTGAAGGAGTCAGCTGACTGTCTCAGGTTAAGCTTGAGCTGTTAATGTGATCCTGTTATCTTAGCTTCATTAGTACTGTTTTAAGGGAAATAATCGTAGGGTTTATCCGCCGAAAGCCCTGATAGTCTTCATTCGTAAGTTTGTATACAGTGGATTTTGACTGATCGTATCATAATATATACTGTTCGTGTCTGACTGATTTATTGTGTTTCATTATACCGGTTTGCAGTTACCTACTAGTCTGCCCAAGGTAAACACGAGTATATTTACTACAGCCAGCAGGTCGACCCCAGCCATAGAATCGTCCCAGTTCAGTGCGTTTGACTAGGTCTACCACAGCCTCAGGTAGGTCGCAAAGGTCGACTCCAGCCATTGGTCGACTACAGCCACAGGGCTACACATTATGCACTAGTACTGCGACTGCCAAAATTTGCATAATTGCCCATTAAAGGAGTGCTGGTCGGTCGTAAGGAGTCACTGTTTCGACTGCAACCGCTTGATCGATCCTCGCCATATTTGCAACCCTGCAACATCTCTCTCTCTCTCTCTCTCTCTCTCTCTCTCTCTCTCTCTCTCTCTCTCTCTCTCTCTCTCTCTCTCTCTCTCTCTCTCTCTCTCTCTCTCTCTCTCTCTCTCTCTCTCTCTCTCTCTCTCTCTCTCTCTCTCTCTCTATCTCTCTCTTCTTCTGGGTATCTTCATACTAAAGACGTTTCGCCAGCCAGTGACTTCTTCAGTCCAATATTAAGAAGAACGGTGGAAGATGGATGAGGAGTTTGAGGTAATCAGTCCCTCATCCAGGAGTTGATGTGTTCGGTACATCAATCTTGATTGATTCCCCAAATGTTGAACAATAGTCTTATTCACCAACTGAACTATTTTGTCAACCGCATTTATATAGAATGAATATGACCAGGAAATTGACATAATTATAATCGATCCATTTATATAGTATCAATAATTCTATGCAACTTGTTGGATTGCAATTGAAGAGACAGACAGAATTCCCTGTTCAACCTCTCTGTAAAACAGCAACCAGTTGCTGGAGAGAGCAGTGGTCAACCTCGGGTGAGACACAATAGATCGATAGATCGTCTTCTGTCCGTCTGGCTTGTCTGATTATCTGTGGACATGGTTTAATAATTTTTTTTACGAGAGTGGCGGTGAGGATGTGGTTCAGAGGAAGAGTGAAACAAGAGAATGAAAAAAAAAACACGTCGAGGAGTTGTACAAGAGGGTAGCTGGGTGCTTGTGTGTGTATGTGCGTGTGTGTGTGTGTGCGTGTGTGTGTGTGTGTGTGTGTGTGTGTGTGTGTATGTGTGTGTGTGTGTGATCTTGAGAATTAATGGCGACACGTATCTTGTATCTTAGAAATTACTTTTGTGTGTGTGTGTATGTGTGATTCTCTCTCTCTCTCTCTCTCTCTCTCTCTCTCTCTCTCTCTCTCTCTCTCTCTCTCTCTCTCACTCTCTCTGTGATATATCTTAATCCAGAAAATCAACGGGAAGAAAGGGAAGGAGAAATGGAGGTTGATAATAAGGAAAGGAAGAAGGAGGAGAATAAAACTAGGGAGGAAAGAAAAGAAAAAGGGAAATGAGTAAGAAAATATAAAAAAAAATCAGGGAGAAAGGTCAGACAGGATGAACTGGGAAGGGAGAAGGAGGAGGTAGACAAGGAAGGTAGAGAAGAAGGAAGATAGGGAAAAAAAAGGTAGGATATGAAAGAGAAGGTAATGGAGGTACAGAGAAATAAAGAGAGGAAGGGAGGGTGAGGAATGGTAGAGAGAATATGAGAAAGACACGTCTATCAGAACTACGGTTTTTTCTGTTGAGAGAAAAAAAATATGCAACTGCATGTGCTACTGCAAGTTACTTTACCTGTGCAGGGAAGACGAGGATCGAAAAGGGGAAGGCTCTCTGCCTAACCTGCAAGTCTCACTGCTGACACGAGGACATGTGTGGAAATTTCATAACTTCTACAACTTCTACTACTACTACT
>WNWK01000055.1:920000-927500 GCA_009830355.1 Cherax destructor
TGTTATTTATGTTGCAAGTTGTTTATATTGCTTGTTGTTTATGTTGCTTGTTGTTTACATTGCTTGCTGTTTATGTTGCTTGTTATTTATATTGCTTGTTGTTTATGTTGCTTTGTTATTTATGTTGCTTGTTGTTTATATTGCTTGTTATTTATGTTGTTTGTTGTTTTTGTTGCTTGTTGTTTATGCTGTTTATTGTTTATGTTGCTTGTGTTTATTGTTGATTATGTTGCTTGTGTTGATTGTTGTTTATGTTGCTTGTGTTGATTGTTGTTTATGTTGCTTGTGTTGATTGTTGTTTATGTTGCTTGCTGTTTATGTTTCTTGTTTACATTAATTATTGTTAATATTTTTTATGTTGATTATTGTATAAATTGATTATTATATATATTACTCGTTAATATTGTTTATTGTTTGTATAGCGTTGTTAACATTGTTTACCCATCCATTAGTTACTTTGTCTTGCTTGTTTCAGTAACTTCAAATAATGGAGCTCCTTGTTTTTGTATGTTATTCGGAAGTTTTTGGTTTATATCATTTTTTTGGCCCTGATGTTATTATCTTTTCCAGTAAACGAGTCATGGATGTCAGAGGAAGTGGAGTTTCCAGCGTACGAGTAGTTATAGATGTGACGTTAGCTACTGCATGTGACGGTAGCTACTGGATGTGACGATAGCTACTGGATGTGACGGTAGCTACTGGATGTGACGGTACCTACTGCATGTGACGATATCTACTGGATGTGACGGTAGCTACTGGATGTGACGGTACCTACTGCATGTGACGATAGCTACTGGATGTGACGGTAACTACTGCATGTGACGATAGCTACTGGATGTGACGGTAGCTACTGCATGTGACGGTAGCTACTGGATGTGACGGTAGCTACTGGATGTGACGGTACCTACTGCATGTGACGATACTACTGGATGTGACGGTAACTACTGGATGTGACGGTACCTAACTGCTGGATGTGACGATAGCTACTGGATGTGACGGTAACTACTGCATGTGACGATAGCTACTGGATGTGACGGTAGCTACTGCATGTGACGGTAGCTACTGGATGTGACGGTAGCTACTGGATGTGACGGTACCTACTGCATGTGACGATAGCTACTGGATGTGACGGTAACTACTGGATGTGACGGTAACTGCTGGATGTGACGGTAGCTACTGGATGTGACGGTACCTACTGCATGTGACGGTAGCTACTGCATGTGACGGTAGCTACTGGATGTGACGATAGCTACTGAACATGACGCTACCTGCTGAGCATGACGATAGATTCATCGCTCTACTGAAGCCTCCCATCTCCTGCTGACTCAGCTAGTTCCTGCTCCAACCCTGCAAAAATAACATATAGTTGTCCGAAATTAGGCGTATTTAATTTTGAATATAAAAAGGTCACCTTTTTCATATATGGTACACTGTTTACTTCCTCTTCTTCATCTCTGTTTCTCTCTGTCTCTGTCTCTTTCTCCCTTCACCTCCATCCCTTGCCTTTTCTCCCCTCTGTCCCCTTCAGCCATCTCCTAAAGCACGCGCCAAAGGGTATTGATTACGGACACTCAGAATAGAATAACAGTGCACACCCCAGGCTCTCAAAAACCGCTCCTGGCTATTACTGCCTTACTTACACTTCAATAACTCTAAATGGCCATTGTAAATAGGGAAGTTTGACATCCCGCGGGCATCTCTCGACCCCCTGACAGTAATGGCGGAAAATATTTCTGAGGGCAGCATTTTTAAAAGGCCTTACGAGAGGGCTGGTGGCAGGAAGCATTTCGGCAATAAAAAAAAAAGAAAAAAGCCCTTCGCTGGGAACGTTTTGATGGGATAATATTTAAGTGAGAAGCATTTCTCAAGGAACAATTTTTTTTTTTTTTTTGAGGGTTAAGCGTTTAAACCGCAAACACATTGGGTTTAAAAAAAGATAAGTATTTTTTTGCAGATCGAACATATAGGCGAAAAATTTTTTTGGCTTGCACGAGGCCTCGTTGCGGGAGATGTGACCGTGTCGATGGGTTTATACACAAACAACCCGCACATGGGAGAAACTTATGACGACGCTTCGGGCCGAATTGGACCATTAACTAATTTATTCACGTTTTTCTCTTCTTCTTCTTTGGCGTTTTAATAGACCAGTATAAAAGAAACCGAGGATGTCGTCAGGTATAGCTGGGCATTATTAGCTCGCCGTTCCTCTTATAATAGCTATTAATGGGCTAATAACAGTCAGGGAACCCAGAAGACTGGAAAAAAAAGATGTAGTTGAAAAGGGCGACCTCGGCGCGTGGCATTATAGCAATAATATTCACAGTTGCCAATTCACGCAGTTACCCCTCTTAGTTCTATCTTTTATTTTCCTCAATAAGCCGATTAAACCCACTAACGTACAACCATACGGATCCCCATCGACCTTAGGCTATAGATTATTGCACTGGCGATCGGTTGCACCGTCTCTAACGATACCAGTGGAAAGGAAATGGAAAACAACAGTGGTGGATATGGTAAGATCGCGGTGGAATATAAGGTGATGGCGGAAGTTTCGAAACACGGTCTTCTCTAGTGCCTGCCTCGCCATTCTACGCCCCCCCGTTTTTTTATACCAACAGCTGTGGGAAAAGTTGAGATAATGGCCGCTATCTGGGATGAGTATGTCGCTTTCCACCGATTCTTCAACTATCCTCACTTCCTTCCCCCTCCCTTCCTCCATCACCCCTTGTGCATCCTTACCTGTGACTTCTTCTAGTCTAATCTGTCGCCCTCCTAGACCCTTCTCCCCGAGTCCTAGACCAAGAGTAAAGGTGTTACTGCAACTCCAGCTCCTCTGCCTCCACCTCCTACTCCAACTCCTTCTCCAGCTCCTCCTCTTCCAGCTCCTTCTCCAGCTCCTTCAGTTCCTTCTCCAGCTCCTCCGATTCCTCCTCCAGTTCCTCCTTCAGCTCCTCCTCCAGTTCATCCTTCACCTCCTTCTCCAGTTCCTTCTCCAGCTCCTCATCCAGCTTCTTCTCTAGCTCCTCCCTCCTCCACCTCCCCCTCCAGCTCCTCCCTCTCCACCTCCCCCTCCATCTTCTTCTTCAGCTCCTTTTCCAGCTCCTCCTTCAGCTCCTCCTCCACCTCCCCCTCCAGCTTCTCCTTCAGCTTCTCCTCCAGTTCCTCCTTCAGCTCCTCCTCCAGTTCCTCCTTCAGCTCCTCCCCCAGTTCCTCCTTCAGCTCCTTCTCCAGTTCCTCCTTCACCTCCTCCCCCAGTTCCTCCTTCAGCTCCTCCTCCAGCTTCTCCTCAAGCTCCTCCTTCACCTCCTGCGCCTCCTCCAGGGGTTAAACTGGTTTCCTCTCTCCCACATCCCTTCTTACCTCTTCATGGCTTATACCTTAGTGGAGAAGAAGTAGCTGAGACGATGGCCAGCTTAAACTAATGTCGTTCAGAAGTTAAAATAACCTCCTACAAGGGTTAAGTTGATCTCATTTATGAGTTAAACTAATTTTTCTCAAGGGTAAAAAGTATCTCAATGGGTTACATTGATCTCAGTGGTCACATTGATCTCACTGGTCACACTGATCTCAGTGGTTACACTGATCTCACGGGCTACACTGATCTCACGGGTTACACTGATCTCAGTTGTTACACTGATCTCAGTGGTCACATTGATCTCGCTGGTCACACTGATCTCAGTGGTCACACTGATCTCAGTGGTCACACTGATCTCACTGGTCACATGATCTCAGTGGTTACACTGATCTCACGGGTTGCACTGATCTCAGTTGTTACACTGATCTCAGTGGTTACATTGATCTCACTGGTCACACTGATCTCACTGGTCACACTGATCTCACTGGTCACACTGATCTCAGTGGTTACACTGATCTCACGGGTTACACTGATCTCAGTTGTTACACTGATCTCAGTGTTCACATTGATCTCACTGGTCACACTGATCTCAGTGGTCACACTGATCTCACTGGTCACACTGATCTCAGTGGTTACACTGATCTCAGTGGACACTGATCTCAGTGGTTACACTGATCTCACGGGTTACACTGATCTCAGTGGTTACACTGATCTCACGGGTTACACTGATCTCAGTGGTTACACTGATCTCAGTGGTTATATTGATCTCAGTGCTCACATTTATCTCAGGGTTACACTGATCTCAGTGTTTAAACTGATCTCAGTGGTAGTATTGATCTCAGTGGTCACATTGATCTCAGTGGTTACACTGATCTCGCTGGTTACATTGATCTCAGTGGTTACACTGATCTCAGTGGTTACACTGATCTCAGTGGTTACACTGATCTCAGTGGTTACACTGATCTCAGTGGTTACACTGATCTCAGTGGTTACACTGATCTCAGTGGTTACACTGGATTTTAGTGCCTAAAATGGTCATATTCAGTAATTTTTCCCAGAGGCCAGAAAATGCTACAAATGTTGACAAAGTTACGTACGTACCTACGTATGTTGACTAAGTTACGTACGTACTTACGTATGTTGACTAAGTTACGTACGTACCTACGTATGTTGACTAAGTTACGTACGTACCTACGTATGTTGACTAAGTTACGTACGTACTTACGTATGTTGACTAAGTTACGTACGTACCTACGTATGTTGACTAAGTTACGTACAGAGGAGCTTACGACGGCGTTTCGGTTCGACTTGGACCGAAACGTCGTCGTGCCTATGTATATTGTGCGTTACGTATTCGCGTACCCGTGTTTTTGATGTATTTATATAAGTATGTATGTATGTATGAGTTAACTTGCTCGCGTTATTGATAGTCAAGCCAGAGATTTTTTTCCTTCCCTCTTCCCTCCGTCTCACCCGTCCTTCCTCCGACATCTCTGTGGCTGGGACGGACGCGTGTGAGGCACTGTAGCTGGTGACACTGTAATGGCACCAATAACACCGCTTACACTAGAGGCATTACTGAGGCCACGCCCGACCTCTCCCTCCTGCCATCCCTCATTCTCTCTCTCATTCCCTCTCTTCCTGCTTCAGTTCTTTCCTTTCTCCCACCCTTTGCTACTCCTCTGTTTCTTCAGTCTCTTTCTTCTACGATTGTCAGCCGCCACGCGCCCCCACGCCCCCACGCCCCTACGCCCACCCTTCGCCTACCCCCAGCTATTGAGAGGCGGAAATTCGTCTATATGGTAGGGTGGGCGGGGTGGGAGGGAAGGAGGGAGGGAAAGAGGAAGGGAGGGAGGGTGAGGGGGTGGGGGAGGAGGGAGGGAGCTAGTTGTATGTAGAAGGAAGACGGAGACGAAGGTTTAAGTGGAAAGGAAGAAATGGGAAGAAAGATAATAATAGAAATGAAAGGGGTAAAACAGACGTGAAATGAGCAAGGAATGAAAGAGGATTGGGGGGGAATAAAATAGAGAAGAACGAAGAGGAAGATAAGTAAGGCAGAGTCGTGATTTTATTATTGCCAGTCAAATAATATTTCCTAACACAAATAATTTCCCAAACTAACAGAATTATCCCCGGCCCAGAGCAGGACTCGAACCTGCGCCCTCTACATCGAGGTAGACGGTACTGTGTTGCACACACCCAGACCCCAGGTAAGTACGGTCGCCCAGTAGATACTTGGCGTTGCTTCCCGTACATGAAGAGCACCAGACCTGTGTGGAGTTCAACACAGTCTGCGCATGCTGCCCACGAGGGAGTCTTTTTTATGTATCTATATACATAAAAAAAGACTCCCTCGTGGCCAGCATGCGGCAGACTGTGTTGAAACTTCCACACAGGTCTGGTGTGCTAATTAGGGACCCCTCGTCATCAGAGGAAAACAACGAACATACTTCAGGGGAAAAAAAATTCGGATTTCTCCCTAGAGCTGTTTCTTCCCCTACCACAAGTGTGTGTGTGTGTGTGTGTGTATATATTCGAACCTCGGCTTGTCGCAGTGTTGATATTGATTCAATACCACTTGTCCGTGGTCACAATAATATATATACTGCTTGTGGAGGCTAAAGTCTCCCTCGGACCAAGAGTAACACACCTAGTTTGGCTGGGTGCTTGGTTCTTGTAGGCTTGTGTTGTCCTGTGTTTAATATATATTTTTTTCAACTCTTATTATTTTTGTATTTATTTAATTAGGTTTTCTTTAAGATGAGAGCTTTTCACAAATTGATTATTTTTCGTTATAACTTGCTATTGCTAGAGAGAGAGAGAGAGAGAGAGAGAGAGAGAGAGAGAGAGAGAGAGAGAACAAGACATAACAACAAGGCTAATTTGTTTATTCTGGGCCACATCATGGTTCTGGTGGTTGCGGCTATTATTCCTCGCTTCGTTAGCCACGTCTCTCTCTCTCTCTCTCTCTCTCTCTCTCTCTCTCTCTCTCTCTCTCTCTCTCTCTCTCTCTCTCTCTCTCTCTCTCTTGCCACCTGAATCATTCCTTAGCTCAAAAACAAATTCTCAGCAACAGGAAAAAACTCTCGACTCAACAGGAAGCTCTCAGCTCAACAAGAAGCTCTCAGCTCAACAGGAAGCTCTCAGCTCAACAAGAAACTCTCAGCTCAACAAGAAGCTCTCAGCTCAAGAACGAACTCATGACTCACGAAAATCGTAATAACACGATTGTAAACAAGCCACGGAACGGGTGGGGTTCGAACCCATGGCGAGTGAGTCGTAAAACACCAGGCCAGTGCGTTAACCACTGGGTCACAATCAGTATCTCTTATATGTAGTAATTGTCCAGTGGCTTCCGTGAACCGTCCTTCGGTCAGAGGGCCTTGGGGTCGTAATTACTCAGGGGATCGAAATCAAACCTAATAAGCCTAAACTAGCGTAAATCGAATCAAAATCATCCTAACCTGGGCCTCACCTAACCAAAAGTAACGCTAACCTAATATCATTAAGCCAACCCAAGCCTAATACCACTAAGGTCTACCCTAGCCTAACACAAATCAAGCCTAAACTAACTTAATCTAACGTAAACTTAACCTAAGTTAACCCGATTGTGTAATGAAGCTTTTCTAACACAGTCTAACTTAACATGACCTGTTCTAACCTAATCACAGAATGGGTGGCACTCGAAGCCATGGCAGCCAAGTACTATAACTCGCAGGCCTCCTCCAGTTATTATTGTTAATTTTAAAATGATACTTAATACATTATAACGTGATAAAGACGAGTTTTCCTAAGCGTATCATTATTTCCTTGTATACACTAGGTTACTGTGTTCCCATGTTAACCATGTTAGTCTAGGTTACTGTGCTCCCATGTTAGTCTAGGTTACTGTGCTCCCATGTTAACCATGTTAGTCTAGGTTACTGTGCTCTCATGTTAACCATGTTAGTCTAGGTTACTGTGCTCTCATGTTAACCATGTTAGTCTAGGTTACTGTGCTCCCATGTTAACCATGTTAGTCTAGGTTACTGTGCTCCCATGTTAACCATGTTAGTCTATGTTACTGTGCTCTCATGTTAACCATGTTAGTCTAGGTTACTGTGCTCCCATGTTAACCATGTTAGTCTAGGTTACTGTGCTCCCAT
>WNWK01000055.1:932500-985000 GCA_009830355.1 Cherax destructor
GTAGTGGTGGATTTGGTTGTGGTAGTGGTGGTGAATTTGGTTGTGGTGGTTGTAGATTTGATAGAGATGGGGTACTAGTGGTGGTGTGGGTTGTGGTGAGGGGGGTAGTGGTGGTGGTGATGGTGGTAGATTTGATGGAGGTGGGGTACTATGGTGTGATGTGAGGGGTAGTGGTGGTGTGATGGTGGTAGATTGTGGAGGTGGGTCGGTGGTGGTGGTGGGGGTAGAGGTAATGGTGGGGAGTAGAGGGAGGGATAAAGGTACGTAAATAAAAAAAAATTAGATCGTGACATATCAGCCGGAATGATTCATAGCTAAATTCTTCCAAAGACACTTTTCTTAAGGCCCGAGCCAGACCTTCCCCTCTTCCTCACAACTATCATATTTTCCCCCCATTCTTCTCCCCCAACCTTTTCCCCATTTCAACTCCCCTTCCTCTCTTCCACGCTTTCCTGTAGAAAACACAGCAACATGCGCCACTCTGTGAAAAAAAATTAGGCAGAATTTGGGCCAGGGACCGGGCGGACCAGTAGTACCGAAGAATTCTAGGATTTTATTATATCTAACATCATGGGTCCTCAAATACGCGCAGGTGGCCGCGGAACAGCGCCAGAATATTGCGAAAAGCAGCGCGAGACTCGGGGCGGGGGACAAAAAGATTCCTTCTGAATGATGCAGAGAATATGTAAACACCATGTTGTGGAGTGGTGGACACGGACAGCCAGCACGGACAGCTTGCTCAACCCAACACGGAGAGCTGGCTCAACCCAACGCGGACAGCCAGCGCGGACATCCGGCTCGACTCGACCTGAGTCAGTCAGGTTCAAGGGTTGGGAATGCATGTGTGCATAGCTATGTGAGTAGCGTATGTGATGAGGGGGGTCAAAGAACAGTGAAAGAAACAGGGAGAGAGAGAGAGAGAGAGAGAGAGAGAGAGAGAGAGAGAGAGAGAGAGAGAGAGAGAGAGAGAGAGAGAGAGAGAGAGAGATCGTAGAATGAGACAAACAACCCTATGTATTAGTAAAAAAAAAAAACACTCAACAACAGACAGGAACACAGACAGAAGAGAGAATAATTTACGTGTTTACGAACGCCACTCATTTTCGCCTTCACTCTCGCTTATCCGAAAGAAGTGTTCGGTTATCCGGATATTTTTGCTGCCAACTCAGATTTTGGCTGCCATATTATAGGAAACAAATGTCATATATAGTCTTACTGGGGTATTGTATTCGGATGTATCGTGATGTATTGTAGCTCTTGTTGTTTCCAATCGTTTATTTTATATTGTGTTGTGTTTTTGATGTTGTGTTACGGGGGATACAAGCTTTGGTATTGACAGTGTTAGTGAGGGGATACGAACTTTGGTATTGACAGTGTTAGTGAGGGGATACGAACCTTGGTATTGACAGTGTTAGTGAGGGGATACGAACCTTGGTATATATGTGTGTGTGTGTGTATGTGTGTACTCACCTATATATGTTTGCAGGGGTCAAGTCACAGCTCCTGTGTGTGTTTCTTCAGTAATAAATAACCTGCTATATTTTAGCCCCTTCTATGATTCTGCTCTCGCATTTCATGTCGGAGACGTGTACTAGATGGCACTGTCTCGTAGTTAGGTTGCATGGTTAGGTTTCAGGACGAGTGTTTCTTTCACGAGGTTTCACCCACTGAGAGGCGTGTTTCTCTCCATCGTCATGATCATGTAAAACCTTCATGACCCTCGTGTTGACGACAGGCTTTAAACCTGATAAATAAGCTTGACCTGGGAGAGCGTTTTGCTCTGTGTAGAGCTTCGTCACGTCACGACTTAATAAAACTCTACACAACAAAACGTTGTCCCGATAACATCTTGTTTTGCAACCCGACTGTCAGTCAACATTCTCGACAGTACGTCAGCTGGATCCAGTCAGGTGTAAATCGACTTTAGATTAGCATATCTTTCAGCATTTTACATTAGATACTGTACCGGGCAGATGTGCGGGAAACACAAGTGCTAACTGATCGACCTCTAAGTCCTGGCGACCATCTTAGTCAGCCTCCTGAACCCTGGAAGAGCTAGCTGGTATCCAGGGTTAAAAACAGGGGCTATGAATCTCACTCGAAGTGACTTCACTCCACTCGAAGTGAATTCACTCCACTCGAAGTGACTTCACTCCACTCGAAGTGACTTCACTCCACTCGAAGTGACTTCACTCCACTTGAAGGGACTTCACTCCACTCGAAGTGACTTCACTCCACTCGAAGTGACTTCACTCCACTCGAAGTTAACTGGGAGTTAAGCTCAAATGGAAGTAAACCTGAGAGTAAACTGGAGACCTGAAGGATCTCCTCCCTTAGCTCTGGAGATACAAAATGAACCCTGAAAACGGGTATTCAGGAAACAAGGGAAAAAATACCCTTCAGACCACTGACCAAATGAACAGAATTTCAGCTGTTTGGAAGGAATAAAAATCTGCTTAAACAGGTGGCTAATTTTTTGGCATGGAAAGTAAAGTGTATATGTGTGTATGTTGTGTGTATGTATGTATGTTGTGTGTATGTATGTATGTATGTTGTGTGTATGTATGTATGTTGTGTGTATGTATGTATGTATGTTTTGTGTGTTATGTCATACAAGCCTACCTACCTTTCCATTGCTTCTTCCTTCCCCGCCACTCTCTCTCTCTCTCTCTCTCTCTCTCTCTCTCTCTCTCTCTCTCTCCCTGCACAAAACAGGGAAGGTGTGGGGGGAAATAAGTCACGTCGACCACTAATAGGTCATCATGGAGGTCGGGCCTAATAAATTAGTCACGTGCCAGCCTAATGCTCTCAAGGCCTCTCCCTCCAACTCCCCCTCCCCCTTCCCCTCCATCTCTTTCTCCCCCACCCCTTCATCTCTCCCTCACCCCTCCCTCCTTACCCCCTCCCTCCTTTTCCTACCTCTGTTGTCCCTACACCCCCTTACTCTCTCTCTCTCCCCACCACCATTCATCACCCCTTACGCCCCCCGGCTCCTCCTCCTCTTCCTCCCTTTTTTTCCCCTTATACCTCCTCCTCTTTCCTCCTATTATTCTCTCCAGTAATAAGGGACACGGAGGATAACCTAACCTAACCATACCTAACCTAACCTAACCAAACCTAATCTAACCTAACCTAATCTAACCTAACCTAACCTAACCTAACCTAACCTAACTTGACGTCAGATTCTAACAAGAGTTTTGAACTCTTCGCCAGTAGTTTGGCGAAACATCTTCATATGGATAACTAAAGGATGACTGAAAGATGTTGTGTAGTGTTCCCTGAAACTGTTCCTTCCTTCCTTCCTTCCTTCCTTCCTTCCTTCCTTCCTTCCTTCCTTCCTTCCTTCCTTCCTTCCGTCCTTCCTCCCTTCCTTCTCAGCTGTTGTGACTTATCCTCTTATATCGCTGCTTCTGTGTCTGTTTATCTATCCATCATTTCCTCTCTTTCTCTTTCGTATCTCTCTCTCTCAGTTATTGTCTTTCCCTCCTTCCAATGCCATTTCTACCCGTATTCTCCCCTTCCTCTCATCCTACGAACCCCCTTTCCCCGGTAATGTTATTCCCTTCTTACCTCCCTCCCTTCCTACCACAATTCTTCATTCCCTACTATTCTTCCTCTGTCTCTGCCTCCCTCTCTCCCTGCCTCCCTGCCTCCCTTCCTCCCTCTCTCCCTGCCTCCCTGCCTCCCTGCCTCCAGCATCCCTGACAGTGACCACCCGTATCGTAACATGCTCTGTAAGAGAGAGTTAAGATGTCATCTTTATAGACACCTTCCATCCCTCGGTCTGCCTGTCCTGCCTACCCTCTGACGCCCACCGACCACCCTCGCCCACCCCGCCCACCCTCTGACGCCCACGCTCACCATTATCAGCGATGACCCGACCACTCCCAATTGTCCATTGTTTTGTGTGTGTGTGTGTATGTGTGTGTGTGTTCTCACCTATAAATGGTTGAAGGGGTCGAGTCTTAGCTCTTGGCCCTCCTTGCCCTGTTATACCTACTCTTAAAGCTACGTATGGATTGCATGAGTATTCATGATACCTCTGCTACTTGTAGTACTGCATACCTATGTTATCATCTCTAGTACTGCATGGTAACTATGTTTTTTCTGGTACTCTGTGATAACTAAGTCATCTCAAGCACTCCAAGATAACCTTTTCGATTAGATTAAATAACTTACACTCTAGATTTCTACCTTTTCTAAGTAAATACCAGAACCACCACCGATGGTCTCTTACCTCATCAGATATTCTTAGTTAATGGATTATTATAAAGGTCAGTTTTCCCCCCTCTCAATTTTCATTTTATTTTTAGCCTCGTAGCTCGTCCAGTTTGTACAGTCCATGGCTGTGGTTCAGTGGTAACATTCTCGGCTCACGACAGAACTTAGTGGATTCAGTCGTGGGTGTGGACACACTGGGTGTATTAATCTTGCACTTGTTGCCCCTGCTCATCTAGCAGTAAGCGAATACCTCCGTGTTAGCAGGCTGTTGTGGTTGGCATTCTAGAGGATGGTAGTATGCAGTAGGTAAGGCTAACCTTTGAGAAGAGTTGCGCTGCAATAACTCGGAGTGTGGCAGTCCGTTCTGCAGTTGAGTGGCGTTTGCAAAACCGTGATCTTCTAAACTTATCATGTCTATCCTATAAGCTGTGTACGAAATTTACCCCCTACCAATTTTCAATTCAGCTCGTTTCAGTTTCACACCACTCTGAAACTGATGCCTTCCCGTCCAGTGAATCATTACCGAATAAGAACAATAACCTGGAGTCTACCTTGAGGGTGTTCCGGGGGTCAGCGCCCCCGCGCCCCAGTCCTTGACCACGTGAATAAAACACAACATGCTGTATATTCCGTAGAGGTTTACCACTGATGTTCATCAAGAATAATACACGTCCTAGTTCCGACCCTTGAAGGACCCCACTCGTCACCCTTGCCCATTCTGAAATCTCCTGCCACGGCGTCGCATTTCCTTGTAGAGCTGCGTGTGTGTCGGCGAGGCTTTGACATGCGTGTGCGTATGTGATGATCAATTAAAGTCGATTAACATGTGACTTAATTCGAGATAAGAGAGCGGGTGCGTGAGGTGGGGAGGTGGGGAGGTGGGGAGGTGGGGAGGTGGGGCACACCTGACAGGTAACAAGTGTCCCAGAAAGCTGTGACACCTGTCTCTCACACCCTCCACAACACGCGGCACCACAGACACAAAGAGTCATGGATGAATGTAATGCGAAGTGCTCTCTCTATCTATCTATCTATCTATCTATCTATCTATCTATCTATCTATCTATCTATATGTCTGTCTATCTATCTATCTATCCATTTCTACCCAAGGGTTTTAGAAGGTTAGCTTAAGGGCTCCTAACTTTATTTACAAACTAAGAGCTGTTACCTACATCATCTCATCCTCTCCCCCTGTCTCCCTCTTCCTCTCACATCCCCCTCACCCCTCCCCTTCCCCTCACCCTTCCCCATCCACTCACCCCCCTTCCCCCTCACCCCTCCCCTCTCAATCACCTTACCATCTAGACAGGTGTCGCTCAAGGTGAGACGTGTGGGAAGAGCCACCTCCTCTCACACTGGCGAGTGTCACTGAAGTTGTCAGTGAGACGCTTGTTATAGACTTGTCAGGAACTTGTTATGCACTCACTAAACCCTTTTTTTCAATTAGTGCTCTGGTGACAAGCCACTCGAGGGAAGGAGGCAGGGAGAAAGGGAGGCAAGGAGAAGGGCTGGAGGGAGAGAAAAGAAAGTATTTGTGTGTCTGTGTTTGGATACGTCGGTAACGTGTTGCTATTTGACTCGATAGTTTCAGAGGAACGGGAGTTAGCTATGTTACGCCTGTCATAGTCCATCACGCAGAATGGAATTCACTCACAGTGGTGAAATCTGTCAGCCCGAACTGGGAGGGGGACTTCAGCAGGAGACTACTACTACTGATTTCCTCACATATTCCATTAAGGGCTCATCAGCTATGGGAATTTCACTGGTCTCGTCCCCGGCAGAGCTGGAGTTACTGTCACGTGGGAATTGCCGTCTCTCAGGATGGTCTATCAATACAAAGGAGAAATGGAATTTTTATGCAGACATCTCCACCATCACAGAGCAGGACAACCAAAGAAATATATAGGAAACAAAAGAAAAGAGGTTAGGGGGGAAATTTAGACAATTTTGTGTGTCTAAGAATACATGTATATACATACATACATACATACATACATACATGCATGTGTACATAAATACATATAGTGACAATGTAGATTCAATGTTGCAGTAGCCTCCCAAAATTTTAAACCACATTTTATGCCTGAGAATACACAGACCAGCCGGGCGTCAACCAGCCTGGTCACTTGTACTAGGCAGCCCATAGTCAGTGGAGACTGATCCAAGGTCCGTTGGACAGGGCTAAGATGCGAGGCATAGATGAGAGAGGGGTGAAGGGAGAGGAGAGGGAGGAGGGAGAGAAGGAAGTGGGAAGGAGGGGGAAAGGGATAGAGAGGAAGATGGGGAAAGGTAGGAGGAAGGGAGATGAAAGGAAGACATAGATGAAGTATGAAGGGAGGAAGAGAATTAGGAGGAGGTGGAATGATAGACCATAGAGGAGGGCACGATGAAGGAGAATGGACAGGCGGCAATAAAACAATCTCCAAAAGATAAAAAAAAAAATCTGTAGACCGATAACACTGACGTCACATGTTATCAAGATGTCTTGTAGAGTGCTGACGAGACTGACAAGCACTTGCAATCATAACATAGCTGACGAGACTGACAAGCACTTGCAAACATAACATATATATTGATGTAATGGAACACGAGACAAGTGTTATATTGATGTAATGGAACACGAGACAAGTGTTATATTGATGTAATGGAACACGAGACAAGTGTTATATTGATGTAATGGAACACGAGACAAGTGCAGATTAAAGCGGCTAAGGAAGTGGACGGATGGATCTTCAACTTTCTAACAAATCTGACACTAAGAATATTAGTAGATGAAGTAAAATTCGAGGCCTCCAAAGTTGTGTGTGTGTGTGTGTTTGTGTGTATGTGTTTGTATATGTGTGTGTGTGTGTGTGTGTGTGTGTGTGTGTGTGTGTGTGTGTGTGTGTGTGTGTGTGTGTATGTGTGTGTGTGTGTGTGTGTGTATGTGTGTGTGTGTGTGTGTGTGTGTGTGTGTGTGTGTGTGTGTGTGTGTGTGTGTGTGTGTGTGTGTGTGTGTGTGTGTGTATGTGTGTGTGTGTGTGTGTGTGTGTGTATGTGTGTGTGTGTGTGCACAGAAGTCGCAGATTACAGCTAGACAGTGGAGTGCGTTCCTGCTTTAATGACTCATTTGGCAGATGGTTCATCGCGTTCTAATCACACTTGTGGCAAGTGTATCTTGAGGTGAACTGATACCCCAGAAGAGTCATATTTATGCCAGTTGCCTTTATCTATAACTTAAAATACATATACTCAAGTTGTTCGACACTTTGCACTCGCCTTCAGCGTCCTTGGCTGCGTCTTACACTCGCCTCACGGCGAACGCACCCAGCGTTCATTTCTGGTCGAGTACTCGTGCGCTGTTGCTTGTTCAGCTTGCAATGAATGTATGTGAGATTAAAGGTCATCTATCTCTCTCTCTCTCTCTCTCTCTCTCTCTCTCTCTCTCTCTCTCTCTCTCTCTCTCTCTCTCTCTTCTACTCACAGCATTAGAGGCCGTATCGTTGATACTCCCGTTAGCAGAGACTGATAAGGGGTTGGAAGACCTTATCTCCTACTGGGATAACTTCCTTTTTTTTGGTCACCGTTAATGACCTTATTATGAAAGTGAGTCACTCTCTGTACACATCCTCTTTGTCGCTGATAACGTCCCTTTGTTGTTGTGCGATAAGTGTTTTATTTGCATAATGATGATTTAGTGCCTGTTTATTGAGGGATATTTACTGCTGGTGTTGATGGCGTTATCAATGTGCTTTATTTCTCTTAGGGGACCCTCTTACATATATATCTTTGAAAGGTATATCGTAGAGGGATATCGTAAGGGGTCATCCTGTGGACGGTAGTGGGTAGTTTATTGAGCGCTTCCTTAACCATTCTAAAAGGGGGGGCGACGGGAATATATGTTTGAGTATACGTAATCTGACTTTTAATAAAAATTTGAGAGGGAGAGAGAGAGAGAGAAAGAGAGAGAGAGAGGGGGGATATGGTAGAGCTATCGTATTTCCCACAGGCTCACAGCCCTGGGCTGTGACGTCAGTATTTCATTATACTAAACATGAGTGCCATCATCTTATCCATGCAATGATAACACTGCCACTCCTCTGTTATTAATGTAAGCTCTTGACAAACACACGGTAGCTGGGCATAGAGAAGGGGAGGGGAGGGAGGGAAACAAGGGGAAGGCAGAGAAAGAGAGGGAGGGAGAGAAACGCAGTGCATAAGAAAGACAGATAACTTGGAAGTCCATACTTCGGTCTAGATGTGCGAGACGAGGATAGAAAAGCAGAAGGCTCGCTCCCCACCCTCTCCAGCCACTGTCGGCATCAAAACCGGGAGAAAAATACATCGCGAAATATTGGAAAATGGCCGGGACGATTTTTGAAAAGAGGTGGAAGTGAATGGAAGATAATAAATAAACAATAACAGCAACCAGGCATACTGTACTTCCCATCCCCCCAGGCATGCAGTACTCCCCATCACCCCAGGCATACAGTACTCCCCATCACCCCAGGCATACAATACTCCCCATCACCCCAGGCATACAGTACTCCCCATCACCCCAGGCATACAGTACTTCCCATCACCCTATTACCCCATCACCCCAGGCATACAGTACTCCCCATTACCATATTACCCCATCACCCCAGGCATACAGTACTCCCCATCACCCCAGGCATACAGTACTCCCCATCACCCTATTACCCCATCACCCCAGGCATACAGTACTCCCCATCCACCCTATTACCCCATCACCCCAGGCATACAGTACTCCCCATCACCCTATTACCCCATCACCCCAGGCATACATTACTCCCCATCACCCCATTACTCCTTCACCCCAGGCATACAGAACTCCCCATCACCCCAGGCATACAGTACTCCCCATCACCCCAGGCATACAGTACTCCCCATCACCCCAGGCATACAGTACTCCCCATCACCCCAGGCATACAGTACTCCCCATCACCCCAGGCATACAGTACTCCCCATCACCCCAGGCATACAGTACTCCCCATCACCCCAGGCATACAGTACTCCCCACGATAGCTTGACATAATCCCCAGCTCTGATAAGTTCATAAGTTGGCACCATCTGAGTGCCAATAAAGTTAATCTCCCAGATAAGGTAGATTAGACTGTGTTTGCACCTCTTTACTCCCCACACATCACCCTTATGTCTCTCTCTCTCTCTCTCTCTCTCTCTCTCTCTCTCTCTCTCTCTCTCTCTCTCTCTCTCTCTCCTCTCTCTCCTCTCTCTCTCTCTCTCTCTCCTCTCTCTTCTTCTCTCTTCTCTCTCTCTCTCTCTCTCTCTCTCTCTCTCTCTCTCTCTCTCTCTCTCTTTTACACAGGGTTTTACAAGGTTAGGTTAAAGTTCCTAACTTTATATACAAGCTAAGAGCTGTTACCTACATCATCATCTCTCTCTCTCTCTCTCTCTCTCTCTCTCTTCCTCCCCACATCCATCCATCCATTTCCGTCCATCGAGACTTTACTCATTAATTCGGCCCTCCACTACCCCATCCCTCTATCCCTACCCCTCTAGCCACATTATTTGCTTGACTGATGGGCAAACAAAATGTCCCAGAGAAGTAAACAACGGAATAAACAACCGTTCCAACATAGCAAACAAGGTAGTTGTGGGTTACAAACAAAGTAGTTGTGTGTCACAAACAAGGTAGTTGTGTGTCACAAACAAGGCTGTTGTAGGTTGTGAATAAGGGGAGAGAGAGAGAGAGAGAGAAGAGAGAGAGAGAGAGAGAGAGAGAGAGAGAGAGAGAGAGAGAGAGAGAAAGAGAGAGAGAGAGAGAGAGAGTGAGAGGGTACATGACACTGCAAACAACCGTACCTTCGTTCTACCTTGCATACACATACCTATTCACCTCTCAGTACAGCTGTGTATCAACCTATCCATCCATTCACCCCTCCATTCACCCCTCCATCTAGCCATCTATCCAGTCGATAAAATCCATCCAGTGCATCTGTCAACACAACCGGTTCATCCGCATTTTAATCCACCTAATCATAAAAGCAACCATCCAATCACCCGTCCATCTATCCATCCAACCAGCTACCTATCCACTCACGCCTTCATGCATATAAGCGTACGAGAGTTGCGTACTTGCGTGAGCGAGTACGTGGGCCTCAGCGGAGAGATGACCAGCTCACTCAGGCGTCAGGCCACTCCTCGCCCACTCAGGCGTCAGGCCACTCCTCGCCCACTCCAGACATAATCCTGTTACCCACATGGGCTGCAAGCTGCGACCCTTAATCATGGGTTGCTGCTGTCCTCTCGTATATTCTCTCAGGCCGCTATTCTCTCTTCCCACGCTCATTATTACACCCCATCTATACCTCCCATCCACTGTTTATATATATATATATATATATATATATATATATATATATATATATATATATATATATATATATATATATATATATATATATATTAATAATAATAATATCACATAGGTTAAGAAAGATGAACGTATGTCTGGAAAGCAGTTTTTGATGTGTTCTTCTTCTTCTTCTTCTTCTTCTTCTTCTTCTTCTTCTCATTTTATTATTATTATTATTATTATTATTATTATTATTATTATTATTATTATTATTATTATTATTATTATTGCTATTATTTTCTTTTTTTTGTTGTTGAAAGCACTAAACCCGTTGGACAGATACAGAGCTTGGGGAAACTTGTGGCTGTCTGTGCTGTGGAGTCTACGTAAACAGCCTCCACGTGTGACTAACATTATGTGTTTTGACAGTTTAGTGACGACTGATCAGCTGTCAACCTCTCTCAGTCCCTCCCTCCCTTTCTCCATTGCCTTAACTCTTATTCCCTTCCATTCCCTCCTTTTCCCTGCTAATTCTTCTTCTTCCATTCTTCTCTCTTGCTCTCTCTCCTTCCTTCCGACCCTCCCTTCCCTTCCCTCCCTCCCTTCCCTCCATCCCTCCTGATCCTTGGTTAAGCCTCCACACACGCGATAAAACACAATACTGGACACAGGCGTCACATAATATCAGATTAATAAGGAACTTTCCAATGGCGTCCAGGGATACCACTGGTGCCGCTGGATCATCTCACGCGACTTTGTTGACTTCTCTCACGCCTGGGTGAGGGGACGGGGGAGGGGGAGGCATAGAGGAAGGAGGGAGGAAGGGAGAGGGAGAGAAGAATTATTGGAAGTACGGCGATAGGTGTTTATTAGAGAATGAGAGAGAATGTGTGGGGAAATGAGGAGAAAGGAGGGAAGACAGGAGGAAGAGGGAGAGGAGGAGGTGGAGAAGAGGGGAAACAATATATGAGAGGTATTTTCTACAAGAATTGAAGGATGGAAGAATGAAAAAATAAAAAGTGGACCAGTCTAATTCTGGCTGACAGACTGGACAGACAGAAGAGAGATACAGTAGACAGGCAGACAGACAGAAACAGAGGCCAAAATTAATATTTTTTTCTCCCCGAACCAGAACACACACACACACACACACACACACACACACACACACACACACACACACACACACACACACACATATACACACACACCATGAGTGTTGAAAACCATAGTCAACCATACAGCAACGCAGCTGTAACTAGTGAGAAGCTGCAGTCACTCAGCTGTGTGTGCATGAGTGCATTATGCAGCTGGAGGATGACGTTTCATCCACTTGGCTGCATTGCACGTTTTTCCCAAAACGTTTCTGTTTTTTTTTCGCCCCTTCGTATTGTGAATCCTTCCCGTAGGGATTGTTTGTAATGTACACAAGACACCCACAGTTATGAAGAGACGGTCAAGACGACGTTTCGGTCCTTCGTGAAGCATTGGCAAGCCACGGATGAGCGAGAAGAATCAGAGAACACCATCTCGGGAAGAGTAACCTGGAGGAGGATGGGAGACGTAGTGATAATAATAGTAGTAGAGGTAGTAGTAGTAATAATAGTAGTAGTGGTAGTGGTAGCAGCAGTAGTAGTGGTAGTAGTAGTAGTATTGGTAGTAGTAGTAGTAGTAGTAGTAGTAGTATTGGTAGTAGTAGTAGTGGTGGTGATGGTGGTGGTGGTAGTAGTAGTAGTAGTAGTAGTAGTATTGGTAGTAGTAGTAGTAGTGGTTGTAGTAGTAGTAGTGGTTGTAGTAGTAGTAGTGGTTGTAGTAGTAGTAGTGGTAGTAGTAGTAGTAGTAGCAGTGGTAAAAAACAGTAATAACAGATTAACAGCCGTAGTGATAATAATGGTACTACTATTAGTAGAAGCAGTAATAACAGTCAGATAATTAGTAACGATGGTAGTAGTGATTAGAGCTTTGCTACTTAGGTGCAGCACTGAACTGGATAATCTTCAGACAACTTAGTTATGCTCAACTTAGGATTCACATAACCTGACTTTACCTAATCCGCATTAAGTAATTTCATAGGCTTAGTCTAGCCCGAAATGTTAGTTGGTTGGTGGATTGGTTGGTTAGTTGGTTGATTGATTGGTTGGTTGGTTAATTGGGGTTGATAGCCTATCGACTACACCAGGGTCATTTACCCGTTTACCACCAGGTAAGAATATTTTAAATCCACCTACGTGAGTGGATTACTCACTATATCCATCCAGGTGTGTGGAATACTGTATACATCCACCCATATGAGTGGATTACTGTGCGTTTCATCTACCCACATGTGTGGAATACTGTATACACATCTCCCACATGTGTGGAATGCTGTATACACATCTCCCACATGTGTGGAATACTGTATACACATCTCCCACATGTGGGGAATACTGTATACACATCTCCCACATGTGTAGAATACTGTATACACATCTCCCTTATGTATGGAATATTGCAAGTAGCGACGTTTGCTCTTGTTTATATTGCAATATAATTTCCTACAAAGTATTATTACCTTTAACCAAGAGACAAGTATTCTTGCTGAGCTCTACTCATGTTATGACCTCTTCCCCTTCCCACCATCTCTCCCAGATTACCCTTCCTCCACCATCGGTAGCGTGTGAGAACATAACATAAAATAATAATATAATAACATAAGAACGAAGAAAACACACACACACACACACACACACACACACACACACACATACTCAGTGAGGTCAGGACGTGAGGCACAAAATGAGGGGAAAAAAGGCCATAGGCACAGCATGTGAGGGGTAGCCTCTGCACCCTGACAGACCGAGGGGAGACAAACACCTTCTTGACACCTGACATGGCGAGGGGTAGAGGGGAGAGAGCTTTGAGTACACACCAGAGTAAGGGGAAAGCTGGAACCCGAGTACTCCGCTTCGACTCCCCTCTCTTCCCCCTCCTTCCCTCCCCTTTCCCCTCACCTCCTACAACATGAACCCTGCCCAAGACGTCTAGACAACTTGTCACCACATTACCCCCTCCCGCATTTTCCCTCGTCTTCCCCTCCCGAGGTTCTACTTCCCCCTCACCCTCATCCCCTGTTTGACCTTCCCTCGCCCCCTACCTTCCTTCCCTCGTCACCTCCCTCGTATCACACGCCTGAGAGAACTGACGTCTGATGGTTCGGACACCTGTTTCCTGGTAGTAGTGGTTGTGGTGGTGGTAGTGGAGGTAGTTGTAGTAATAGTAGGGGTTGTTGTGGTTGTGGTAGTGGTAGTGGTAGTAGTAGTGGTGGTGTTGGTTGCTGTGGTGGTAGGGACATTGACAGTTAGGGATAATGGGGGGTAGTAGTGGTGGTAGTGGTGGTAGTGGTGGTAGTGGTAGTAGTGGTGGTGGAGGAGATACAATGAACAAGGGCAGGATCACGGAGGTAAGGGAAGAACAGTCGTCAGGGCAAGGTTAGTTATAGCATCAGGGAAGTTAAAATCAGGCCTCGAGGAAGTTATAATCGACGCTATGATTCCCGTATTTATACGTGCGTTTTGTACCGTACATAAGCGAAACTTATGTACGGTACGGTATATGCAGTGACCTATGACCACATGCTTTGCACGTAGTTTGATCTTAATCTGTGTGTCTGCCAAACTAACAGAAGTATACATGTAATGAAGGCAAAGCCTGGCTGCTGCAACATCAGTTAGTCTGTTAACATTGCAAGTTGCTCCGTAGTTGTGTTGATCTACATTCATGTTATGGTGAGTTATAGATCTACTCAGGCTAACATAACAGATGGTTATAACTATAATTTTTAAAGAGGTGGACTGATAAACCAGTGGAAGGCCTCTGTCAGATGACCAAAAGCTCCAGCTGTGGGTCATCATATGACAAACCTGACAAACCTTACCTAACCTAACCAAACCTAAACTAACAAAATCTTACCTAACGTAACCTAACTCTTCTGATATTATTTCTAGTGCTCGACATAGACAAACCAAAATTTCAACCGAATTCTCCCTCTACATGTTTATGTTTACGAAGGAGTCTATAAACATTATATATGAATTCATTTCTCTTCGATTTTGACATGTCTGTACCCGGCTACTACAACGAACATGCTATTAGTCATTACACGAGTCAAGTACCTTCAATTATGACATGGAATCAGTAATGATCAAGGAGTGGAATTCCTTGTCCTGAGGGTTAAGAAGTCACAGAAGCGTTCCTTGACATGAGTTAACTTTAATGCTATTATGAAAGTGAAGAATTAAAATTGTTAATGTCGAAGCTTAGTTGTCAGTCTAGACGTAAGTCAGGGTCCATAAATACTGCCATGACCAGTGTGTAAATTATTCACTTCCCTTCAAGACTATTAAAAAAACCACAATATCGTGACTGGACCAATGTACAAACTATTAACTAGTCACACTAGTGACTAGTTAATAGTCTCCTATCTGCGGGTTATTTGTGTATCCCTTCCTATTTTACAGCTTCTGTAAATTCTATTTACAAACACTTTTTTCAATTTCGAGAGGATAAAAGTTCCATTCCACTCATACATCCCAGCTCCCATACCCTCCCCCATACCTACCCATGTGACCTAATGACCTGGGTTGGACAGCACGCGACAAGGTCAACAGACAGGCGGCACCGTGTCAATCAGAGGTCACACGGGGTGACAGACGCGTTTGTCAGGCTGTCAACGCTCCCAGTCCACCCAGAGCGTGTCTGTTTACCGTCTCTAACTCGACTTCCTACCTTCCTTCAGCACACACTTACCTTTACAGTGTGTGGCTGTGAAGACACAGTATGCAGAAGGTTATGGTTGGAACAACGTTTCTCTCAGAGCGAAACTTGTATCCAAGAACAAACGTATTGATACAAGAAAGGCCAATGAACTTGACCCCCACCCCAAAAAAAGGGTTAAGAGAAGTACATGTGGATATGTATTAACAATTTAGGTAATGTAAATTATATATATATATATATATATATATATATATATATATATATATATATATATATATATATATATATATATTTACTCCTTGGATTTTGCCAACAGAAAATTTTCAGATATGAGTTAAATTACAGAGTTTATTAGGGAGTGGGACTCATCCTGTGATGTGAATATACCAAGACAGAAGCAGTACGCAATATCAACCCAAATTTAAGACCCAACTCTTAACGGAAGAAATCTTCTTTTGGTCTTTTCCTTAATTGAGGTTTCTCTGTTGTACCCCCTTTCATAAGAAGTGCTTTGATATTAGAAAAGGGCTCCTGGCGTAAGAAAGTGGAACTGCTGTTATTACTATTATGGTTCCAGAGTCTTGTTTCTCACTTCCCAGGCGATGTGTGACGTTAATGAGATTCATGTTGATCGTGAATATTTCCTATCTGAATATTTAAACAAAAAATTCTTGGGTGAAAGGAAGAAAAAGATTGGGGAGGATAGAAAGGGAAACCCAGAGAGATGTCTGTCACAACAGCCTTTAATCCTCTCTCGTAAAAAAAGGATCCTAAACAGCATGATCCTAATTCAGTTCCCGCGTCGCCTCTATCCTCTTTTACCGATCCTCTAACCTTCGCCTTGCCTTGAGGATCATCTTAGTGTGTGTGTGTGTGTGTGTGTGTGTTTGTGTGTGTGTATTTGTGTGTGTGTGTTCTTACCTATTTGTGGTTGCAGGGGTCGAGTCACAGCTCTTGGCCCCATCATTTCACTGGTCGCCACTAGATCCACTCTCTCCCTGCTCCAAGAGCTTTATCGTATCTCCTCTTAAAGCTATGTTTGGATCCTGCCTCCACTACACAATTCTCCAGATTATTCCACTTCCTGACAACTCTATGGCTGAAGAAAAACTTCCTAACATCCCTGTGACTCAACCGAGTTTTCAACTTCCAGTTGTGACCCCTTGTTGCTGTGTCCCCTCTCTGAAACATTGTGTGTGATTGTGTGTGTGTGTGTGTGTTTGGGGGAGAGAGAGGGTTGATATCTGTGTGGGTGTATTTAAAACAGGCATATCTCATGGGAGTTGAGTTCCAGCTCTTGAATCCATGTATAAAATGAACATACACTACGTTCCTTATCATGACGAGGCTCTATGCTGGCTCTGATCACTCTAGAACTAATCAGACGTGGTGCCCTAAGTGAGTTCCCTTTTGAGAGAGGGGGGTCCATCTTAGTGGGCTCATCGAAGTAGCATCTCTTGGGCTCCTTGCTATTAAGTGGCACGTTATCCAGTGACTTGAAACAACTTTCTCCTTACTAAGATCAAACTTGATTACTTCCCATACCTGAGGAACTGTATGTGGCACCCAGAGGCACTGTGTATGGCACCCAGAGGCACTGTGTATGACACCCAGAGGCACTGTATGGCACTCAGAGGCACTGTGTATGGCACCCAGAGGCACTGTGTATGGCACCCAGAGGCGCTGTGTATGGCACCCAGAGGCACTGTGTATGGCACCCAGAGGCACTGAGTATGGCACCTACAGGATCAGCGCTTCCCCCAAGAATATACAATAGTTGTCTTTTATGATTGTTTTCAGCATCTCTCAACCAGTCACTCCTTCCCTGTCGGGGTTCATAGCATCTAACCTACAGCTTGTGAGGGTTTGCCGTGTCTTCCCCTTCTCTATAGCCCGACAGAAGCCCTAAACCTGGCTACCTTCACGACCTGCTAGGAGGTCAATCACCGTCACAAGCTTGTGTCCTCATACAGCCTCCCTGGAAGAGCATCCTGTCTCTCCCATCCCGCGTTGACAGGATTCATCAAAGTATCTCAGAGCCTAGACACCTCCCCCTCCCTCTCGGTGAGAGCCAGGGGAAGGGGAGCAGGGGGGGAGGAAGGAAAGGAGCGTTCAACACCGTGCGAAACTATACGAGAATCACCCCCCACCTCCTCCTCCTCTTTCCCCCCGCTAAGGAGCGCTGGTCCGCAGCGGCAGATGTGACGCCTTGTCAAACGCATAAAAACACAGACGCTCGGCCGTTCGGGGCCTGTCACATCAGAGAGTTTTTTTTCCCCCGTGCCTCTGTGTTTCATTCCTTTCTTTTATTTTCGAAACGTTTTGTTATTCCTGGAATGTGTATGCTTGTTTCGCTCTGCTTATTCTTTTTTAGGGGGCTACAAAACAGACGCTACCAGCGCAAAAGCAACTTCAAACTATTTGTATTCAGCCTTTTTTTCCCCTCCTTAAACTGAAGAAAGGACAACAAAAACGCTTTTGGTGTTGCGGTAGTTGGTGACTGTGCTTTCCCCGTTGCTACTCAAGACGAAATAATATGAAAACTGACACATAAATCTGCACTTGATCCGTGATATTGGCTGAGCACCGTGCGTCAAGAGAATGAGGTTATTGACACGTTCATATCAGTGACAAGTGAGCAGCGCCAGGGTGTGAGGCGAAACGTTCTGATCCCTTATTGGCACCCGAGGAAGACGATCGGATCCCCTACCCCGGTATAAAGGATCGAATATAAAACTAGCAGTAGTAGTTCATACACCTTATAGTGCCCTCTTAATTTATTCTCCCGTTGGCGCTCGATGCATTATCGGTGGGATTGAAACCCCTGTGCATGGGCGGGAAGCGCGTCATGGCATCTGAAGCCGCACGGAATGGAATCGAACACCATCGGCTCTTTTATTATTTTTATCCTTTTATCGGAGATGTCACTCACAAACGTTGTGAGGATGTTCGCTTGTAGACGAGCGCCAGGACCTGCTTGACTTGACGTTATCAACACCACCAGAGCATGAGTGAGCTCCTCTGATTGATTACTGCCAGGGACCACCTTTAAGGGTGCCCTTTCCTCGGATCAAACCTGATTACCTTTATATATATATATATATATATATATATATATATATATATATATATATATATATATATATATATATATATATATATATATACGAACATAAGAATGGAGGAACACTGCAGAAGGCCTACTGGCCCATACAAGGCAGGTCCTTAGTTTGGAATTAGCTTAAAGGATAGATTGAAGGCTTGTATTATATTAAGTGTATTTAGTAAATATCATGGTACAATACATGAGTAAAGGTAAATTCTATTCTTAATCTCTTAGCAACAGATCTTATACGTTTTAAATCACTATGTAAAAGGGAATGAGGGAAAACTCCCGTCGTGGAATGTTATATATCCAGTGTAAGACTCCAGTTCTGTGTACTAGTCACTCCAGTACCTGCTGCAAGGTGCCTGTGTACTGTATGATGATAAAATCTCTGTCTGTATCTGTCTGTCTGTCTGTCTCTCTCTCTCTCTCTCTCTCTCTCTCTCTCTCTCTCTCTCTATTTTTTTTACACAGGGTTTTTCAAGGTTATGTTAAGGTTTCTAACTTTATTAACAAGCTAAGAACTGTTACCTACATCAGCTCATTTTAAAGCCTTTTTATTATTACGAGACAGACAAATAGGGAACATGATGAAGTCTCTCTGTGTCTGTCTGTCTCTCTCTCTCAAACTTTGCCGTCTCACCTGATACTCAGAAGACAGAACACGCTGGTTGCATCTTCCTCTACACAACATTCAGGTCCTGTGTCCCTGAGTTTGAACACCATCCTCCAAACACTTACTGTTCTTCGTCCCTTCCTTGGACCTCCTCCTCTTCCTCCTGCTCCTCCTCTCCCCTCCTCCTGCTCCTCCTCCCTCCTCCTGCTCCTCCTCCCTCCTCCTGGGCCCTTCGGGAAGCGAGGAGAAGGGGGCTGCCTTGATGCAAGTGAAGGGATTTTAATCCAAAGAATTGGAGCTCCCCATTTCTCGAATCAAAGGTGAGTACTTACCATTCCCCAGGCGATGTGTAACCCTTACTTTACCATTCCCCAGGCACTGTGTAACCCTTACTTTACTGGTTCCTTTCTATGAACCCAATAATAATATTAATAAGAATGCAATTTAATAATAATAATAATAATAATAAAAATAATAATAAACAGTAATAATAATAATATTAATAATAATAATAATAATAATAATAATAATAATAATAATAATAATAATAATAATGATAATAATAATAATAATATGTATGGTAATAATTTTAAAAAATTAATAATATTAATAATTATAACAATAATAATGATAATAATATTAAATATTCATTATAAATAATAAAATTTAAATATAAACCTTAATAATAATAACAATAATAATAATAAAGATTTTAATAATAATTATAATAATAATAATAAGGAGTGTGTATGGTGTGGTTGATGGTCGTGTTGGTATGGTTGATGGTCGTGTTGGTGTGGTTGATTGTCGTGTTGGTGTGGTTGATGGTCGTGTTGGTGTGGTTGATGGTCGTGTTGATGTAGTTGATGGTCGTGTTGGTATGGTTGATGGACGTGTTGGTGTGGCTGATGGACGTGTTGGTGTGGTTGATTGACGTGTTGGTGTGGTTGATGGTCGTATTGGTGTGGTTGATGGTCGTGTTGGTGTGGTTGATGGACGTGTTGGTGTGGCTGATGGTCGTGTTGGTGTGGTTGATGGACGTGTTGGTGTGGTTGATGGTCGTGTTGGTGTGGTTGATGGTCGTGTTGATGTGGTTGATGGTCGTGTTGGTGTGGTTGATGGTCGTGTTGGTGTGGTTGATGGTCGTGTTGGTGTGGTTGATGGTCGTGTTGGTGTGGTTGATGGTCGTGTTGGTGTGGTTGATGGACGTGTTGGTGTAGTTGATAGTCGTGTTGGTGTGGTTGATGGTCGTGTTGGTGTGGTTGATGGTCGTGTTGGTGTGGTTGATGGTCGTGTTGGTGTGGTTGATGGTCGTGTTGGTGTGGTTGAGAAAGATGGTCGCGCCGGAAGATCTATCATGATTGTCTCATTTATCAAAAGGAATTTCCAAGGCCGGGTTGGGACACTGGCGCTGTTGCTACGACTCTTACTACTTCTCCACAGAGAGAAGAGGGTGCGGGTGCCGGCCGAGAGGCAGCCCTTCTCTTCTTCCTGGGATCAAGCCTGTATACCTCCCGGGTCTGATGACCCAGGTCAAGTCTGCTTACTGTAATGTTAACCGCATTTAAGTTATTTTTACCAAACTAAAATAAAACATATATATTGCATATTTAAATTGCAATATATATATATATATATATATATATATATATATATATATATATATATATATATATATATATATATATATATATATATTCCCAGGTTGTTTTTGACTAAGTTGAAGACGGATTTATATACTTCGTGCAGTTTTTTTTGAGTGGGGGGGGGAGAATATAGAGGTCTGGTTAAGGACTGAGGGCCGGGCCGCGGGGGGCGTTGACCCCCGGGACTCCCGCCACGTAGACTCCGGGTAGCTAAGAGACATTTACCTACAAGGAACATACACATATTCATGGATTTTTGGCCTCGTATATGAGTAAACTGTTTGTTTCAGCTGCCAGCGAAGCATTAACACATGTTACTTGACATTGCACACACATGTTACTTGACATTGCACATGTTACTTGATATTAATCACACTAATCAACGTTAAAACAATCAGTAATTAATACATCAATTAATCTTTCAATGGGTATTTAAAAAGATGTTAATCAAAATATTATTAATTTTGATTGTATTGGGATATTATGATGTAAATTATATAGGCTGATGGATGTATATAACAGCGATTGACAAAGGAATAGACATAAATAGGTCGATAGATTGATAGACTTATAGAGAAACAGAAGAAGAATTGTTAGAGTTGACGACTAGTGACCGACCACACTAGAGTACACTGGGAGGGTGTACATGAGTACAGATGGGGCAGTGTGTACACAGAGTACAGATGGGGCAGTGTGTACACATAATACAGATGGGGCAGTGTGTACACAGCGTATACATATATCAGTGTGTACAGAGTACACATAGAGCAGTGTGTACACAGAGTACACATAGGGCAGTATGTACACAGTGCACATGGGGCAGTATGTACACAGTACACATGGGGCAGTGTGTACACAGTACACATGGGGAAGTGTGTACACAGTACACATGGGGCAGCATGAACACAGAGTACAGAAGAGGCAGTGTGTGCACAGGGAGAGAGAGCGTGCACGGTGCACACGAACAGAGCAGCAGGTGTCAGGGGGCAGAGACGAGATGTTCCCAGCATTTATTTATCAGTCTCTTTCTTACCTCTTATTTATTTGTCCTTGTCAGTGATAAGACTTCACAACGATCACCAGACTCGCCCAGGCAGGAGAGAGGGAGGGAGGGAGGGAGAGAGAGAGGAGAGAAGGGAGGGAGAGGAAGGAGGGAGGGAGAGTGAGAGGAAGGGAGGAGGAGGGAGAGGAAGGGAGGGAGAGGAGAGGAAGGAGGGAGGGAGAGAGGAAGGGAGGGAGGGAGAGAGAGAAGGGAGGGAGAGAGAGAGGAGAGAAGGGGAGGGAGAGGAAGGGAGGGAGGGAGAGAGAAAGGAGAGAAGGGGAGGGTAGAGAGGGGAAGGGAGGGAGAGAGAGAGAGAGAGAGGAGAGGAGGGAGGGGAGAGGAAGAGAGGGAGGGAGGGAGGGAGAGAGAGAGGAGAGAAGGGGAGGGAGAGAGGGGAAGGGAGGGAGGGGAGAGAGAGGAGAGAAGGGGAGGGTAAAGAGGGGAAGGGAGGGAGGGAGAGAGAGAGAGAGGAGAGGAGGGGAGGGGAGAGGAAGGGAGGGAGGGAGAGAGAGAGGAGAGGAGGGGAGGGAAGGGGAGAGGAAGGGAGGGAGGGAGGGAGAGAGAGAGAGGAGAGGAGGGGAGGGTAGAGAGGGGAGGCAGTAATGGTGTGTAGGAAGGCGTAAATGAGAAGAATAAGAAGGAACAAGAGAAGAAAGATCAGGAATAACAGCAACAGCAGCACTGGTTTTAGTAGCAGTTGCAGAAGCAACAGCAGCAGCAATAACAACAGCAGCAGCAATAACAACAGCAGCAGCAAAAACAACAGCAGCAGCAATAACAACAGCAGCAGCAATAACAACAGCAGCAGCAATAACAACAGCAGCAGCAATAACAACAGCAGCAGCAATAACAACAGCAGCAGCAATAACAACAGCAGCAGCAATAGCAACAGCAGCAGCAATAACAACAGCAACAGCAGCAGCAATAACAACAGCAGCAGCAATAGCAACAGCAACAGCAATAACAACAGCAGCAGCAACAGCAACAGCAGCAGCAGCAGCAATAACAACAGCAGCAGCAGCAATAGCAACAGCAATAACAACAGCAGCAGCAATAACAACAGCAGCAGCAATAGCAACAGCAGCAGATGCAAGATAGTACACCAAAAAAAAAATCAGATATTTCCAATATTTTCTTCAATGAATTTATTTTCTACAAAGGGGATCACTGGTGAATTTATTTTTTCCCATCATAACACTTACTCCAAGACTGCTTCTGTTCTTCCAGCCTACCCTGAAGCCTTCCAGCCTGCCCTGAAGGCTTCCAGCCTGCCTTGAAGCCTTCCAGCCTACCCTGAAGGCTTCCAGCCTGCCTTGAAGACTTCCAGCCTGCCCTGAAGGCTTCCAGCCTGCCCTGAAGGCTTCCAGCCTGCCCTGAAGGCTTCCAGCCTGCCCTGAAGGCTTCCAGCCTGCCTTGAAGACTTACAGCCTGCCTTGAAGACTTCCAGCCTGCCCTGAAGGCTTCCAGCCTGCCCTGAAGACTTCCAGCCTGCCCTGAAGGCTTCCAGCCTGCCTTGAAGACTTCCAGCCTGCCCTGAAGGCTTCCAGCCTGCCCTGAAGGCTTCCAGCCTGCCTTGAAGGTTTCCAGCCTCCCCTGAAGGCTTCCAGCCTGCCCTGAAGGCTTCCAGACTGCCCTGAAGGCTTCCAGCCTGCCCTGAAGGCTTTCAGCCTGCTTTGAAGGCTTCCAGCCTGCCTTGAAGTCTTCCAGCCTGCCCTGAAGGCTTCCAGACTGCCCTGAAAGCTTCCAGCCTGCCCTGAAGTCTTCCAGCATTCCTGAATTCTTCCAGTCTGCCTTATAGGCTTCCAGCCTGCCCTGAAGGCTTCCAGTCTGCCCTGAAGGCTTCCAGCCTGCCCTGAAGGCTTCCAGCCTCTCCTGAAGGCTTCCAGCCTGCCAGTCTTTGTACATACATGATATTTAATCCTCTGAATATCTTTGAATATCCATAATATTTTTATATAGTGTATGTGTGTATGTATCTGTGTATATACATGTTTATACCTTATATATATAAATAAATATATATATATATATATATATATATATATATATATATATATATATATATATATATATAAGTGCATGATGTTTATACTGGGTGTTTATACCTTGTCATCACCATTCCTCTCTCCCCACTTCCCTCTTAACTATCCTTAATTCTCCCATTTCCTCTCCCCATAATTTCTCTCTCCCATATTTCACCTATATCTCCCTTTCCCCATTGATGGGCGCCTCCACCTTGCCTACACTAAGATAACGCCAGATATGATATTGTGGGAGGAGGGGGTGATGGGGAGGGGAGGGGAATAGGTAATGGAAGTGAAAGGGAATAATGTGAGGGGAGGAGGATGGAAAAGGGAGGTGGAGATGGGTGGGTAGAGTAGGGGATGATAGGTGTGGAACAAGGGGTTGGGAAGGGAGCAAATTCAAAGACTTTCTTAGTGCATTAAAATATCACCCAGTAAATGCACTTCTCTCTCTCTCTCTCTCTCTCTCTCTCTCTCTCTCTCTCTCTCTCTCTCTCTCTCTCTCTTCTCTCTTTTCTCTCTCTCTCTCTCTCTCTCTCTCTCTCTCTCTCTCTCTCTCTCGTTACTCACTGTTTTGATTGTCCATCGCAGTAAACACAAAATGAGACATAAACAGATATATGAAAGTTCAAATTGAGTAGATTAGACTCTAACAGCCACATTACCAGCCGTTTTCTTTTAAGTACATAAATTGATAAGAAGGAGGCGGCGAGTCATGGTGCGTGGCCACACGGAGGATGCGGTGGGTCGAGCTGACACTCGCATAACTTGACATTGTAGTCTCGCACTCTCTAACACCCATTGTCAGGACATGGCCCGACACGAGAAATACATCAGCAGAACAGCCAGGCATTCCTCCAAGCTGACCTCCACCCACCTCCTGCCTCCACCCACCTCCTGCCTCCACCCACCTCCGGCCTCCACCGACCTCCTGCCTTCACCCACTTCTGCCTCCACCCACCTCCTGTCTCCACCCACCTCCTGCCTTCACCCACCTCCTGCCTTCACCCACCTCCTCCACCACACACCATCAGCCCCTCCCTCCTCTCGCCTCTCCTTCCCCTCCCACAAGCCACAAGACTACCCACTACCCCTCCCCCTTCCCATCCACTATTCAGGGTCTTACCTAACATAGCCAAGACCTGAGTAAATGTTCATCTGTGTTATGTTTGTCATAGCTGTTATGTGTATCATAGCTGTTATGTGTATCATAGCTGTTATGTGTATCATAGCTGTTATGTTTACTGACCGAGAATTTCCTGTCTATTCCTCATTTCTCTGTCACGAGTATTTAGAGATTCCTTCCTTCTACACCGACTTCTCTCTGTCTGTCTGTCTGTCTCTCTCTCTTTCACTATACCTGGAGTATACCTGGAGGGTGTTTCGGGGGGTCAACACCCCCGCGGCCCGGTCCATGACCAGGTAGATCAGGATCTGATGAACTAGGCTGTTACTGCTGGCCGCACGCAAACCGACGTATGAACCACAGCCAGCGATTGAACTTAAGCAGCCACTTCTTTAACCACTCTTCCAGCCTGTCTAACACCCCTTCCCCCCATCCCTTGAGTTTGTGTCTCTGTCTACTCGTTGTTTATTTTCCCCTCACTGTTTGCACCTCAAGAACAGCGAAAGTCAAGATTAAGTTACCTCTAGATCATTTACACACACACACACTAGTTACTCACTTACGAATCCGCACTTACTCACTTCCGAACGCCTTAATTTACGCATATCCACATTTACGAAGGGATCGCTTAGGAACCAGAGAAAATTTTACGTCTGTCAATCATCGGTACAAACAAGTGTGGAAACAAATCCTCTCTGGACTATTGTTTCACATAACAAGTCGTAAGTTCAAAAAAAAAAAGCTTGAAAGCAGGTCGATGGAAGGCGATCCAGTAGTGATCCTTGAGGGACCCCACTCGTTAACCTCGCCCACTCTATATACCGCCTCCTTTGTTTGCTCTCCTTGCACCCTTGTTTTATTCCTCCCAGTCTGGGCATCAGACTTTGATGGAAGATTATGTCAAAGGCTTTCCTCAAGTCCAGGAATATGCAGTCTACCCACCACCCATTCCTGTTTATCTTCCTCCAATACTTTGACTCTCATTGAAATTTAGCAGGTTAGTAACACACGTCTTGCCATTTCTGAGGCTGTGTATGTGTGTGTGTGTGTGTGTGTATGTATGTTGTGTGTGTGTGTGTGTGTGTGTGTGTGTTGTGTGTGTGTGTGTGTGTGTGTGTGTGTATGTGTGTGTGTGTGTGTGTGTGTGTGTGTGTTATCAGATGTGGTCAGCTGTGGCTGGTCACCTCCTCGACACACTGGGATTAATATAAATGTTCCTCTCTTATCGCCCATCTCTCTCTCTCTCTCTCTCTCTCTCTCTCTCTCTCTCTCTCTCTCTCTCTCTCTCTCTTCTCTCTCACTCACATTATTTATACTCTCAATATCTCTCAAGGATTCCAATTCTTGATTTACCCTCCTGTCTGCTCCCTATTCTCTCTGTTTCCAATGTTTCTCTGTTAACATTCAATATTTTTTTAATAACTAGACATAAATATACGACTATACGGAATTCCTGACTAGAAATTCCTATTTTCTGGAACGGGAATGGTTGGAATGACACGGAATTTCGGAACGTGAAATGAGTCCGTTTAACCATAATTTTTAAAGGGGGAGGGGAAGAATGGAGGGGTAAGCCAGTGGAAGGCTTCGGTCAGATGATCAAAAGCTCCATCGGCGGATTATCTAAGACCCGCGGCAGGAAACACTTGTCCTGTTTCCTGACAAATCTTACCTAACATGACAATCTTTAAATCTATTGTTTACCCGGTCACAATTAAACAAAATTGACCACGTCAGCAGTTGTGCCGCTACGCTGTTATATACGCGAGTTACGCAGTGGGAACAAAGGGCCAGCTATGTTGCCCCTCCGTCATATTAGGTTAGATAAGGTTTGTCAGGAAACCGTCATATTGCATCACGCAGGATGGGAACCCATGCAAGGTGTTGCAATGTGTCAGCCTGAGCTGGGAGACTTCAGTGGGAAGATGAGGACACTGACAAGTGTCCCATTATTGAACAATGAGACACTTGTCAAGAATTTTGGTATCTTTTATTGGAGAAACGTTTTGGCGAAACGTTTCCTCAATGAAGATTCCAAAATGTTGTACAAGTGTCTCTCATTCTTCAATTTGTCGTTCTTCTAAATTACTTAAATCATATTCCCTTATTATTATTATTATTATTATTATTATTATTATTATTATTATTATTGCAATCATAATTAAGCGGTAAAACCACAAGGGTTATACAGCACAATTATTCCATTAAAAGGTTCACTCGCAGGTGGTATCCCTCAGGAACTGGAATAACTGGAATATAGCAGAATCTCCATCGAATCCATTAAAATTATAGATTTTTTTTTCGTATATTCTGTCCTCATACAGTACATAATATTTTATGTATTTTAATGAATTTTATTTCATCATTGGAGGACAGCATCAGAAGTCGTAGAAATGTGTTTCGATTTTTTCAGGGATTAATCAGAGGTCGCAAAATGTCCCAGATTTGGTCAAAGGCCCGCCAGCTACCACTGTCAAAATATCAGTTTCGGCCACGGAGAGCCATTAGCAAGAACTGACCTTCTGGGATTTCCTACTCTGCTTCTGCAACATTGCAAGCTTCTGATGATGTGTTGATTACAACACGAAAGGCCTAGAGCTAAGATTCAACTCTCCCTGTGGTTGTTTTCCCCTTTCAGGAGAGCCAAGAACTGTAATCTGAGGCTTTGAAAGTTTGAAGCCGGTCAGGAAGGCCTTTCTGCAGATATCGCACGGAAACTACTATCCCAATATGCTTAATAAAATTAGCAAACTGTGATTTACACAGTTTGAAGCCTATTAGGCGAGTCATTCTCGGAAAAAAAACTGATTTTTTTAGATAAAATTGGAAAAATTGACGCTTAAATTCTCCAATGGCAAACCGAACTTACATCAAAGTAGGATACTCAATAAATGTCCGAGGACCAAGGCTGTTCAACAGCCTCCCACCAGGCATAAGGGGAATTACCGACAGACCCCTGGCTGCCTTCGAGGAGCTGGACAGATACTTAAAGTCAATACCCTATCAACCGGGCTGTTCTTCGTACGTTGGACTACGTGCGGCTAGCAGTAACAGCCTGGTTGATCAGGACATGATCCACCGTGAGGCCTGGTCAAGGACTGAGCCACGGGGGCGTTGACCCCCGGAACACCCTCCAGGCAGACTCCAGGTAAACTCCAGGTAGACACCAATGTTTAAAATTTGAGGCCAATCGGAAGAAGCTTTCTCAAGGTATCGCGCTGCAACTGAAGTCCCTCTTTGGGGATATAAAATTTACAAAATGACACCTGTGCATGCCAGTATTTACACACACACACAAAAATCATTAGCCACAGTGCGAAAAACGAAAACTTTGAAAATAGAACAAAAAAAAATATCAGGTCTTCCCCTCCCTCCATCTCACCATATCCTCTGATCCCTCTCACTCCATATTGTTTTACCTCCCTCCCTCTCTAACTCATCCCTCTTCTTCCATCATCTCCTCCTTCGCTGTTACCCTATCTTCCCTCTCACCTCATCTTTCACAGCTACACCCCTCTGAGAGGTACCTAATTACACCTACAAATTCGTGGATGATTTCGGTGCTGACAAACTCCTTCTTCAAGACGACTGAAAACAACCTCTCTTACGTTGTTCTAGTTGACTGACTCAGTAATTTGTTGTGTTCTACCTAAAATATTTGTTAGCTTTAAGAATTCCTTGTGGGACTTTAGGATGAGGATGGAGGAGGGTGAGTGAGGATGGAGGGGGGTGAGTGGGGATGGAGGGGGGTGAGTGGGGATGGAGGAGGGTGGTAGCATTGTTGGAGGAGAATGGGTGGTGTGTGTTGGAGAAGAAGAGTGGGCTGACGGTTGGAGGAAAAGGAGGAAGGTAGGTGGAGGGTTGGAGGAGGAGCGTAGGTGGCGGGTTGCCTGCTGTATCTCAGGGAAGACACAGTCCAAGTGTAAGCTATTACAGGTGTCACTCGGAGCCCTCCAGCACTGACAGCCTGGTTGATCATATCTGCCCTTCCCTATGAACAATGCCAGATTTGTTTTCACCATCGCCACTCTAGAGTCTAAACACTGCCAAATTGAGGGGAAGGGATGCCTAGTTTTCCTACGTGAAGGTGGGGGGGAGGCAGGAGATAATAGGGAGAAATGTGAATAATTGGGAAGGAGCGGAGTGGGAGGGGGGGAGGATTTCAGTGGGGGAGATGTGCTACGATTAGATTTTAGATTTTGCCACCTAAGTGGCTAGTTTATTGTGTACACCATATCCATCCTGTGGAGGGTAGCGCAAGAGCATATATGGAGTATATCTGGATTTATATCTACAGTTCACTTATCTGTTACAAGCTAATTTAGTTGAGCAACGAAAACATCAGTTTCACAAGACGCAGGACACCACAGGGTAATGCATGGTGCCTGGCACTAACACTGCAGATGGCACCATAGTTTGGCTAGGTTAGGTTAGGTAAGATTTGTCAGGAAACAGGACAAGTGTTTCCTGACACGGGTCTCAGTCATATGATGACCCCCGCCGTTGGAGCTTTTGGCCATCTGACTGAGGCATTTCACTGGCCTATCAGTCCTCCTCTTTAAATATCAAGGTGATAATTATAACCATTAGCTTTATAACAGTCTGGGCTTCGTAAATACACGGAGCTGGGCACTGACGCAGCCCCCAGAGGGTAAGTCGAAGTCTTGCTTTACCGAACATGTACCAGGTACCAGCGATCTCACTACACCTAAGGAGTGGAGAGGAAAGTTAAAACACACACACACTGATCACAGTCGAACACGTGAGTAGAGCTTTAGGAACAGTGGTTTATACTGCTATAATTCGTCCTGACGGTTTTAGGGGCCTCTCGCCAGACCTGTGAGGGTTTACAGGTGGACGGCGACGTAAGGACTAACCCCAGGTCCCGGGTCAACAAGTCAAATCAGAGAGTGAGGAAGTGAAAGAAATACCTCCTGGCCACCAGGCGCATCACCCCGTGAGTTGGAGATATTGACTCATAGATGGCGTTGACACACGCAATCCTACAAGAGTTAAGGACAATAAACCACAGGCCAAAACCTCTTACATTCATCCTAAATATTAATACACTAGAATTATTTTTTTTCCTTTCACACTGAGAGAGTTCTTTAAAGGGCAAAACATTGTTAACCAAGGAAGATTGTTCTGCAACTTTTCTTTTGTTACCATTGTCGTTAGTATGTCATTCAGGTCAATGTTAAAATGGGCTAGGTTAAGTAAAGTTAGGTCGTGTTAGGGTACACCAGGTTAGATTCTGCAGGGATAGTTAAGTTTACACCATGTTAGGGTGTACTAAGTTAAATTGCGTTAAGCTGCGTCTGATCTTGGGTGAGGGTGAGGTCAGACTCTTAAATTTCTGGGCCTCTTTGTAGAATTGTGTTGAGGTGGTGAAGCTGTGAATATGCCAGAGACTTATTGAACTCTAGGTCGCAAATAAAGATGAGATCAAGAGAATCTGATCCATATTCAGGGATGCTGAACAGAGGAATGTTGAACAGAGGGATGTTGAACAGAGGGATGCTGAACAGAGGGATGTTGAACAGAGGGATGCTGAACAGAGGGATGTTGAACAGAGGGATGCTGAACAGAGGGATGTTGAACAGAGGGATGCTGAACAGAGGGATGTTGAAAACAGAGATATCCAACTTCAACATCTTCAAAACACAGCCAAGATACAAAGCAGAGGGTTCTCTCCCCACCCTTCCGCTCAGGTCACACTGCCTGCTTAAAAAAAGAGGTGGACCCATATTCTCCATGACCTGAGTCGTGAGAACGTTGCAAGGATCGTAAATGCAATATCTGGTACGTCTCTCTAGCCTATGGTGGTTTGATAGATGATATTTTCTGGGATAGAAGGAGGAAGGATGGAGGTACCTTGACGCTGGTGAAGGGCTCTTGATCCAAGGAATTTGAGCTACTCCCACCTCTCCCATTCCTTGAGAGCTGCACTACCTTGCGAGTCTAGTGCTCCGTCTCAGTGTAATCTGAACGAGAAGAACTGAGCTTTGCAAGAATTACCATTTATCATTATAAAAGATTTCTCTCTCTCTCTCTCTCTCTCTCTCTCTCTCTCTCTCTCTCTCTCTTTCTCTCTCTCTCTCTCTCTCTTTCTCTCTCTCTGAGATATATACAATCACCCACAGTATTAGGTATCAATAAATCCATGTTCTATGAGATGTATTTTAAGAGAGAGAGAGAGAGAGAGAGAGAGAGAATTGAAACCACATTTTCTAGTTAATCACGTCCATATCCCTGCGAGAACCAGCGCTAAACCCATCTGGGTCATTCAGTGGAAGACATGGTGAAGGCTCGATCCTCCGTCTACTGAGCGCCAGACAGACGCCAGAGAGAAGGAAGGGGGGGGGAAAGACAGCTAGACAGACAGGAAAAGAAAATTAAAGAGAAAGGAATGCATTAGCGAGGAACAGGTCAGGGGAGGAACGCCCACACCATCACGCCCACACCATCACGCCCACCCAGGTGGTGATCGGGGCCGCCCACGCCTCAATGCATCGCCACATGATTGCCAATTTCATCCTTCTTAACCACGCTCTCTCTTTCTCTCTCTTTCTCTCTCTCTCTCTCTCTCTCTCTCTCTCTATCACACACACTCTCTCTCACTCTCTCTCACACACACACACTCTCTCTCACTCTCTCTCACACACACACTCTCTCTCTCACTCTCTCTCACACACTCTCTCACTCTCTCCTCTCTCTCTCTCTCTCTCTCTCTCTCTCTCTCTCTCTCTCTCTCTCTCTCTCTTCAAATGCAATAGAAATAAACATGAGGACTGATTTTCTTCTCTCATTTAGACGACAACAGAATAAAGCTAACAACGGAAGTGGGAGAGAAAGACAATAGGGGAGAGGAAGACAACAGAAGAGAGGGGGAAGGGGAAGACAACAGGGGGAGGTGGGTAGGGAAGACAAGGGTGGGAGGGAAGACAACAAGGGGGCGGGAGGGGAAGACAACAAGGGGGTGAAACCTCCTAATCCAGCGTTTTGACAAAGTTGAGATAATTGAGGAAATTGAAGAGGAGGGGGTAGAGGTAGGGGTATGTTGAGGTCGAGGGGAGAGGATGGGAGGTCTTGGGGCCTGGTGGAGGCCCAGTGGGTTGAGGAGGAGGAGGAGGTTTTTTCAAGGAGTTGGGGGTCTTAGGGAGGAGAAGGGAGAGGGAGGAAGGGGAGAAAATATAGGGGAGGAGGGAGGAAGTAGGGAAGGGGAAGGAAGGCGAGGAGATGGAGAGGGGGAGGAGGGAGGAGAGGTGGAGGGGGAGGGGTGGGAGAGATGGGAGGGGAGGGGGAAGGGAGAGGGAGATGGGAGGGGAGGGGAGGGGGTAACCTACATCTACATATTTTCATCTTGGAGACGCATACAAACTAGTCTATTATTCTCGGCCGCCTTTTGACAAACCTTCAAGTTTGCTCTTAAGCTCTCTCTCTCTCTCTCTCTCTCTCTCTCTCTCTCTCTCTCTCTCTCTCTCTCTCTCTTCACTCTCTCCACTCACCCCACCTTCCCCTCCCGTCTTCCCCCCCACACCCCTCTTTTTATTCTCATCACCCTCCACCCCACCTTCTGAAGTGAGACCTCTGGGTAGATGCTGTAGATGGTGGAGGGTAGAGAGTAGATGGTGGAGGGTAGATGGTGGAGGGTGGATGGTAGATGGTGGAGGGTAGAGAGTAGATGGTGGAGGGTAGATGGTGGAGGGTGGATGGTAGATGGTGGAGGGTAGAGAGTAGATGGTGGAGGGTAGAGAGTAGATGGTGGAGGGTAAATGGTGGAGGGTAGAGAGTAGATGTTGGAGGGTAAATGGTGGAGGGTAGAGAGTAGATGGTGGAGGGTAAATGGTGGAGGGTAGAGAGTAGATGGTGGAGGGTAAATGGAGGAGGGTAGATAGTAGATGGTGGAGGGTAGATGGTGGAGGGTAGATGATGGAGGGTAGAGAGTAGATGGTGGAGGGTAGATGGTGGAGGGTAGAGAGTAGATGGTGGAGGGTAGATAGTAGATGGTGGAGGGTAGATGGTGGAGGGTAGAGAGTAGATGGTGGAGGGTAGATGGTGGAGGGTAGAGAGTAGATGGTGGAGGGTAGATGGTGGAGGGTAGATGGTGGAGGGTAGATGGTGGAGGGTAGATGGTGTAGGGTAGATGTAAAGGGTAGATGGTGGAGGGTAGATGGTGGAGGGTAGATGGTGGAGGGTAGATGGTGGAGGGTAGATGGTGGAGGGTAGAATAATGCTTCAGAGTTAGAGGTGACTTTTCACTTCTCTTCATTAAGTTTCGACACTTATCGACCACTTGAGGAACAAGACACGTGTGTAACACCTGCCTGTCTTTATTTGTGAAGACGTTTCGCCCAACCAGTGGCCTTTTTCAGTCCAAAACGGCGATACGGGGACCGTGGAAGAAGAACACAGGTAATTTTGCGGTGTTGGTCTCTCTCAGTCCTAATATAAAGTGATCAGTCCCTCTCAGTCTTAATATAAGGTGATCAGTCCATCTCAGTCTTAATATAAGGTGATCAGTCCATCTCAGTCTTAATATAAGGTGATCAGTCCATCTCAGTCTTAATATAAGGTGATCAGTCCATCTCAGTCTTAATATAAGGTGATCAGTCCATCTCAGTCTTAATATAAGGTGATCAGTCCATCTCAGTCTTAATATAAGGTGATCAGTCCATCTCAGTCTTAATATAAGGTGATCAGTCCATCTCAGTCTTAATATAATACTGGAGTGAGAGATATGGGAGGAAGTGTATAATAAACCCAGTGAGGAGCAGGGGTGCGGTGGGGACAATACGGGAGCACTGTATTAACATCCGGGGTCCCAGACTATTCAACATCTTACCAAAGATATCCGAAAAACGGCTGGAACCAGTGTAGAAGCCTTCAAGAGGAAACTGCACAAGTATCTTCACCAGGTGCCAGATCAACCAGGCTGTGACGGATATGTGGGACAGCGGGCCTCCAGCAGCAACAGCCTGGTTGACCAGACAAGCACCAGACGAGCCTGGCCCATGGCCGGGCTCAGAGAGTAGAGAAACTCTCGAAACTCTTCAAAGGTATATCAAAGGTATATCAAAGGTGATCATTCCTCTCAGTCTTAATATAAGGTGATCAGTCCCTCTCAGTCCTAATATAAGGTGATCAGTCCCTGTCAGTTCTAATATAAGGTGATCAGTCCCTGTTAGTCCTAATATAAGGTGATCAGTCCCTGTCAGTCCTAATATAAGGTGATCAGTCCCTGTCAGTCCTAATATAAGGTGATCAGTCCCTCTCAGTCTTAATTTAAGACGATCAGTCCCTCTCAGTCTTAATATAAGACGATCAGTCCCTCTCAGTCTTAATATAAGACGATCAGTCCCTCTCAGTCTTAATATAAGACGATCAGTCCCTCTCAGTCTTAATATAAGACGATCAGTCCCTCTCAGTCTTAATATAAGACGATCAGTCCCTCTCAGTCTTAATACTGAGACGATCAGTCCCTCTCAGTCTTAATTTAAGACGATCAGTCTGTTAGTGTTTCTTTCTTATTTAAATATGGAGTAAAACTGGGCTCCAGTAAGCTAGTGCATTATTAAGTAAGCCATCATCTTAAGTAAGCCATCATCTTAAGTAATCATCTTAAGTGAGCCATCATCTTAAGTAAGCCATCATCTTAAGTAATCATCTTAAGTGAGCCATCATCTTAAGTAAGCATCTTAAGTAAGCCATCATCTTAAGTAAGCCATCATCTTAAGTAATCCTCTTAAGTAAGCATCTTAAGTAAGTCATCATCTTAAGTAAGTCGTCATCTTAAGTAAGCCATCATGTTAAGTAAGCCATCATCTTAAGTAAGTCATCATCTTAAGTCATCATTCTTAAGTAAGTCATTATCTTAAGTCATCATTCTTAAGTAAGTCATTATATTAAGTCATCATCTTAAGTCATCATTCTTAAGTAAGTCATCATTCTTAAGTAAGTCATCATCTGACGGAACTCGTCTCAGGACGGCACTTCGAGGTACCGTGAGGAACGCACTGCCGTAGTGTTGACTCCACCGGCGCTGAGTTGCGACCGGTGTGTTGGTGATAGTGTAACAACGTCTGTAATGAAGGAGGAATTAATGTATAAGTCACCAAAAAGTTTGTAAGTGTATATGCTTGTGTGTGTGTGTGTGTGTGTGTGTGTGTTTGAGAGAGAGAGAGAGAGAGAGAGAGAGAGAGAGAGAGAGAGAGAGAGAGAGAGATGGAAGAGAAGGATACAGACAATTTTGACCACCCTCTGGGTGCACTAACACGATTTCGTGTATAGCACTGGTGACACACACACCTTTAAAATTATCCCCCTTTTCAAAGCATGCAGGAAGACAGCAGACAACAGAAGCAAGACTCTGGCTATCACTGGTGTAAACAGCGCCCCGCCCTCCACAATGGCAGCCTCTCCCGTCTACCTTCCTAATTCCAGTAAAAAAAATGGAAAATGTATCGCAAACATAAGATTCTTTCTTGCTAGATTGCACAAAGGCAACACCGTCATCATCAGCTCTAAAGAAACAACAATACGTCCTCTCCCTTCTCCTCCCCTCTCTCCTTCCCCCTGAAAAGCTCTCCCTTTGAGAAACAAGAGGGGTAAAGGGAGAGAACGAGTGGAGGGAGTAAGGAAGGCGAAAGGAAAAGGAGTTAGCTGACTAGGAGCAAGAGGATGCAAGGGGAGGGGTAAAGGAGAGGAGGAGGAGGAGGAGGAGGGGAAAGGAGGGTAGGCGAGTGAAAGCGCTTTGAAAGCGAGGTGCTCCTTGCACGCCCGTACCCAGCCTTGCCCCGGAGCTGGTGTGTACTTGACCAAACATGGTGTTGTCATGGCGACCAGCGCGTGTTAACACGTGTCCCAGCACAGCCACCACTGCCAACACTACCAACCTAATGCGTTTCTCTTGTCCGCCCCCGGCCAGTCTCTCCTCAGAATAGTGGAAGGGAGAGAGGGGGGCGCAGAGCCCCGTCAGCCAGCCAGCCAGTCAACCAACCAACTAGCCAGCCAGAAGGCCAGCTAGCCAGCCGGTCGGCCGGCGGCGAGCAGGGCTACAAGCCTGTTATTTTCACCCTCTTCCTTGCAACGGTGTTCAGGTGTTTTATATCAGAGTCTGGGGAGTATGGTTGTATTAAAATTGTATCGGCGGCGTGTACAGCGTTCCCTAGCGGGTGTTTCCCAGCCTGAGAGGAACAAAAACAACCCCACTATCCTCTTTCTCTTTCCACTCTAGACGTGTATAACGTCTGGGTGAGTAGCAGCTCTAGGGAACATTGTGATGTATTTCCACCCGCTAGTGTTCTGTTACTGCTGTTTTTTTGGGGGGCAGGAAATCCATTTTTTTCTCTTTCAAAGACATAATTTTTTTTTACAGTTGTGTTCGTGTTTGAGGAATAAGGAAGAGACTGACGGGAAGTTAAGATCCTGATTGGTTAAATTCTCGTTACAGTTATGGATGCTAGTAATATGCTTAAAGCGTGAATTGTTGTTGTTGTGATGGTGGTTGTGGTTGTGGAGGTGTTTGTTGTGGTTATTTTTTTAATACGTAATGGTAAGGGTGGCAGTAGAAGTAGTAGTAGTAGTTGTAGCAGAAGTAGCAGTTGTAGTAGTAGTCAGAAATCATAAATCACCAGTCAGAAATCACAATCACCAGTCATAAATCACAATCACCAGTCAGAGATCACAATCACCAGTCAGAAATCACAATCACCAGTCAGAGATCACAATCACCAGTCAGAAATCACAATCACCAGTCAGAAATCACAATCACCAGTCAGAGATCACAGTCACCAGTCAGAAATCACAATCACCAGTCAGAAATCACAATCACCAGTCAGACATCCCACTGTAACACAACACTGGCTCAGCTTGTGCTCCAGCCTCCCAACCATGAATCAACACGTGAGCTTTTCATCTCCCGTGAATGATGCTCACGCTAATAATTTCTTTATACCAATTGGTGTATAATTATTATTATTATTATTATTATTATTATTATTATTATTATTATTATTATTATTATTATGTGATTATGTATTATTTATTATTATTATTATTATTATTATTATTATTATTATTATTATTATTATTATTTCTAATTAATTACGGAGGAAGTTAACCAGTGAGCGAAAATTTATGTGAAATGTTTTGATAGAATAGAACTATTGGTGGAAATTGTCGTAACTCATAGGCCTTTTGCTTCGAGACCTGGTCTCAGACCGGGCCGCGGGGGCGCTGACCCCCGAAACCCCCTCCAGGTAAACGTCCTGTTACTTACATCCTCCTCCTGTTATGTTCTGTTGCTTCCATCTTTCTGCCAGCCTCTGTCTTACCTTCTTACATCCTCACTCTTTATGTGAGAGTACACGGTACTCTCACATGTACTCCCGTGTACAAGTACACGGGAGTACATTGGAGTACATGGGAGTTCGTAGGGAAGGCAGTGAACGGATTTTTAGTTCACACAACAACAACAATAATAATAATAATAATAATAATAATAATAATAATATATATTATTATTATTATTATTATTATTATTATTATTATTGTAACATTTCTGAATATTTGCTCTTTTATCAGTGTTGCCACGTTGTCTTACCACCTTGGTATTGACTCCTTGTATGTCGTATAATTCGCAGCCCAGTTGGCAACAGTGGTTTTTGGTTGCCAGTCGTAGTGGCATATTTATCACGTGTATGGTTGTTTATGGTTGAGTGGGGTGAGTGGTTGAGTGGTTCCTCTTGTCCAGCAAACAGACAACCAACCTTGCGACTGTAACTGGTTCTATAATCACTAGATAATTACCAGTCTATGATTACCTGCCACCATTACCACTATACTACCACCACTACCACTACCACCATCAACACATCACCAGCACCACACTGATACCACCACTACACCACCAGCACCACACTGATACCACCATCCCACCATAACCATCATCCCCCGCAGCAAAGTTCCATTTGGCAGGGTCTCGCTGTGGCCCGTAATTAAATCCGTTCATTTTTCCAGGAGTCACTGATCCAAAAAGGAGTCTTAATGCGTTTTTCATGTTCCAGGCAGTCTGCTCACAACCTCTGGAACAAGATTTTGGATTATCCTGGACGCGTGTTCTGGAAGCTCTACGCTGAAGCCACTACAACAAGTCGCAGTAGCATCAAAGGCAGGAGAGCTGGAAAGAGGTGTAGCGAGAGGCAAACTAGAGGAAGCAATAGAGGAGAGGGGAGAGGAGAGAGGGGGAGAGGACCAAGAGGAGAGGGAACCGTATTAGGAGGGACTGGCAGCGTTCTAGGACTGGGAAGTGGGTGAATAGGGATGAACTGCAGTAATAAGAAGAGGAGAGGAGAAGGAGGCAAGGGTATTATAAAGACCTGAAAAAGAAGGCGAAGAAGACATGGTGCAGTCATCCCCGAAAGATGGAAAGACAAAGGTCACTGTGACACAATATTGGACGACCAAGGAAGGTGGGGAGACTCAAAGACCTTGCCAAAAAAAAATGGAAAAATAGGTAATGGAGGCGCTGAAGGACTTGGAGAGGGAAGGTACTGGTGATAAACAGGGAGGTAGAAAAACGAAAACAATCGGTGACCTCTTTTGGTCTCTTTTTTTTTCACATTTTTTTTTGTTCCACTTTGCTGTTGGGGTCCGCATGTGGTCTTGAATTTCGCAGCCGCGTCGATGTGACAGAGATAATGTCGGGGAGGCTGGCAAGTCTTAATGGACCATAAGAGTGGTTATCTCCGCGTTCTAAATCTAAATCTGTGGCCATCAGCTGGGCATCACTAGATTAGTGTTGACAAAAGCCTCACTAAATTGAAAGTTGGGATTTTTTAAATTAACATCACGTACACGTACGCACCTAGCACTTGCGTACCACCAGCAGGAACTGGAGTGTCTTACACATGCACCTAATTTCCTTAAGCATTATATAACAGGCGGGATTAACAATAGCAGTTGGGATTAACTGCTGATGGAGGGATTAACCATAGGAGAAATAAGTCATGACGGGAGGGAGGGAGGTGAGGTCATCATATTCAGTACAAGGTCAATCATTAGAGTGGAAAAAACAAAACAAGGTCGGTGCGGTAATGTAGGAGCAGGGTTAAGCTTCATCACACTGTGTGGCTTATGTTTTTGTAGGTGTGAGAAGCAGTGCTTCGTGGCTGTCACTGCTAGCGGTGGTGTAGCTGTCACTGCTAGCGGTGGTGTAGCTGTCACTGCCAGCGGTGGTGTAGCTGTCACTGCTAGCGGTGGTGTAGCTGTCACTGCTAGCGGTGGTGTAGCTGTCACTGCTAGCGGTGGTGTAGCTGTCACTGCCAGTGGTGGTATATCTGTCACTGCCAGTGGTGGTATATCTGTCACTGCCAGTGGTGGTATAGCTGTCACTGCCAGTGGTGGTATAGCTGTCACTGCCAGTGGTGGTATAGCTGTCACTGCCAGTGGTGGTATATCTGTCACTGCCAGTGGTGGTATATCTGTCACTGCTAGCGGTGGTTAGCCGTCACTGCCAGTGGTGGTATATCTGTCACTGCCAGTGGTGGTATAGCTGTCACGCCAGTGGTGGTATATCTGTCACTGCCAGTGGTGGTATATCTGTCATGCCAGTGGTGGTATAGCTGTCACTGCCAGTGGTGGTATAGCTGTCACTGCTAGCGGTGGTGTAGCTGTCCACTGCCAGTGGTGGTATAGCTGTCACTGCCAGTGGTGGTATAGCTGTCACTGCCAGTGGTGGTATAGCTGTCACTGCCAGTGGTGGTATAGCTGTCACCGCCAGTGGTGTAATCTGTCACTGCCAGTGGTGGTATATCTGTCACTGCCATGGTGGTATAGCTGTCACTGCCAGTGGTGATATATCTGTCACTGCCAGTGGTGGTATAACTGTCACTGCCAGTGGTGGTATAGCTGTCACTGCCAGTGGTGGTATATCTGTCACTGCCAGTGGTGGTATATCTGTCACTGCCAGTGGTGGTATAGCTGTCACTGCCAGTGGTGGTATATCTGTCACTGCCAGTGGTGGTATAGCTGTCACTGCCAGTGGTGGTATAGCTGTCACTGCCAGTGGTGGTATATCTGTCACTGCCAGTGGTGGTATATCTGTCACTGCCAGTGGTGGTATATCGTCACGCCAGTGGTACATCGTCACCAGTGGTGGTATATCTGTCACTGCCAGTGGTGGTATATCTGTCACTGCCAGTGGTGGTATATCTGTCACTGCCAGTGGTGGTATATCTGTCACTGCCAGTGGTGGTATATCTGTCACTGCCAGTGGTGGTATAGCTGTCACTGCCAGTGGTGGTATAGCTGTCACTGCCAGTGGTGGTATATCTGTCACTTTCTTAGATACTGCAATATTGCATTTTCCCTCCTCTGTATAGCGTCACAGCATTGGTGATGTACTGTACCCATCCGTGGTGGCATAAAGATTACAGAGAATGGTGGTCCAAGGACTGTCCTCCATGTGAATAACGGGAACTAAGCAAGTTACTGTGGTAATAAACTACTAATAAGGTTTTAATCTGTTTACAGTCATAATAAGTTGAAAATACAAACAAGAATTTGTAATTCGTGTGGTTAATGCCGCTAAACCCGCAAGAGAACGATGTATTTCTTGACGATGGTGACACCTGGTAGCTCTTCATCCCGGTTATGTGTGTGTGGTGTGTGTGTGTGTGTGTGTGTGTGTGTGTGTGTGTGTGTGTGTGTGTGTGTGTTATCGAATAGCGTCTGGAACAGCCCCCTCGTCAATTACCTTTAATACATGATTAATGACCGGAGGATCGAGCCTCCACAAGCGCTTCTTCTGAATGACCCGTATTGGTTTACGTTCATCGCTGTTATGGCTATGCCTGCAGACCGCGAGCAGCAACAGCCTGGTTGATCAAATACTCAACAAGGAAGCCCGGTCTAAGGCTGGTGACAAGTATCTAGATCTGCAATCATGACTCGCAAAATCATAATAACAAATAAAAACAAGACAGGGAACGGGGGAGGTTTTGAACCCATGGCGAGTGACCTCCAGGATTCACCCGTTCCGAGATTACTTCTGCATCTACAGGGAGGAACAGAAGTCTGCCGAACCAACTGTCTATTTGCGAGTCGTCAGTCCATTATACTGGAGGGACAGTGGGCGGTTAGCGCACAAAGCAGCCTCTCGTATCGGGCCCTTGCTAATCCTTGATTTACACATTGTGTGTGAAGGAGCGAGGGAGTACCTCCATAGCATCACTAACAAGTCAAACAGTGTGAGGCAGCGAGTCAGCACCTCCACAGCATCACCATGGACACACACACAGTGTGAGGCAGCGTGACAGCACCTCCACAGCATCACCATGGACACACACAGTGTGAGGCAGCGAGTCAGCACCTCCACAGCATCACCATGGACACACACACAGTGTGAGGCAGCGTGACAGCACCTCCACAGCATCACCATGGACACACACACAGTGTGAGGCAGCGAGTCAGCACCTCCACAGCATCACCATGGACACACACACAGTGTGAGGCAGCGTGACAGCACCTCCACAGCATCACCATGGACACATACACAGTGTGAGGCAGCGTGACAGCACCTCCACAGCATCACCATGGACACACACACAGTGTGAGGCAGCGTGACAGCACCTCCACAGCATCACCATGGACACATACACAGTGTGAGGCAGCGTGACAGCACCTCCACAGCATCACCATGGACACATACACAGTGTGAGGCAGCGTGACAGCACCTCCACAGCATCACCATGGACACACAGTGTGAGGCAGCGAGGCAGCACCTCCACAGCATCACCATGGACACACACACACTGTGAGGCAGCGTGACAGCACCTCCACAGCATCACCATGGACACACACACAGTGTGAGGCAGCGTGACAGCACCTCCACAGCATCACCATGGACACACACACAGTGTGAGGCAGCGTGACAGCACCTCCACAGCATCACCATGGACACATACACAGTGTGAGGCAGCGTGACAGCACCTCCACAGCATCACCATGGACACACAGTGTGAGGCAGCAGGCAGCACCTCCACAGCATCATCATGGACACACACACAGTGTGAGGCAGCGTGACAGGCACCTCCACAGCATCACCATGGACACACAGTGTGAGGCAGCGAGGCAGCACCTCCACAGCATCACCATGGACACACACACAGTGTGAGGCAGCGTGACAGCACCTCCACAGCATCACCATGGACACACACACAGTGTGAGGCAGCGTGACAGCACCTCCACAGCATCACCATGGACACACAGTGTGAGGCAGCGAGGCAGCACCTCCACAGCATCACCATGGACACACACAGTGTCAGGCAGCGTGACAGCACCTCCACAGCATCACCATGGACATACACACAGTGTGAGGCAGCGGACAGCACCTCCACAGCATCACCATGGACACACAGTGTGCAGCGTGACAGCACCTCCACAGCATCACCATGGACACACACACGTGTGAGGCAGCGTGACACACCTCCACAGCATCACCATGGACACACACACAGTGTGAGGCAGCGTGACAGCACCTCCACAGCATCACCATGGGCACACAGTGTGAGGCAGCGTGACAGCACCTCCACAGCATCACCATGGACAACACACAGTGTGAGGCAGCGTGACAGCACCTCCACAGCATCACCATGGAAAACACACAGTGTGAGGCAGCGTGACAGCACCTCCACAGCATCACCATGGGCACACAGTGTGAGGCAGCGTGACAGCACCTCCACAGCATCACCATGGACACACACACAGTGTGAGGCAGCGTGACAGCACCTCCACAGCATCACCATGGACACACACACAGTGTGAGGCAGCGTGACAGCACCTCCACAGCATCACCATGGACACACAGTGTGAGGCAGCGTGACAGCACCTCCACAGCATCACCATGGACACACAGTGTGAGGCAGCGTGACAGCACCTCCACAGCATCACCATGGACACACACACAGTGTGAGGCAGCGTGACAGCACCTCCACAGCATCACCATGGACACACACACAGTGTGAGGCAGCGTGACAGCACCTCCACAGCATCACCATGGACACACAGTGTGAGGCAGCGTGACAGCACCTCCACAGCATCACCATGGACACACACAGTGTGAGGCAGCGAGGAAGCACCTCCACAGCATCACCATGGACACAGTGTGAGGCAGCAAGGCAGCAGATCTCCTTTGACTCTCAGCTGTCACCAAGCACCTTGTTTACCACTTAATTAACCGGTGTTCTCCTGCAACATTAGTTAATGTTTACATTTTGATTACAGCGACCTCACCTTATTGCTGGAACGTTTCGCCCACTTCAGAGGCTTCTTCAGGCGAATACAGTTGACGGTGCCATCAGGAATATGGTACACGCCAATTATGCCAGTATGATAGACGTGAATATGATAAAGGAACACAATACAGACAGGTAGACAAGACACGTGTCCAACACTTGGGTAACTTTATTCCATCACGTTTCGCCTGTCCATTATTGTTATAATCATGAGTGAGCGCTAAACCCATAGGGATTACACAGCTCCTGTGTGTGGGGAGAGGGGGATGGAAGGTATTTGGACTCAATTCAGGGAACTTGAGCACAGATCCAATTTCCTAGATCAGGAGCCCCTCCGTCCAGGAACCTCCCTTGAGGGGTTCGCCTGTCCAGGTGTGTGATTCCTAGGTCCTAGGTGTATGATTCCTGCATGACCCTCGCCTGACCTAACCTCTGTGATAAGTGACCTCTGCATGGCCCCGCTCTCTGTTGCCTAATCTTCGTGTGACCTGACCCACGTAGGACTTGCCCCCTCCCCTCCGTGTGACCTGCACTATATGTGTGACCTGACCTGCCAAAACCTCAGGCCAATTAACGATCTCCAAGCCAACCACGACACTCGTTACCAATCACTGCACCGTAAGTACCGTGAAATCACTTCCCTCTGGTCGCCCCTCTTAAGTTGAAGGCTTTTATCGGAGAGGCGGCGGTAGTAAAGCGTTCACTGGCGGTGGTGCGTTCAGTCTCTGTAGTGCGTTCAATCGCGGTGATGCCTGTGTTCACTGGCGGTGGTGCGTTCAGTCTCTGTAGTGCGTTCATTCACTTGTAGTACGTTCACTCGTGTCCCTATAACATCCATTAAAGAGGCGTTCTCAGTAGCCAAGTTGGAGGAAGGAGGGAGGAGGAGGAGAAAGGCGATGGAGGAGGAGGAGTGACCGAGCAAGTGGCCACTGAATTTCCAAGCGTCGGTGGCCACGGGGGTGGCCAATAGCCGTGTCCAACATATTGAGTGGACCAGGCTGACACGGGAATGGAGGCAGGAAACACCAGGGGCAACACTGTTCAACATTTAGCGGCGACCAGCTCAGCTGCCGCTCAAGCTGACCCTCAGAATCTTGTCCAGGTAAATTGATGGCAGTGAAGTATACGACTGTGCTGTTGTAAAGGCTGGACTCTCTGCTCTGCTAATTGCTTTCTCGCCACGCTGGTCTCTCTCTCTCTCTCTCTCTCTCTCTCTCTCTCTCTCTCTCTCTCTCTCTCTCTCTCTCTCTCTCTCGGCGCCTTTGAACGAAGTGTCCGTAAGGGCTCGCTTCCTCGGCCCCAAAATTTACGTAACTGATCACAGGATGCTTGGAACATCTCATGTCGCAAAATTTGTGGTTTAAAAAAAAAATGGGGGTCGGGGACCGGGGAAGCGGAAGACGAGTTTCAATTTGGTCAAATGCAAAAGGAAATGGGCATTTTTAATACAACGCAAAACGTGAATACAAAATTTTGATGACTGGGACATAAGATCAACTAGAGATTCAACCAAAGATGCTTTTATTTTAGAGCGACGTTTCGCTCAGGTTCCATCAAGCTCAGTCCCAGGCTAAATGTCTTCTAAAACAGAGGTTTTATTTCCCTTCCTTAAAATCTGCAATGTCGGCGCGCATATGACAAGACAGTGATGGAGTAAGTGATGATGAAAGTGGTTTTTTTTTTTTTCGGGTCACACTGCCTAGGTGGGAAACGGCCGACGTGTTTGAATAAAATAAAGGAAGCGTCCTGAATCCCACCAGCCGAGTCAGAGGAAGAGAAGGATCTTGCAACAGGATCTTGCAACAGGATCTTGCAACAGTCGTAAACACCAACTTAAAATATACCACACAATGTCTGATACAATACGAGGTCTCAATGTTTCGTTTCTTTTCGAACACAAAACACAAGAATACTGACACTGCATACCTGGAGTATACCAAGGGTACACCTGGAGGGTGTTCCGGGGATCAACGCCCCCGCGGCCCGGTCTATGACTAGGTCTCAGGCTTGTCAGACCGCACCTTGAAAAAACCTGTTCAGTTTTAAGGTCCGTGAAAGACGATGAGAAGCTGAAGATGGCGCACAGATGGCACACAGATGGCACACAGGTGGCTGGACAAACTCGAACATCAATCTCTCTCTCTCTCTCTCTCTCTCTCTCTCTCTCTCTCTCTCTCTCTCTCTCTCTCTCTCTCTCTCTCTCTCTTACTAAATCCAGAATCCTTGGCCATCTCATTCACCCTCAAAACGCCAAAAGCTATTTAAAGGGCCAAGCGAATAAATGGCTTAAAAAAAACAGCGGTATGAAACTCCGTGGCAAGAGGTGCAACACACATATGGGTAAAGAATGCTTTCCCAGAATCACAGAACATTGGCACTGGCAGCTTTTGAGGGGTTTCAAGGGCTGTTCTGTGGCACTATGTTGGAGTCCTTCTGCTGTTTTTATCGGTTTCTGTGTATTGTGGCTGCTGTCAATATTAATATTAATATAAAAAAGCAACATGAAAGGAGGAGTAAAAGAAACATAGGGAAAGAGAGAATGAAGAAAGAAAGCTAGTCATTTAGGAGAACAGAGGAGAAGTACGAAGAGGGGAAAAAGAATAGAATTGAAAGAGGTAAAAAGGGAAGAAACAGCTGTTTTTCCCTCTTTTTTCCTATTTTTTCAATTCCATTTATTTTTCCCTCTTCGTAATTCTCCTCTTCCCTCCTCTACGACTAGTTTCTCCCTTCATTCATGTTGTAGAAAAAAAATATAGAAGAGGTAGGTAGGAGGAGGAGGGAAAGAAAGAGGTGTCGGGAATGGGAAGGGGTAAAAAAAAGGAACGGGGGGGGGGTTGAAGGAGAGGGAGGGGGTAAAGAGTGTTCGATGCCCCCCTCCCTTTCCCCCATCTGTTCGTTCTGTCTTTTTTTTTAATTTTGAAACCATTTCGGGCCGACAGAATATTAATTACGCTCTAAGCTTTCCAACGATTTAACGGAATCTGATTATTATTGAAGGGATTGTGGGTTTAGGGTATCGTAGCTAAGAACTAAATGCTAGATTAATTATCATTTCAGCTTCGGGGCAAAACGGTAAATTAAATGACCCGGCGAAATTTCCTCTCCGAATCCCTCTGCCATTTTCGACAAATTGAAAAAAATTCCCTTTTTTTGTGTCAATATATCGATTTTATTATATATATATATATATATATATATATAATATAATATAATATACATATATATTTATAATATTTATCAATGTTATAAGCATTCCCCAGGTACTGTGTGGCCCCCCTCCTGAGGATTTAACGCTTCCCCCTACGGTTATAATGATGATAATCAAAATTTGTGATGGTGAGGAATATTTCTCATCAGATAAGAAAGATAAATGAGAATAGGTAGTGTTGTAACTTGCTTACCACACAGAGTTAGCTGCAAAATTATTATTATTATTATTATTATTATTATTATTATCATTATTATTATAATCATAACTAAGCGCTAAACCCATAAGGGTCATACAGTGCAAAACTATAATCGTCAAAATATTAGCTGACTCGTAAGATTTCTGTTGTTTTGATATTAAGTAGAATGCTAATATTCTTTTTCATCTGTATGTAGGAGTGTTGTGTGTAGTGTGGTTGCATGTTGAGTGTTATGTGTAGTGGTGTCATGTTGAGTGTTATGTGTAGTGTGGTTGCATGTTGAGTGTTATGTGTAGTGTGGTTGCATGTTGAGTGTGGCTGGTGAGATTCAGTGCTGAGTGTGTTTACTGTGGCTGGACGGAAGCATTAAAATCTTGGTGGGTCTTGACCTTGGTTCCAGTGTGTACTGACCTCGCTGTCCTCAACAGGTTCTTGAATAAGATACAACACTGTTTATCTTTACACGAGAGGCCTGGTCAAGGACTGGGCCGCGGGGGCGATGACCCTCGGAAGGACCTCCAGGCAGGCATGTAAAACAGCATGGCCTACCACTAGTGCATGATACTCGGCTGTGTCGGTGGGAGCTGAGCTACACCTCTTGGACCTCGGTTGTGCACTTCGATTGCCTTTTGTGGCTCACTTCCTGAAGTTTGGGCCTTTTTCGTATATACTTTTCGAATACAATTGTGTTAGTCTACTTCATCCTTTGTAGTGCACTTCTTGCATTCACCTACGCCACATTGATTTTTGTTATCAAATCCTTTCGTATCATTTAAATTTCAATGTTCCATTTGTATTTACACTCAATTTTCATTCCATCTCAAAAGCTATCAGCTTAGTATGTGTCTGAGTTCATGTTTACTGTGGTTCTTCTGTCTTCTTGTCGTTGCCTCTCGACTCCCTACCAGCCTTGTCGCAAACTTCTAAACTTTCTCAAATCTCTGTGCTTGATGAGATGAGAGTTTCATGGTGGCTCTGCGTACTCCAGTACTGGAGTTTACCTGTGTCGTGTACAGTGATCTGAATGCCACCTTGATCACATTCCAGGAATCTATTGTTACTGTTGTCAGATTTCCATGTCACTTCGATAGTATTCTGTCGTGCGTCTCAGGCAAGAGGTCTGCTGTGATGTCAACAAGGAGCCACTGCGGCCAAAACGTAGCTCAATAAAGAACTTTCTTTATGTCTTTGATTCTTCGGTAACCCAGAGGACACATCACCAGTAACGGGTTAACTTTTGGCTAACACCTGCATCGGAAGACACTTGTCCTGTTTCCTGAGGAAGAGGCAGCACAGCGCCTGTTAGAATACCGTGTATCATAAAATATCAGATTAATCCTCTTCAAGCGAAGGATAGTTATGTAGTTGATTAGTTATCCAGGTACCTTTCTTTTTAGTCTGTCTATCTGTCTGTCTCTCTCTCTCTCTTTCTCTCTCTCTCTCCCCACCTCTTCCCCCATAGTCCCTGTGTACCCGAGCGGCCGACGCTTCTGTTGCTGCTGCTCCTGCTTTACCAGATTCACACATTCCTACATTCCCGACTGATTCCTGTTCCCGCTGGGCGAATCACACACTTACTCGACACGACTTGTCGATTATCGTCAAGAGGGGAAGAACGGGGGGAAGAGGAGGAGGAGGAGAGGAGGGGGGGGAAAGGAGGCACGCTGGTAGGAGGACAGGGAGAGGGAGGAAAGGAGGGAATGAGGGAGGGAGAGAATGAACGATGGTTGCTGCTAAAGTGAAGGATGAAGGACAAAGCAGATAATAAATGTGACTGTAGTGAAGGTGAGAAAGAGAGAGAGAGAGAGAGAGAGAGAGAGAGAGAGAGACTTTGATAAAGAAAGAAGGGATTCAAGATGAGAAAGCAAAGGGAATGATGACGGGAAGAGAGATGGAAGGACAGAATCGGAGTGGGAGGACAGAGAGGAGAAAACATAAGGGGGAAAGGGAAAAAACTAGAGAGGAAGAAAGGCCGAGAAAATGAAAGGGTAAGGCAAGGAAAGGGGAACATTGGAAGGGTTGAAGACGAGGGGAGCAGAAGAGGGAAGATTATAAAAAAGGGGGATTGGAGTGAGTATTGGTCCTCAGATAAAGGGAGAAAATGATAAAGAGAGGGAGAGAGAGAGAGAGAGAGAGAGAGAGAGAGAGAGAGAGAGAGAGAGAGAGAGAGAGAGAGAGAGAGAGAGAGAGAGAGAGAGAGAGAGAGGGGTGGACGAAGAAAGAAACTAAGGAAAGTCCAAGGAGAAGATGGTCAAGAAGCGATCCAGGGAACTGGAATCCAGGCCTCGTCTTCCAGTGGTGTCCAGGATCACTCGAACTCTTCCAGATCCGCTCTGGAAAAAATGGAAACACACACATGTTGAATATTTCAGTATAAAGAATACACAGATGAATGAAGATGGATGAGAGGAGGAGGAGGAGGAGGAGGAGGAGGAGGAAGGGGAAGGAGCAGACTGGGACCTCGGAGGCTCTGTGATTCCTCCCACCTGACAACATATTTACATTAGGGGCAGTGGGCTGCTCTCCTGAGTGTGAGGTGGTCTTGTGTGGTCTCCAATACTGCCTCCTACACCTGACTTACACATCTGTCTCATACACCTGTCTCATACACCTGTCTCATACACTTACCTTCTACACTTGACGCCCCGTCTCTCCCTTACTTCCAATTATGTTACTGCCACCACCACTACTATTACCACTACTACTACTACTACTACTACTACTACTACTACTACTACGATACACACACAACCCGCACATAGAAGAGAGGAGCTTACGACGACGTTTCGGTCCGACTTGGACCATTTACAAAGTCACACTAACACAAAGAAAAGGTAGAAGGGGTATTTATAGGCAGGCAGACAGGGGAGGGCACAAGAAAGTGGTGGAGGAGTAATAGTGGAAGTAGTAGTGGTAGTGGAAGTAGTAGTGGTGGAGTCAGTCAGTTCTAGGAAACAGGAGCACTGCTACTACTACTACTGCTACTACTGTTACTACTACTACCACTATACTATCTCCACCACACTATACTACTATACTATTACTACTACTAGTATTACTACTACCACTACTACTACTACTACTATAATATTACTACTACCACTACTACTATTACTACTACCATACTATTACCACTACTACTATTACTACTACCACTACTACTATACTATTACCACTACTACTACTACTACTATTACTACTATACTATTATCACTACCACTACTACTACTACTACCACTATTACTACTACCACTACTACTACTACTACTACTACTACTACTACTATACTATTACTACTACACTACTACTATACTATACCACTACTAACTACTATTACTACATACTATTACACTACCACCACTACTACTACTACTGTCACTATTACTACTACCACTACTACTACTACTATACTATTACTACTACCACTACTTCTACTACTACTATACTATTACTACTACCACTGCTACTACTGCTACCAGACTGTGTTTGACCAAGAGGTAAATTAAGAGTGAGCAAAGTATAATTGTTCCCGCAGGATTCAACCAGCTAACCCGAGCACATAAAGAACTTGAAGTTCGAGGGTTTCCCACCAGTGATAGGTCATTCAGGGGCTGGTTGAGGCTCGATCCTCCGCTCTTCTAACCGCTGTTAGTGACGGTGGAGTTGGAGGAACTAGGAGGGAAGGCCTATGAACTGGACTTATTGATAGATGGTAAATGAGAAAGATATGACAAGGACATGAAAAATTCCCCCGTCAAATCGAAGGGGTTGACAATAACAAACCGGCATGGGAGGGACCAGGATGAGGGGATGCACATGGGAGGGACCAAGACGAGGGGAAACACATGGGAGGGACCAAGACGAGGGGATACACAGGGATACACATGGGAGAGAAAAGGACATGAGAACAGAAGTGAACGGAAGAGCCAGAAACGAATATGCCAGGAGTGAGAAGAGAAGACGAGTGGCAAAGCCGAGTCTCAACCAGAGTCCCTTTACAGTCACATCAGAAGAGAAACAAGAGCAAAACGGAGGAGTTTAATCCAGAGGAAAGAAGGAAGGAGAGCACACGAGAAACGACAAGGAGGTCAGCAAGTTGAATCAACGATTTCAAGGTCTGATCAGCAGAAACATTGGCAACCCCAGAGAGTCAAATCGAAAGGGTGCACCAACGGGTACTGGACATCATACACACAACAGAGGAAGAGGTTAAAAAAATCTTTTGCGTGAGCTGGACGCTTCAAAAGCAATGGGACTTGACACTGTATCATCTTGGATTCTGCGAGAAGGAGAAAAGCCCTATCTGAACCGCTAGCTAATATATACAACAAAACAATGGCAATGAGATACTTGCCAGCGATCTGAAAGACAGAGAATGTAATCAGATTTTTTAAGAAGGAAGATAGACAGCATGCGCTAAACCATAAACGCTGCATCAATGATATCCATACAATGTAAATAATGGTGAGGATAATGAGATGACAGAGGATAATAGAGATGAGACCAGAGACAGAAAATATGTGGACTGTGTTCGCGAGACATAAGAAGGCACTTGCCACCATACCTCACTAAGAGACTGGAACGAAAGCTTAAGGATCAGGCAGGAATACCAGGGAATATGCTCCACTGGATCAAAGAGCACCTTAACACAACAAAGAGTGATTATAATCACTTTTGGATAATTATCCAAGCGGAATTATCAGAATGGGGAAAAAAAAACGAGTGGGCTCCCTCAAGGATTGGTATTAGGACCGGTGCTGTTTGTGGCATAAACGAACGACCTACCAGAAGAAATAGTCAATTGTGTCTCTAGTCGCAGATGTAAAATCTACGAGGATAATAATGAGGACAAGTAATGGCTAGAAATGTGCCCTGACAAACTACAGTCATGGACGGAAAAGTAGCTACTGCGATACCAGCGAGGCTGAGATGCTGTTAACCCAGTGTGTCAAGAAGCAGGGCCAGGAACTGATGCTCGACCCCCCTGTAACCACCAATAGGTAAGTTCAAATGAGTGCGTACTTACACACACACACACACACACACACACACACACACACACACACACACACACACACACACACCCCTCCTCCAAATTACCTTAAAACAAAGCAGCGTAAGTGATATCTTCATTTAGCAAGCTTCTTTGCATATTAAATGGAGTTTTAGTGTAATTATCGCACAAAAATCGGAAAGGCTGGGCCAGGAGAGGATGTCAGATGGCGAAAAATGCCGGAGATGTTTGCCGCTGGGCATTTTTATGTGTGAGGGGAAGGAGGGGAGGAGGATAAGAGAGGGCAAGGGGAGGATAAGAGGGAGGGTGCAAGGGGAGGGTGTGAGGGGGTAGGAGGAGGGTTAGGATAAGAGAGGGCAAGGGAGGATAAGAGAGGGCAAGGGGAGGATAAGAGGGAGGGTGCAAGGGGAGGGTGTGAGGGGTAGGAGGAGGGGAGGATAAGAGAGGGTAAGGGAAGGTGTGAGGGGAAGGGAGGAATAGAGGGAGGGGAAAGAGGAGGGTGTGAGGGGTAGGAGGAAGGGAGGATAAGAGAGGGTAAGGGGAGGGTGTGAGGGGAAGGGGAGGATAAGAGGGAGGGGGCAAGAGGAGGGTACGAGGGGAAGGAGAGAGGGAGGATAAGAGAGGGCAAGGGAGGGTGTGAGGGGAAGGGGAAGGGAGGGTAAGAAGAAGAGGGCAAGGGAGGGCGTGAGGGAAAGGGGAGAGTGGGGGCAAGGGATGGGTGTGAGAGGAAGGGGGAGGGAGGGGCAAGGGGAGGGTGTGAGGGAAGGGAGAGAGAGAGAGGATAAGAGGGAGGGAGCAGGAGAGGGAGAGGTGAGTATGTGGGGAGGGGAGGAAATAAATGAGAAAGTAAGAGGGAGGGGCCAAGGGAGGTGTGTGGGGTAGGGAAATGAAAGAAATGAGAGGGATAAGAGAGAGGGGGAAAAGGGGAGGG
>WNWK01000055.1:987500-994901 GCA_009830355.1 Cherax destructor
ACTATTACTACTGCTACAACAATCGCAGCCACCACCACTATTTTCACCATAGTCAAACAATATTACATTCCCCTCCAGCATCACTTTCATCACCCACACCATTACCACCTCTGTCACTATCCCCTCCTGTCACTATCCCCTCCTGTCACTATCCCCTCCTGTCACTATCCCCTCCTGTCACTATCCCCTCCTGTCACTAATCCCTCCTGTCACTATCCCCTCCTGTCACTATCCCCTCCTGTCACTATCCCCTCCTGTCATTATCCTCTCCTGTCACTATCCCCTCCTGTCACTATCCCCTCCCCTTTGTCATTATCCCCCCTCCTTTTGTCATTTTATCCCCTCCTGTCACTATCCCCTCCTGTCACTATCCTCTCCTGTCACTATCCCCTCCTGTCACTATCCTCTCTATTCCTTTCCAATCTTAGCTAGCCGGCTGGTCAGCTAAAGTAGCTGACTGGCTAACTGGCTGACCGGCTGGCTAACAGACTAAATAGCTGAATAATCTATTGACTAGGTAATCTACTATCCGATTAACTATCTGGCTACCAAACTGGCTATCTGGATGATTAACAAGCTGGCTGACTACCTATCCGGCTATGTGCTGCCCATTCATGGATTTTGAGCCGGATTTTCCATTATGATTAATTATAACGTCAATTAGGAAACTCCGACAGAGTTGGATAAGTTGGGGTGACGACGTTCTGAGGTCCCCTGCCAGGCTCTCAACACCTGAGGTTCCCTGCCAGGCTCTCAACACCTGAGGTCCCCTGCCAGGCTCTCAACACCTGAGGTTCCCTGCCAGGCTCTCAACACCTGAGGTTCCCTGCCATGCTATCAACACCTGAGGTTCCCTGCCAGGCTCTTAATACCTATGGTCCCCTGCCAGGCTCTCAACATCTGAGGTTCCATGCCAGGCTTTCAACACCTGAGGTCCCCTGCCAGGCTCTAAACACCTGAGGTCCCCTGCCAGGCTCTCAGCACCTGAGGTCCCCTGCCAGGCTCTCAACACCTGAGGTCCCCTGCCAGGCTCTCAACACCTGAGGTCCCCTGCCAGGCTCTCAGCACCTGAGGTCCCCTGCCAGGCTCTCAACACCTGAGGTCCCCTGCCAGGCTCTCAACACCTGAGGTCCCCTGCCAGGCTCTCAACACCTGAGATCCCCTGCCAGGCTCTCAACACCTGAGATCCCCTGCCAGGCTCTCAACACCTGCGTAATTGACGTTTCTTCGTATACCTGATGTCATATCAATCGATATCAAACTATGATTACATGGTATTCTAGCTCTGTATATTGCGTTCACACACTGTTACCTCAAAATAGATCTGCCATTAATATTCCGTTATATAGATTCCAAACACCAAGGAAGATATATATATATATATATATATATATATATATATATATATATATATATATAGGCCTTTCGTTCTCTCAATAAGCTGTCATCAGAAGCTTACCCTTGAGATTAATCAAATTATATAATCTAGGTCTGTTTTAAAGTGAACTAACCCGGGCTTACGAGAGCGAAATCTAAGTGAGTCCAAACTTTTCTAGAAGTGAAAATTATGGGAAAGTAATGTTTCATTTTCTCTCGTATTTAGAAAACTTTTCAGGCAAGACGAGGTTAACCATTGGTACACTCAGGATGGTCAGCCAGGCATGATAGTCTATCACTGGAGTGTTCCATACACTACAAAGTCTATCACTGGAGTGTTCCATACACTACAAAAGTCTATCACTAGGATGTTCCACACTACAAAATCTATCACTGAAGTGTTCCATACACTACAAAGTCTATCACTGGAGTGTTCCATACACTACAAAGTCTATCACTGGAGTGTTCCATACACTACAAAGTCTATCACTGGAGTGTTCCATACACTACAAAATCTATCACTGAAGTGTTCCATACACTACAAAGTCTATCACTGGAGTGTTCCATACACTACAAAGTTTATCACTGGAGTGTTCCATACACTACAAAGTCTATCACTGGAGTGTTCCATACACTACAAAGTCTATCACTGGAGTGTTCCATACACTACAAAGTCTATCACTGGAGTGTTCCATACACTACAAAGTCTATCACTGGAGTGTTCCATACACTACAAAGTCTATCACTGGAGTATTCCATACACTACAAAGTCTATCACTGGAGTGTTCCATACACTACAAAGTCTATCACTGGAGTATTCCATACACTACAAAGTCTATCACTGGAGTATTCCATACACTACAAAGTCTATCACTGGAGTGTTCCATACACTACAATGTCTATCACTGGAGTATTCCATACACTACAAAGTCTATCACTGGAGTGTTCCATACACTACAATGTCTATCACTGGAGTATTCCATACACTACAAAGTCTATCACTGGAGTGTTCCATTCTGGGGACTGATAATCATATTAATATAACAAAATTAGTACATACCTGGAGTATACCTGGAGAGGGTTTCTGGGGTGAACGCCCCCGTGGCCCGGTTAAGACCAGTCCCCGTGGTGGACCAGGGTCTGATCAACCAGGCTGTTGTGAAAAGGATAAAAAAATTATAATGCAATATGTATGGTTCGGTAAAGTTTAATAATTACAAAGGGAAAGTGATTCTTAACATGGCTCCTCTAATTAACAAACTGGCCCTTCAACACAGCAGAGCTTTCCCCGCTGACTCTGCGTACGCAAGTAAAGTCACAGTAACCTGGTATACATCGCACACACACACCACACACACACACACACACACACACACACACACACACACACACATCACCTCCCCACTACATGATTGCCCATTAAGGGAGAATTATGTGCGGGAGTGTGAAACAGGTTCTGACCTTTCATGGGCAGTGAGGAGTGAGGTGTTGAGCACTGGTAGGAGGGAGTATGGAGGGGGAAGAGGAGGGAGGGGGAAGTGCTGGAAGGGAGGAGGGAGGGAGAAGTGATGGAAGGGAGGAGGGAGGGAGAAGTGATGGAAGGGAGGATGGAGGGAGATTTGCTGGAAGGGAGGATGGAGGCATAGGAGAGGGGGGATAGGAGAATGTAAACAAGGAAGAGAAGGAGAATAGATAATGAATGAAAGGGGGGCCAGGAGCTGGAGTAATTTCTATTTTTTTTCCCACGGTTAACCACCATAACACGATTTTTTTTTTTCATAATTGTGGATCTGTTTATTTAAAAAAAATGATGATAAATAAATGTCTCAGTGTGATGAATAAGAGGCACAAGCTGAGGAGGCATTCATCAGTGTTTGGCCCATCAGGTTGAGAGCATCATCAGTGTTGTGGGCATCATCATGTGTGGAGGACTCAGTGTTGTGAGAGGCACCATCAGTGTTGAGAGGCATCATCAGTGTGAGAGCACATCAGTGTTGTGAGAGGCATCATCAGTGTTGTGAGGAGGCACATCAGTGTTGTGAGGAGGCATTATCAGTGTTGTGAGGAGGCATCATCAGTGTTGTGAGGAGGCATCATCAGTGTTGTGAGGAGGCATCATCAGTGTTGTGAGGAGGCACCATCAGTGTTGTGAGGAGGCATCATCAGTGTTGTGAGGAGGCATCATCAGTGTTGTGAGGAGGCATTATCAGTGTTGTGAGGAGGCACCATCAGTGTTGTGAGGAGGCATCATCAGTGTTGTGAGGAGGCATCATCAGTGTTGTGAGGAGGCATCATCAGTGTTGTGAGGAGGCACCATCAGTGTTGTGAGGAGGCATCATCAGTGTTGTGAGGAGGCATCATCAGGTTGTGAGGAGGCACATCAGTGTTGTGAGGAGGCATCATCAGTGTTGTGAGGAGGCACCATCAGTGTTGTGAGGAGGCATCATCAGTGTTGTGAGGAGGCATCATCAGTGTTGTAGGAGGCATCATCAGTGTTGTGAGGAGGCATCATCAGTGTTGTGAGGAGGCATCATCAGTGTTGTGAGAGGCACCATCAGTGTTGTGAGGAGGCACCATCAGTGTTGTGAGGAGGCACCATCAGTGTTGTGAGGAGGCATCATCAGTGTTGTGAGGAGGCATCATCAGTGTTGTGAGGAGGCACCATCAGTGTTGTGAGGAGGCATCATCAGTGTTGTGAGGAGGCACCATCAGTGTTGTGAGGAGGCATCATCAGTGTTGTGAGGAGGCATCATCAGTGTTGTGAGGAGGCACCATCAGTGTTGTGAGGAGGCACCATCAGTGTTGTGAGGAGGCACCATCAGTGTTGTGAGGAGGCACCATCAGTGTTGTGAGGAGGCACATCAGTGTTGTGAGGAGGCATCATCAGTGTTGGAGGAGGCACCATCAGTGTTGTGAGGGGCATCATCAGTGTTGTGAGGAGGCATCATCAGTGTTGTGAGGAGGCACCATCAGTGTTGTGAGGAGGCACCATCAGTGTTGTGAGGAGGCACCATCAGTGTTGTGAGGAGGCACCATCAGTGTTGTGAGGAGGCACCATCAGTGTTGTGAGGAGGCACCATCAGTGTTGTGACAGTATACCATCATCGATACAAACAAAGCTCCACGAATCATCCGGGATTTCAAAACCGTAATGAAGTTTCTCAACATTCTGGATCTCTACAAGCTCCTCTTGCAGCTCATTTGTGCTCAAAACATCTACCAGTTCATCTACCTGTTCATCTACCAGTTCATCTACCGTGTCTACAATTATTAGGTTTCTCACCCAGCTCCTCCTGGCATCGGCTCATTTCCTATCCTGGCTTAGTAATATATTTATTATACAGTACAGACATATATACATATACACACACACACACAAACACACACACACATATATACACACACATACACACACACACATATATATACATGTATATATATATATATATATATATATATATATATATATATATATATGATATTTTTTAGGAACCCTTTCCAAATGCGTGTCATGAGTGGAATTAATGTACTGATGGTGGTTGGCCGTCTTGCGGTACAATAGCTTTCTTCTGGTTCTCCAGGGAGTTAGGGAAGGTTTGGAGGGACCACATCAACATACTGTTTGGGAAACCAGGTTCCTCTACTCTGTTCAGAAATTGTTGAGGAAATGTGTATTGGGCCATGGAAGACAATGGTGAATACTCTCTCTCTCTCTCTCTCTCTCTCTCTCTCTCTCTCTCTCTCTCTCTCTCTCTCTCTCTCTCTCTCTCTCTCTCTCTTCCATCCTCTCTCTCCTCCCTCCTCTCTCTCTCCCTCCATCCCTCCTCCTCTTACCCCTCCCATCCCTCCTCCATCTCCCTCCTCCATCTCCCTCCCCTCCGCCCTCCCTCCTCCGCCCTCCCCTCCCTCCTCCATCTCCTCCCTCCTCCGTAGGTCATTTGACTGATGGTGGCGATCTTGTTTCAATTTCACTCACCTCGCCTGGGTTCTCAGGACTGGCCTCTGTGGTTCCCCAAGGACATGGCCAGGCGGTGACCCAAGTACAAGGCTTTTCCAGTCTCCCTCAAGGCTTCCAGTTCTTTTCACTCGTTTCCGGCAAATTGGTGCGTGTGTGTGTTTGTGTGTGTGTGTTTGTGTGTGTGTGTGTTTATGTGTGTGTGTGTGTGTCTGTTTTACCTGGTTCATTTCCCAGGAGCAATATACCTTACGAGTATCCGTAGTGCTTGCGATCCTTTGCAATCCTGTAATTAAAATGGTTGTTTTTTCCAGCAAACACACACACACACACACTCGTCTCAGGGAAAGAGGGGGGAAATTATTGGGAATTCTCTTGCCGCGTCGTTTTGGTGGCCAGCTGAACCCGTGTACGGGATGGGGAGCACTTGTTCCCCCTGACTTGTGCACTTGTTGAAATGGCTTCTGCAAAGTGACTCCCTGACTGGTCTTTCCAGCTTTTCCAGGCAATAGCTGGACGGGAGGGGGAGGTAGGAGAGGGAGGCAGCACTCTTGGTGGCCTTTCCAGCGGAGTAACTAGTGGTGGAGAGGAGAGAGGAAGGGAAGAGGAGGTGCTTGAGACGATTGGTCAAGGAGAAAAGATGAAAGGAAGAATATGGAGGAGGAGATGAAGGAAAGAGAAATAAGAGGAGAGGAGAGAGATGGAAGAATACTGAGGACGAGGAGGAAGAGAGGGAAGGATCTTGAGGAAAAGGAGAATAGTGACAAGTGGAAGTGGTCTACCTTACCTGTAGTGTACCCGAAGTCAATTCCGGGTGGAGTTATAGGCTTGCAGCCTGATCAACGAGGCTGTTGGTGCTAGCAGCTGGAACACAACTCGCAACCCCTTGAACTTTCCCCAAGGAGCTGCTTCTCCCATGGATGAATCGATGACTTAATCAGAAGTGAAACACAAGAATTCCTTTAGAAAGGAGATTTGAAACTGACAGAGAGAAAAAGAGAAGAGAGAGAGAGAGAGAGAGAGAGAGGAGAGAGAGAGAGAACGGATAAGGGGAGGGAAGCGGGAAGGGGGAAAGGGGAGGCAGCAGGGGGAAAACTAGTTGAAAAGAAATGGAGTCTGAGCTACTGTCGCGCGGAATTGGTTCGGTGTTAGGGAAGAGCTGACTGCGGAGGATTTGATCGCACAAGTTCCAGATAGCAGAAAATTCGCATTCCACACGTGTTCCAGTTTTAGAGAGAGTGAGGGGAAGGGTGGTGGGGAAGGGGGGTGGGGGAGCCACCGGGTGGGTTTTGGGTTGTGGGTGTGGGATGATCATGGTGGCTGGGGATGGTTGTGGGGGGATGAGACTGGTGGTGGTGTGGGAGGGGTTCGAGGTTTGGGGTGGGTTCGGGGGGTGGAAGGAAAGGGGTCAGATGTGAGCCTGGGTATGGGAGTGAGGTTGGGCATGGTGGGCGTGGTGGTGGGCGTGGCACAACGAAGGTTAGGTTAGGTAAGGTTCGTCAGGAAACAGGACAAGTGTTTCCTGACGCGGGTCTTAGTCATACGATGACTCGCAGGTGGAGATTTTGGTCATCTGACTGAGGCCTTCCGCTGGCTTACCCGCTCCACCCCTTTAAAAATTATGGTTATAATTATAAACGTACACAGTGATCAACCTCCATCCATAATGGATCAACTTCCATCCATCATGGATCAACCTCCATCCATCATGGATCAACCTCCATCCATCATGGATCAACCTCCATCCATAATGGATCAACCTCCATCCATCATGGATCAACCTCCATCCATCATGGATCAACCTCCATCCATCATGGATCAACCTCCATCCATCATGGATCAACCTCCATCCATCATGGATCAACCTCCATCCATAATGGATCAACCTCCATCCATCATGGATCAACCTCCATCCATCATGGATCAACCTCCATCCATCATGGATCAACCTCCATCCATAATGGATCAACCTCCATCCATCATGGATCAACCTCCATCCATCATGGATCAACCTCCATCCATCATGGATCAACCTCCATCCATCATGGATCAACCTCCATCCATAATGG
>WNWK01000056.1:0-100000 GCA_009830355.1 Cherax destructor
AGTCACTTCCCAACGCCAAAAAGTCACTTCCTAGCCCATAACATTCACTTCCTAGCGCCATAACAGTCCCTAACCCTAACAGTCCCTCCACGCCTTAAAATCACTCCCTACGCCAAACAGTCACTTCCCTAACCCATAACGGCACTTCCTAACGCCATAACAGTCACTTCCTAACGCCATAACAGTCCTTCCCAACGCCCAACAGTCCTTCCCAACGCCCAAAAGCCCTTTTTTAACGCCATTAAAACACTTCCAAAGCCATAACAATCACTTCCAACGCCATACAGTCCTTAACGCCATAACCCCAGTCACTTCAACGCCATAACAGTCACTTCCTAACGCCATAACAGTCACTTCCTAACGCCATAACAGTCACTTCCTAACGCCATAACAGTCACTTCCTAACGCCATAACAGTCACTTCCTAACGCCATAACAGTCACTTCCTAACGCCATAACAGTCACTTCCTAACGCCATAACAGTCACTTCCCGGGGCCCTAACGCACTTCCCAACGCCCCAACAGTCTTCCAACGCCCAAAAGGTCCCCTAACGCCATAAAGTCCCTTCCTAACGCCATAACTGTCCTTCCCAAGCCATAACGCCTTCCCAAGCCATCCAGTCCTTCCGTTCTCACAGTTTCTTCTTGGATTTAACACTTCTCTCATATTCCGTTATTTATTACAACTTATTTAATTCCACTTCGTAAATCGTTTGTATGTTATACAATATATAAATTTTCATAACAAAATGAACGAGGTTTTTCAAATCATAAATATAAATGCAAAATTTGTGTTAATCGAAGATGTCGGGGGAAAAAATTTAAGGCGGTTTTTGAACGAGGGGGTTTTTTAAATGGGAAATTTTTAAACCAACCCAGGGGAAAAGTTTTTACTTGGAGGGGGGGGGGGGGGGGGGGGGGGGGGGGGGGGGGGGGGGGGGGGGGGGGGGGGGGGGGGGGGGGGGGGGGGGGGGGGGGGGGGGGGGGGGGGGGGGGGGGGGGGGGGGGGGGGGGGGGGGGGGGGACTGAGTTCCCAGCTCAGGTGACACTCAGTTCCAGCTCAGGCTGACACATGAGTTCCCAGCTAGGTTGACACTACTGGGAAGTTCAGTCGGTTGAACTACTGAAGTTTCCAGCTCAGGTTGACACTACTGAAGTTTCCCAGCTCAGGTTGACACTACTGAATCTCCCAGCTCAGGTTGACACTACTGAGTTTAGCTGTTGACACTCTGAATTTCCCAGCTCAGGTTGACACTACTAAAGTTCAGCCATGTTGACACTCTAAGTCCCAGTCAGGAACTAAATTGCCATCAGTTACCTATATCAGCTCAGGTTATTTTCTGAATTCTCCTGCATCTTGACCTACTGAAGTCTCCCAGCTCAGGTTGACACTACTGAAGTTTCCCAGCTCAGGTTGACACTACTGAAGTTTCCCAGCTCAGGTTGACACTACTGAAGTCTCCCAGCTCAGGTTGACACTACTGAAGTTTCCCAGCTCAGGTTGACACTACTGAAGTTTCCCAGCTCAGGTTGACACTACTGAAGTTTCCCAGCTCAGGTTGACACTACTGAAGTCTCCCAGCTCAGGCTGACACTACTGAAGTTTCCCAGCTCAGGTTGACACTCTGAATCTCCCAGCTCAGGTTGACACTACTGAAGTTTCCCAGCTCAGGTTGACACTACTGAAGTCTCCCAGCCAGGTTGACACTACTGAAGTTCCCAGCTCAGGTGCACTACTGAAGTCTCCCAGCTCAGGTGACACTACTGAGTTCCCAGCCAGGTGCACTACTAAGTTCCCAGCTCAGTGACACTACTGAAGTCTCCCAGCTCAGGTTGACACTACTGAAGTCTCCCAGCTCAGGTGCACTACTGAAGTTTCCCAGCTCAGGTTGACACTACTGAGTTTCCGCTAGGTTGACACTACTGAGTCTCCAGCTCAGGTTGACACTACTGAAGTTTCCCAGCTCAGGTTGAACTACTGAAGTTCCCAGCTCAGTTACCTACTAAGTTCCCGCTCAGGTGACACTACTGAGTCTCCCGCTCAGGTTGACACTACTGAAGTCTCCAGCTCAGGTGACACTACTGAAGTCTCCCGCTCAGTGCACTATGAAGTTCCCAGCCAGTACACTACTAAGTCCCAGCTCAGTGACACTACTGAATCTCCCAGCCAGCTGCACTACGAAGTCTCCCAGCCAGCTGACACTACTGAAGTCTCCCAGCTCAGTGACACTACTGAATCTCCCAGCTCAGGTGACACTACTGAAGTTCCAGCTCAGGTTGCACTACTGAGTCTCCCAGCTCAGGCTGACACTACTGAAGTTCCCAGCTCAGGTGACACTACTGAAGTTTCCCAGCTCAGGTGACACATTCATCAGTTGACTACTGAATCCCGTCGGTGTATGAATGCAGGTGACATCTGAAGTTCCCGTCAGTCACTTGGTCTAGTAGGTGACACACTGAGTTCCACTCGGTTGAATGAATAGTAGGTGAATACTGAGTTGCTGATTTCATCTAATCTCCCACTCGTGACCCTTCCCACTCGTGACTCCTTCTCACTCCTGTTGATCTCCCACTCGGACGCACACTGGTTGCTCATACACTCTGAAGTTCCCCTCACTCACTCTGAGTTCCCACTCGTTGACTCTTCCCACTCGTGACTCTTCTCCAGCTCGCTGACCTTAATTCCCAGCTCTTACACTCTGAGCTCCCACTCGTGACCCCACACTGGTCTCCCTCTCACTGCTGAGTCCCTCAACACTCTAGTCTCCCACTCGTGCCTCAGTCTCCCACTCGCTGACCTCATCACTCAGTGACCTCATTCCCCCACTCTTGGCTCCCACTCACTCCTCTGAGTCCCATCACTCTACTGAGCTCCTCACTACCTTGACTCCTCACTCACTCTGAAGTCTCCACTCGCTGACTCTTCCCCACTCGTTGACTCTTCAGCTCAGCTACACTCGAGTCTCAGTCAGACTGCCTACTGAAGTCTCCAGCTCAGACTGACACTACTGAAGTCTCCAGCTCAGACTGACACTACTGAAGTCTCCAGCTCAGACTGAACTACGAGTTCCCAGCTCAGGTGACACTACTGAAGTCTCCCAGCTCAGGTGACACTACTGAAGTCTCCCAGCTCAGCTGACACTACTGAAGTTCCCAGCTCAGTTGACACTACTGAAGTTCCCAGCTCAGTGACACTACTGAAGTCTCCCAGCTCAGGTGACACTACTGAAGTTTCCCAGCTCAGGTTGACACTACTGAAGTCTCCCAGCTCAGTGACACTACTGAAGTCTCCCAGCTCAGGTGACACTACTGAAGTCTCCCTAGCTCAGTATGACACTACTGAAGTTTCCCAGCTCAGGTTGACACTACTGAAGTCTCCCAGCTCAGGCTGACACTACTGAAGTCTTCCCAGCTCAGGTTGACACTACTGAAGTTTCCCAGCTCAGTTGACACTACTGAAGTCTCCCAGCTCAGGTTGACACTACTGAAGTTCCCAGCTCAGGCTGACACTACTGAAGTCTCCCAGCTCAGGCTGACACTACTGAAGTCTCCCAGCTCAGGCTGACACTACTGAAGTCTCCCAGCTCAGGCTGACACTACTGAAGTCTCCCAGCTCAGGCTGACACATCACTTGATGTATGAAACCCGTCCTGTGTAATGTAACATGGGAGGGAAACATTCCTGGAGGTGTTCCGGGGGTCAACGCCCCCACTGTGTAACTTATAATAGGGTAGCAACACACTGCTGATGTATCCACTTTTGTTAAGTAATGAATACGTATGAGTGATATTACTCTGAGTTGCTTTATTTTCTACTCTCAACTCCTTCACCACTCTTGTTGACTCCTTCACCACTCTTGTTGACTCCTTCACCACTCTTGTTGACTCCTTCACCACTCTCGTTGAGTCCTTCACCACTCTTGTTGACTCCTTCACCACTCTCGCTGAGTCCTTCATCACTCGCTGAGTCCTTCATCACTCTTGTTGACTCCTTCACCACTCTCGCTGAGTCCTTCATCACTCTCGCTGAGTCCTTCATCACTCGCTGAGTCCTTCAACACTCTTGTTGACTCCTTCATCACTCGCTGAGTCCTTCAACACTCTTGTTGACTCCTTCATCACTCGCTGAGTCCTTCAACACTCTTGTTGACTCCTTCATCACTCTCGCTGAGTCCTTCATCACTCGCTGAGTCCTTCATCACTCGCTGAGTCCTTCACCACTCTTGTTGACTCCTTCATCACTCGCTGAGTCCTTCATCACTCGCTGAGTCCTTCACCACTCTTGTTGACTCCTTCATCACTCTCGCTGAGTCCTTCATCACTCGCTGAGTCCTTCACCACTCTTGTTGACTCCTTCATCACTCTCGCTGACTCCTTCATCACTCTTGTTGACTCCTTCATCACTCTTGTTGATATTAATCCAATCACAAGTTTCTAGACTGAGGTGATGGCTCCATGTTGGCGCTGCGTACTCTTTGATGAGTTACCATTAATCAGAGGCACTTGTGGATAGACATTTGGCCTGTGTTTGTGTGTATACTTATACTCACCTATAAGTGGTTGCAGGGGTCGATTCACAGCTCCTGGCCCCGATAAAAATGTGGAACGCTTTACGATTTTGTGTGATGGAGTGTGGCTGGTGGTGGTGGTGGTGGTGGTGTGGGTCACAGTGTCCACAATAAACAAGAGGACCAATACAACAAAACAGTCAGCCATAGTATATTGTGATCGTCCCTCCCTGCTAGAATGACACCCTTCTACCCGCTTACTATCCTCACACTACTTTCTAACACTCACACCGCCAGGAGAGTTGAACTCCACTGCTGGTGGGATCTAGTCTCACCTGCAGTGATGCTGGGGGCTGTGAGGTTAGCACCAGGGGTTGTGATGAGGGGAGAGGAGGTGATGCTAGTAACCGGTGTTGGCAGGGGTCACGTGACCGCTATAAATCCCAACCCACGAGAGGTTTTTAAGCTGGAAAAATGTTGTGGTGCGTCGCATTGCGGACTGACCCCAACCATCCCCACCACCACCTTCCCCTCCTTGTTCTTCCTCTCCCTCTCTATACCACCTCCCAGTATCCACTCTCACACCCTCTTTTACCACTCCCACACCCACTCTTCCACTCCCACACCCACTCTTCTACCCCCACACCCACTCTTCTACCCTCACACCCACTCTTGTACCCCCACACCCACTCTTCTACCCTCACACCCACATTGTCGCTTAGTATAAGTAATGTTAGTGACGTGATGTCCAGCTAGTATCACACAATGTTGCAACAAAGTATTTACACTTGTATATATATATATATATATATATATATATATATATATATATATATATATTGTGTGTGTGTGTGCTGTGTGTTGTGTGTGTGTGTGTGTGTGTGTGTGTTGTGTGTGTGTAGTGTGTATGTGTGTGTGTGTGTGTGTGTGTGGTGTGTGTGTGTGTGTGTGTGTGTTGTGTGTGTGTGTGTGTGTGTGTAGTGTGTGTGTGTGTGTGTGTGTGTGTGTGTGTGTGTGTGTTGTGATGTGTGTGTGTGTGTGTGTGTGTGTGGGTGTGTGTGTGTGTGTGTATAGATATTGAATGGTATAAATATCAGTATAATCACATTACTCATAAGTTCTTCCTGTAGTGTGACGTCCAATGTTTCGGTGTGTACTTTCTTCCTCTCATCACCTGGTCAGGTGTGTGAGCGCCTGAGTGGGCGGCACGGTGCCTCCCCGCTGGCACAGTGCCCACCACCAGGTGGCTCTCTTATCACCGGATGCAGTGCTAATTGATACATTATGATTTCATTCCACTGACATGGGATTGTTATTATTTTTGTTCGTCCTGTCCTTATCGTTCCCTTTGAAGATAGTAGGAAACCCTGGGCGCTTCACGTGGCTTTATCTGTCATTACGCATGTCTGACGGGGGTTTTAAAAGCTCTTGATGGATGGCTCAAAGAGCAGTATTGAAGACCGCTGTCGGCTCGTCGAGGTGAACTCTTATCATGAGAAGTGACGAACTTGGTGTGACAGTCCCACACAGCACAGGTGCTAGTCTTAAGAGTCTTGTTGATTATTGTCAAGAGTTCTACTGCTCTTGTTGTTGCTGATTGTTGTCAAGAGTTGTACTGCTTTTGTTGTTGTAGTTGATTATTGTCAAGAGTGGTGTACAGAACACCAGAGTCTTTACTGTGAGTTGGACCTAGCAGTAGTTACTGTCATAGAGTACAGAACACCAGAGTCTTTACTGTGAGTCAGACCTAGCAGTAGTTACTGTCATAGAGTACAGAACACCAGAGTCTTTACTGTGAGTCAGACCTAGCAGTAGTTCTGTCATAGAGTACAGAACACCAGAGTCTTTACTGTGAGTCAGACCTAGCAGTAGTTCTGTCATAGAGTACATAACACCAGAGTCTTTACTGTGAGTCAGACCTAGCAGTAGTTACTGTCATAGAGTACATAACACCAGAGTCTTTACTGTGAGTCAGACCTAGCAGTAGTTACTGTCATAGAGTACAGAACACCAGAGTCTTTACTGTGAGTCAGACCTAGCAGTAGTTCTGTCAGAAAGTACAGAACACCAGAGTCTTTACTGTGAGTCAGACATAGCAGTAGTTCTGTCATAGAGTACAGAACACCAGAGTCTTTACTGTGAGTTGGACCTAGCAGTAGTTACTGTCAGAGAGTACAGAACATCAGAGTCTTTACTGTGAGTTGGACCTAGCAGTAGTTCTGTCATAGAGTACAGAACACCAGAGTCTTTACTGTGAGTTGGACCTAGCAGTAGTTACTGTCAGAGAGTACAGAACACCAGAGTCTTTACTGTGAGTTGGACCTAGCAGTAGTTACTGTCAGAGAGTACAGAACACCAGAGTCTTTACTGTGAGTTGGACCTAGCAGTAGTTACTGTCAGAGAGTACAGAACACCAGAGTCTTTACTGTGTGTCAGACCTAGCAGTAGTTACTGTCATAGAGTACAGAACACCAGAGTCTTTACTGTGAGTTGGACCTAGCAGTAGTTACTGTCATAGAGTACAGAACACCAGAGTCTTTACTGTGTGTCAGACCTAGCAGTAGTTACTGTCAGAGAGTACAGAACACCAGAGTCTTTACTGTGAGTCAGACCTAGCAGTAGTTACTGTCAGAGAGTACAGAACACCAGAGTCTTTACTGTGAGTCGGACCTAGCAGTAGTTACTGTCAGAGAGTACAGGACACCAGAGTCTTTACTGTGAGTTGGACCTAGCAGTAGTTACTGTCATAGAGTACAGAACACCAGAGTCTTTACTGTGTGTCAGACCTAGCAGTAGTTACTGTCATAGAGTACAGAACACCAGAGTCTTTACTGTGAGTTGGACCTAGCAGTAATTACTGTCATAGAGTACAGAACACCAGAGTCTTTACTGTGTGTCAGACCTAGCAGTAGTTCTGTCATAGAGTACAGAACACCAGAGTCTTTACTGTGAGTTGGAACTAGCAGTAGTTACTGTCAGAGAGTACAGAACACCAGAGTCTTTACTGTGTGTCAGACCTAGCAGTAGTTACTGTCATAGAGTACAGAACACCAGAGTCTTTACTGTGAGTTGGACCTAGCAGTAGTTACTGTCATAGAGTACAGAACACCAGAGTCTTTACTGTGAGTCGGACCTAGCAGTAGTTACTGTCAGAGAGTACAGAACACCAGAGTCTTTACTGTGAGTCAGACCTAGCAGTAGTTACTGTCAGAGAGTACAGAACACCAGAGTCTTTACTGTGAGTCAGACCTAGCAGTAGTTACTGTCAGAGAGTACAGAACACCAGTCTTTACTGTGGAACGCCTCACTTAGTATCAAAATTAACCTTTACAGCAATTATAGAGCACAGTGTAGCGTGTAAGCACCTGATGAAGGTGCTCAATTTCTGTAACTCAGGCACTCTGAGAGGCCTTTCCTGCCCACCCACACAGGAAGCGTAGCCTCGCTCCGCTGTAGAAAGACTTGCTCATACGTCTCGCCTAACCGGGTAATCAAACTCAGGACCTTCCGATTATCACCTACAATGTTCACGGAGATTTTTAGCAAACAGTAAGATGTACAGCAAACCCTAAGAACCAGTGGAGCAGCCACGGGGGGGGGAGGGTGATGTAATGGCGTAATCACGGGGATAGGATCTAATGGAGCTGCCACGGGGGTGGGAGGGTGATGTAATGGCGTAATCACGGGGATAGGATCTAATGGAACAACCACGGGGGGGGGGAAGGGCCTGATGACGCAGCTACGAGGGGATGTAATGGCGCAGCTAAATGGCACAGTTACAGGGGGATCTGATGACGCAACAACGGATGGTTGAGGCCAATGGCAGCCACGTATAGAGGGCGATGGCGACCACGTATAGAGGGCCTGATGGCGCAGCCACGTATAAGAGGGCGATGGCAGCCACGTATAAGAGGGCCATGGCAGCTCACGTATAAGAGGGCTCTGATGGCGCAGCCACGTATAAGAGGGCTCTGATGGCGCAGCCACGTATAAAGGGTCCAATGGCGCAGCAACGTATAAGAGACCTAAAAATGGCGCAGCCACGTATAAGAAGGGGTCGGATGGCGCAGCCACGGACTAAGAGGCTCAGATTGGCGCAGGCACGTTAAGGGGGTCTAATGGCGCAACAACGGAGGGGTCTAATGGCGCAGCCACGTATAAGAGGGGTCTGATGGCGCAGCCACGTATAAGAGGGGTCTAATGGCGCAGCCACGTATAAGAGGGGTCGGATGGCGCAGCCACGTATAAGAGGGGTCTGATGGCGCAGCCACGTATAAGAGGGGTCTGATGGCGCAGCCACGTATAAGAGGGGTGTGATGGAGCAGCCACGTATAAGAGGGGTCTGATGGCGCAGCCACGTATAAGAGGGGTCTGATGGCGCAGCCACGTATAAGAGGGGTCTGATGGCGCAGCCACGGGGCGGGGGGTCTAAGCAATCATGGTTTTAGTTGTTACAAGTAAATTTAGGACAGATGCTTAAAATTACTGGTCAGTTGTTTATACTGGAAGCTGAAGTTGTTACCTTATATCCCTCCATCACTCTACCCTCCATCATTACTACCCTGCTTTACCTCTCTCCTTATTATCCTTCCCTCCTCCTCCTCCTCCTCCTCCTCTCCCTCCTCCTTCTCCTCCCATGAAGTGTTGTCACAGGTTTCGCTTGAGGAAACAGATTCAACTAAACTGAAAAAAAGAGTAAATATCAGAGAAGGGAATTGGTTGAGTGTGGTTGATGAGTCGTGGTTGATGAGTCGTGGTTCATGAGTCGTGGTTCATGAGTTGTGGTTCATGAGTCGTGGTTTGTGAGTCGTGGTTGATGAGTCGTGGTTCATGAGTCGTGGTTCATGAGTCGTGGTTTCTGAGTCGTGGTTGATGAGTCGTGGTTCATGAGTTGTGGTTCATGAGTCGTGGTTCATGAGTCGTGGTTCATGAGTCGTGGTTATGAGTCGTGGTTATGAGTCGTGGTTCATGAGTCGTGGTTCACGAGTCGTGGTTGATGAGTTGTGGTTAATGAGTCGTGGTTCATGAGTCGTGGTTGATGAGTTGTGGTTCATGAGTCGTGGTTCATGAGTCGTGGTTCATGAGTCGTGGTTCACTGAGTCGTGGTTCACGAGTCGTGGTTCATGAGTGTGGTTCATGAGTTGTGGTTCATGAGTCGTGGTTCATGAGTCGTGGTTAATGAGTCGTGGTTCATGAGTCGTGGTTCGATGAGTCGTGGTTCTATGAGTTGTGGTTTACGAGTTGTGGTTCAGAGTCGTGGTTCATGAGTCGTGGTTTGATCGAGTCGTGGTTCATGAGTCGTGGTTCATGAGTTGTGGTTCATGAGTCGTGGTTCATGAGTCGTGGTTCATGAGTCGTGGTTCATGAGTCGTGGTTCACGAGTTGTGGTTTACGAATAGTGGTTTACGAGTCGTGGTTTACGAGTCGTGGTTCACGAGTTGTGGTTCAAGAGTCGTGGTTCACGAGTCGTGGTTCACAGTGAGGTCAGAACATACAGGAGGAGATTCAAATAGGTTGAATCCATGCTTGAGGCTGACTGACGTGCCCGGGCTGGGAAGAAACATGACTTGTGAACCAGGCTGCCCAGCTTCTGAGGCATCTGTGGCCGAGTGGTTTTAGAGCGTCACTTGGGGACCTTGCCAGCCTTCCTGACGTAGTTTCCAAACCTGATGGCTGCGATCTTTCACTGTATATGTCCGTTTGCTTTTGTGTGGTTCATTGATATATATATATATATATATATATATATATATATATATATATATATATATATATATATATATATATAATTTATATATATATATATACTTTATATATATATATATATATATATATATATATATATATATATATATATATATATATATATTATATAATTCTTCTGTAACACATTTTTAGCCATTTATCTTGTTTTTTTAAATAACTTGTGATGAAGTGTGGTGACTTATGACTAAATCATCTCACTCTAGACTGGTTGTGGTGACTTATGACTAAATCATCTCACTCGAGACTGGTTGTGGTGACTTATGAGTGAATCATCTCACTCGAGACTGGTTGTGATGACTTATGACTAAATCATCTCACTCTAGACTGGTTGTGGTGACTTATGAGTGAATCATCTTACTCGAGACTGGTTGTGGTGACTTATGAGTGAATCATGTCACTCTAGACTTGTTGCGGTGACTTATGAGTGAATCATGTCACTCTAGACTGGTTGTGATGACTTATGGCTGGATCATCTCACTCTAGACTGGTTGTGGTGACTTATGAGTGAATCATGTCACTCTAGACTGGTTGTGATGACTTATGACTGGATCATCTCACTCTAGACTGGTTGTGGTGACTTATGAATGAATCATGTCACTCTAGACTGGTTGTGATGACTTATGGCTGGATCATCTCACTCTAGACTGGTTGTGGTGACTTATGAATGAATCATGTCACTCTAGACTGGTTGTGATGACTTATGACTGGATCATCTCACTCTAGACTGGTTGTGGTGACTTATGAATGAATCATGTCACTCTAGACTGGTTGTGATGACTTATGGCTGGATCATTCACTCTAGACTGGTTGTGTGACTTATGAATGAATCATGTCACTCTAGACTGGTTGTGATGACTTATGACTGGATCATCTCACTCTAGACTGGTTGTGGTGACTTATGAGTGAATCATGTCACTCTAGACTGGTTGTGATGAAGTGTCACTGTTAACATACATTTCATTCATGTTGATGTGTATAAAGTTATGAGTATATATGTTATCTCTCCGGATCAGTCATTGCTTATAACAGGCCAGTGTTTTTACCTCTTATCTGTAATTACCAGTGATATCAATTTTTTGGCCAGCAGTTCACTTTGATAATGTAGTAATTGCTCCATAACTGATTAAGGTGATGATTGAGCTATGTTAAGGTGGTGGTGGTGGTGGTGGTAGTAGTAGTGGTGGTGGTAGTTGTGGTGGTGGTAGTAGTGGTGGTAGTGGTAGTGGTGGTAGTGATGGTGGTAATGGTAGTGGTGGTGGAGGTAGTGATGGTGGTGGTGGTAATGGTGGTGGTGGTGGTAGTGATGGTGGTGGTGGTAATGGTGGTGGTGGTAGTCAGTCCCTCAACCAGGCTGAGGGACTGACCACCTCAAATCTACGTCCTCAATGATGATGGACTGATAACATCGTCTCCACATCTCTACTGCTTCAATCTCATAAGATTGAGACACTTATGCAACATATGGGAATCTTTATTGAGGAAACGTTTCGCCACACAGTGGCTTCATCAGTCCAATACAAAGCAGAAAGTTGTAAGGAGAGGAGGAGTTTGAGGTAATCAGTCCCTCGGCCTGGAGTCGATGTGTTTAGTCCATCAATCTTGTGAATTGTTCATTACCTTTGTACCTTGTTCAGCTATCAAAACCTTGGGGTCCAGTCTCTGGACACATTATGTACCTCTGTAATCTGTAAATACCTTTGTAACTTGTCATGATTGTGACCAGATCTACCTTCAGTAGAGCTTCTGGAGCTGGTGGTCAATCTGTTGTTTTTGTTTCAAGTTAGCCATTGACCAATATTCATCAGTAATCTTCTAGATCCAAGACAATGCCCATCCACTGATGAATTTGGAAATAAACAAGGACGCTGTGATATGGTGCAGCTGCTGCTGCTGCTGATGTTGCTGCTGCTGCTGGTGCTGCTGCTGCTGCTGCTGCTGATGTTGATGGTAAAATGTGAACGTGCACACAAGTGCTTTAGAAAGACACGTAAACAAACACTAAGACATATTTATTAGAAAACGTTTCTGTCCTGGGACCTTGAAACCAGGACCAAAACGTTTCTAATATGTCATAGTGTTTGCTTACGTGTCTTTCTAAACCATTAAGCAGTATAATTTGATCATTTATTGACAACGTTTCGCCCACTGTGTGGGCTTTATCAAGTCACAAACAGATCAAGGTTCTTGACTCTATCACCCTACTCGGAAGATCGTCACATGCAGCATTCTCCACCTGACTCCTTCCAATAAATACTCCCGTACCTTTTACCCGGGTAGATCTGTTTGTGACTTGATGAAGTCCACTGTGTGGTCGAAACGTTGTCAATAAAAGGATCACATTATACTGCTTAAGTGTTTATATTTCCACAGTGTTGTTGGTATCTGTTGCCAAGGTTGATACCTGTACAGAAGTGCTTGCGGAAAGTTTCTCAAGAAATCATGGGTAACGCAGCACCTAAGAGTCCATCACCTGGAGTACAGTTGTACAGGCAGACACACACCAGTTCTCCAGCTGAGGTGACATCCTCTGTGGTGATGACTTTCCCAATTTCCCATTCTTGATTTTATGAAGGGGCGAAGAACATCAATTATGTCCTGGTAGGTATACTCAGTAAACTTATTCCCCTATAATTTTTACAATCTCTTTTGTCCCCCTTCCCACAGACGTCCACTACGATGACCATACACTGCCGGACCTTACCCAGGAAGTTACCACAGTGACCTTGGAATTTAAGTTATCAGTATGTGGACGCGTGGAACAATCTGCAGAGTAGGGCAATAGAGGCTAAGACCTTGGGTAGCTTAAAAATACATTGGACAAATATATGAGTAAGAAGGGTTAGGCTTGATTAGTATCTGAGGTACTGAAGCTTTGAGAAAGTTTGGACAAGTGGGTGGGTGGGAATGGTTAGTTTGGGCCAGTAGGCCTACTGTAGTGTGAAGATTAAGACATGTGAAACAGTTGGGTGTCTTTATTGATGAAACGTTTCACCTACACAGTAGACTTCTTCAGTCATATACAAAGGCAGTAGTGAAATAAAGATGATGTAATCAGTGCATCCACCTTGGTTGATGCACTGATTATATCATCGTTATTTTACTACTGCTGCTGCCTGATGAAGCCACTGGAGGGCGAAACGTCTACAATAAAGATACCCAGATGTTGCACATGTGTCTAATTTTCAGCAATACACGAATAAACCGATCATAGAAGAGAGAAGCCTATGAGGACGTTTCAGTCCCACTTTTACTATTTACAAGTCACACTACACACGAAGGTGAGGGGGACAGTACTGTCCCTCTCCCATGTACGGGTTATTTGTGTATTAGTAGTTCTTATTTGTGTATTAGTAGTTCTTATTTCTGTATTATTAGTGTATTAGTAGTTCTTATTTGTGTATTATTAGTGTATTAGTAGTTCTTATTTGGGTATTATTAGTGTATTAGTAGTTCTTATTTGTGTATTATTAGTGTATTAGTAGTTCTTATTTCTGTATTATTAGTGTATTAGTAGTTCTTATTTGGGTATTATTAGTGTATTAGTAGTTCTTATTTGTGTATTATTAGTGTATTAGTAGTTCTTATTAGTGTATTAGTAGTTCTTATTTGGGTATTATTAGTGTATTAGTAGTTATTATTAGTGTATTAGTAGTTATTATTAATGTATTAGTAGTTATTATTAGTGTATTAGTAGTTATTATTAGTGTATTAGTAGTTATTATTTGGGTATTATTAGTGTATTAGTAGTTATTATTAGTGTATTAGTAGTTATTATTTGGGTATTATTAGTGTATTAGTAGTTATTATTAGTGTATTAGTAGTTATTATTAGTGTATTAGTAGTTATTATTAGTGTATTAGTAGTTCTTATTTGGGTATTATTAGTGTATTAGTAGTTATTATTTGTGTATTAGTAGTTATTATTTGGGTATTATTAGTGTATTAGTAGTTATTATTAGTGTATTAGTAGTTATTATTAGTGTATTAGTAGTTCTTATTAGTGTATTAGTAGTTCTTATTTGGGTATTATTAGTGTATTAGTAGTTATTATTAGTGTATTAGTAGTTATTATTAGTGTATTAGTAGTTATTATTAGTGTATTAGTAGTTATTATTAGTGTATTAGTAGTTCTTATTAGTGTATTAGTAGTTCTTATTTGGGTATTATTAGTGTATTAGTAGTTATTATTAGTGTATTAGTAGTTATTATTAGTGTATTAGTAGTTATTATTAGTGTATTAGTAGTTATTATTAGTGTATTAGTAGTTATTATTAGTGTATTAGTAGTTATTATTAGTGTATTAGTAGTTCTTATTTGTGTATTATTAGTGTATTAGTAGTTATTATTAGTGTATTAGTAGTTCTTATTAGTGTATAAGTAGTTATTATTAGTGTATTAGTAGTTCTTATTTGGGTATTATTAGTGTATTAGTAGTTCTTATTAGTGTATTAGTAGTTCTTATTAGTGTATTAGTAGTTATTATTAGTGTATTAGTAGTTATTATTTGGGTATTATTAGTGTATTAGTAGTTATTATTAGTGTATTAGTAGTTCTTATTAGTGTATTAGTAGTTCTTATTTGGGTATTATTAGTGTATTAGTAGTTATTATTAGTGTATTAGTAGTTCTTATTTGGGTATTATTAGTGTATTAGTAGTTATTATTAGTGTATTAGTAGTTATTATTAGTGTATTAGTAGTTATTATTAGTGTATTAGTAGTTCTTATTAGTGTATTAGTAGTTCTTATTTGGGTATTATTAGTGTATTAGTAGTTATTATTAGTGTATTAGTAGTTCTTATTTGGGTATTATTAGTGTATTAGTAGTTATTATTAGTGTATTAGTAGTTATTATTAGTGTATTAGTAGTTCTTATTTGTGTATTATTAGTGTATTAGTAGTTCTTATTTGGGTATTATTAGTGTATTAGTAGTTCTTATTTGGGTATTATTAGTGTATTAGTAGTTCTTTTCGATACTAATTCAGGGAAATAATTGGAAGACAGAAGAACTATAAGCCAAAGATGAGGTAATCAGTCCTCCAGTCTTGGAGTTAGTTAAGAGCACCGTAGTCTTGAAGAATCTTCACGACGTTTACAATAAAGATACTCAGGTGTTGAACCTGTGTCCAATTCTTCATCTCGACGGTAATGTACGTATACCATACACGTACAAGACGTGTAAAGTCCTCTCCTCTACCCTCATCAGTCTGACACCAAAACAGTCATTGCTCAACGACAGTAAAACTGATGGTGAAAATGAAGATTGTTAGGGAAAAAGGACACAAGTGCAAGTAATGTGACATTGTGGCAACGTTTCGCTCTCCAGGAACTTTGTCAAGCCGTTGACAAAGCTCCTGGAGAGCGAAACGTTGCGACAATAAAGTGTCACATTAGCTACACTTGTGTTCTTTTACCCAACATAATGTGGGTAATTCTAGCAACATTATTATATAACGAAGATTACCACTATGTTTATCTATATTTTAGATAATAATAATAATAATAATAGATGCTTATTAATATAGTAATCTTATATAATAATGACCGGAGATCAAAGTATGGCAGTCACTGATTACCCTATCACACTAACTGCTGTAATTAACGTCGTATACGAGTTAGTCACTGGTGAGTGGCTCTTCATCTGAGTAACTGGAGCACCCCTTCCCCTTCCTCGGATCAGACTACACTACCCGACGAGGCGATGTGCCCCCAGACGGACGGTGATGACTTCACTGCGATGTTTCATACCGATAGTGTGAAACATCGGGGTGTCTTTTGTATATACTTCTACTGTCTTTCCATGATGTCCTTGAATTTGTATTGATAAAGCCACTGGAGGGCGAAACGTCTACAATAAAGATACCCAGATGTGTCTAAGTCTTTATGTTGATATTGTTTGACTTAGTTTTTGACTGCTAAGTTGCTGCTGACAATTCCTTATTTGTTAAGAAAATAAACTAAGTTTTGGGTGTGTAAGGAGAGGGAGCCAAGGTACAATATACAGAGGATGAGCCAAGTTTGAGTGTGTGGGGGAGGAGGAGCCACAACAGTATAAACAGAGGATGAGGCACAAAGTTTGAGTGTGTGGGGGAGGAGGAGCCACAACAGTATAAACAGAGGATGAGCCAAGTTTGAGGTGTGGGGAGGAGGAGCCACAACAGTATAACAGAGGATGAGCCAAGTTTGAGTGTGTGGGGGAGGAGGAGCCACAACAGTATAAACAGAGGATGAGCCAAGTTTGAGTGTGTGGGGGAGGAGGAGCCACAACAGTATAAACAGAGGATGAGGCACCAAGTTTGAGTGTGTGGGGGAGGAGGAGCCACAACAGTATAAACAGAGGATGAGCCACAAAGTTTGAGTGTGTGGGTGAGTGTGTCGGTAATCAATACAGTGATGCTGGCAGAGTTATCAGGTCTCCAGCTTTTCCCTGCTGCTGCTGCTGCTTTTCACCCTTGGCCTATCACTCAACTCTCACCATCTACCTCTCTGCCTGTCTGCCCGTCTGTCTGCAAGCTTGTCTTTCAGCCTCTTTCTTTTAGACACTTCATTCTGCCTCTCATATATTTACCTTCCTATATTTCATATATTTGCCAACCTATATTTCTTATATTTGTCCGTTTATTTGTGCCTCTCCTTCAGCCCCTCAAGGAAGGTTCCTTGACGCTGGTGAGGGGCTCTTGATCTACGGAATTGGATCTGTGCTCCAGTTCCCTGAATTAAGCCTGAATACCTTCCACATCCCCCCACAGGCGCTGCATAATCCTACGGGTTTAGCGCTCCCCCTTAATAATAATAATAATAATCTCCTTCAGCCTGGTTTAGCGCATCTTTTAATTATAATAATAATAATAATAATAATAATAATAACTCCTTCAGCCTCTTTCCATATCAGTAAGAATGACTTACATCTCTATGTATTCTATAATGTCTCTTCTTATAAATGGATTGTATTGTGTATGTCGTGACTATGTGTCTTGAGCATCTCGATGTCAAATTGATAATCTCCTTAGCTTGTATTAACAACGTGGCCAAGACTATACTCTCTAGTTTAGCTGTGTGCTTTTGGTAGCTGCGGGTTCCGCCCGCTAAACCTAGCTAAATCCCACTGGAAGGAAACCTTGCCTTCAGGAAAACATGTTAGCCATTGCCCCAGAACGCGGGGCTGCGGCTGATGCTCGAGGATCGATCTGCCAGGAGTGCCCAAGCAAGTTCTTGGGATACAGAGGCCGCGTGACGCCTACACTGTTTCATTGCATCGCGAGAAGGCGGTGTTGGCTACTGGTCCCAGGCTCAGGTGGACCCAGGAGAGGTGCCCGTGTGGCTATAGCGGAACTGGACCTCCCGCCACCTGCCCTCGGTGACACGAGAAACGTTAACCAAACGTACCAGGAGCTGTTCCCGGAACGATCTCTGGACGCGATTAGGGAAAGAAGGAAGCTTGTTGGATGCAAGGAGTTCCTCGAGAGCCTCCAGCGTGAGTGATGAAAAGCTCCATCACTTATCTGCTTTGAGTGTTTTCCCATCCATGTTGACGATGGCGGGTTAGTAGAGCCCAGTGCTACGGTCAGCGTGGATAGTGTATCCTCTGTGGCTGCTGACCCAGGCACGGAGTGGAGGACACCACTGGCAAGGCGACGAGTGGGGGAAGGGAGAAGCACTCTTTGACTGAGTAATCACGGACTTGATCCATAGTAACGGTCACAATATAGAGAGGATCTTCCAGCATGCGGGGATGGTTACCTGAACCTCTAGAGGATCCGGTGTCTGCAACACGGCCGCGACCTCATTCAGACAGCACCGGAGACCCACGGGCCACAACCTCCCGCTTCTCAAATCCCTCTGAACAGCCATACAGGCAATCGCAACGCCTATACAAGAACAAAAGGTCGGCAGCTGCGGTACATGCGCTGTCGGGAAGCTGGAGGGATCATTCCGACCTAGGCCACACGATGTCATCAGCGTCGTGTGACATCCTAGCCGGCGGTAGAATGGCAGAAAGTGCCGATCGCTGAGCCTTGGGGTTGATAAGCGTATTAAGAAATGGTTTGTCAGGGATGAAAAACAATTCCACGTTAATGATACGCCTATCAGCCCATGGGCCAATAAACGATTACAAGTGGGTGTGCTCGTGGGGGCCAGGGATACAAGATACCCATACTGCTCCCTAGTAGAGTAGAGCCTCAGAAACATTACTGAGGCCGCACTCCCTCAACCGAGGGATACCTTGCTCCATCACTACCTCATATCAGAGCTCAACCACTGGGAAGGTTAGATGGATCATCAAGTGCGCCAGAACATTCACAGATGGCTTCATTTGCTGCACGACACTCCAGTTTCGTACTTCCACGCTCACGGTGCTGATGGTGGTCTGCGCTCACCCGATTTGTCTCCACCATCCGCATGGAAAAGTGCCTCGAATCCTTGCTTGTGTCCAGAGTCGCCGAGGTGAGGGTGGGAGCCAGAGAACCCATACTAGTGGCTTTCTTTGGTGCCTAATAATATTTATTACATGTAAACTACATTGTCTGTATACTGCAGAAAATAATTAAATTTATTATTATTATTATTACTATTATTATAGGGATAGATTTGGCGTTGGTCTGGACCCGCCAGTATCGCAAGCACGGAGTTAAGGAAGGACCAAGAGCATGACGACACAATCTTCACAACACTTGGTACGGGAGCATAGCTTCCCCTCCGAGCCCTGTGGGGGCGGGGAATGGGGCTAGGCCTGGGAACAGCTAGTCCCAGAAGACGAGGACGTACTTGTATCTCTTCCCATGGTAGACATTGGTCTGAAACTCCCACGACAGGAAGCCAAGGCCGGTCCACCTCTTGGAAAAGGCTCGGCCGGGCGATTATACCGGCGAATATACAAAGAAAAGGCTCTGCGTCTCCTGTAACATACACGGAACACCAGGTCATATCTCGCGGAAGTGTCCTAGAGTACACTGAGGTTGTTTCAAGAGGCACGACCACACCAGAGTGCTTGTATGCTGGTTGTTGTGCCAACGAGGTTATCCTGTAGAGAGGGAGGTGGTGTTGGCCTTTGGAGGCTCCTATCACATACCCGACAACGTTGCTTGGGAGGGAGATGAGACTTACAATCTGGACACCCAGGTCAAAGTAGACATCTTGAGAGTGGTTATCCCAGCTCCATGGTTGTGAATGGCCATCCATGGGAGCAAACTCCCTTACTCGCACGATATCTACGGCTTGCCTACCCAGAGTGGTCAAGGCAAACAGGGCTAAAAAAATAATTCTTGTTTCCACTCTGGTATTTGCCAAATTCTGTCCTCTTTTCCTCCCAACACCAACATGCGTTACTTAGGTTAGGTTAGTATTATTTATTTAACGAGAAGACTGAGGAAGTATGGTATTAATATCCTGACGTTCACGTTTTAGTATAGGCACTTTTTCGACGGTGGTGAGTCAGAGTCGTCTTAGGGAGACAGTCTAGGTATGATGTCCACTCCCAGATCCTTCTCTTTACCCGACCCCGCGAGGTGTTCCAGTTCAGGTGTTAAGTTGGTTCATAGAGCCTACTATCCTCTGCCACTAATGGCAGGGGATAGTTTGAAAACCAATCAAACTAGCTTATTTCCATAGAGGTCATTTTGTCCTTTTTCCCAGGATGAGACCCACAAGTCACCTAACACCCCGCTTTACCTACTTATTGCTGGGCGAGAAGGGGCATCAGGCATAAGGAAACACGACCACCACCTCAACTGACTCACAGCAATAATCTCACCTTGATAATGGTGCAAAAATCTGTTTATATTTCATTGATTAGAAAAGATAAATACAACGCATTTATGTTATATCTAAAGTGCTTACGGTAATATATATATATTTTTTTTTTTTCAACAAACCGGCCGTATCCCACCGAGGCAGGGTGGCCCAAAAGAAAAACAAAAGTTTCTCTTTAACTTTAGTAATGTATACAGGAGAAGGGTTACTAGCCCCATGCTCCGGCATTTTAGTCGCCTCTTACGACACCATGGCTTACGGAGGAAGAATTCTGTTCCACTTCCCCATGGAGAATATATATATATATATATATATATATATATATATATATATATATATATATATATATATATATATATATATATAAGAGAGAGAGAGAGAGAGAGAGAGAGAGAGAGAGAGAAATCGCAGTCGGCAGGATTCGAAGTCACGTCAGGAGGGCTGGCAAGGTTCCCCAAGTGACGCTCTAGACAGACAAATTGCTGACCTCTTGGGCACTCTACCGACTCTTTGAAGCTACTGGCTGAGTCTTCTTCCACCACTTCCATATCTAAGTCATCCTAATTCATTTTTTAACCAGAGTTTCAATTCCATCCACTTCAAAATCAGATGGAAAATAGAGAAATAATTCCTTACATATCGGTGGCACATTCTTGCCTCTTGTCATGTAGTGTTAGTTTTCCTGGCAGACAGGATATACCTAACTACCAGTGGTACAGTGTGACTTGTTATACCTGGCTGAAGGGATACCAGGTACCCACCTGAGCGGCGCCTTCTGGCACTGATACCACAGTGGAATGATTTTAATAAGGTGGTTGTGGGCATTTGTTAGTAATCCGCAGATAGTGCCAGATTATAGCTGTTGATAGTGGCACCAGCGGGTCGGGGAGGGTGCCAGGTCGAGGGTCACCCTTGGAGAGAGGCTATCAGGCCGTGGGGCACCAGTTAACCAGGGGGGGTGGATGGCTGTACCACATAGGCTCACATACACAACACAGTATTCAAATGACGTAATTCACAATAATGAGGAAGGAACACAGTTTTGCTGAACGAGCTTCTGCTCAGATGTTTCTCTTAGCTTAGAGCTTACACTGAACGAAACATCTGCATAAAAGCTTCTTGAAAACAGTGTCATATAACTGTGTCATCTTATAACAGCACTAGCGGGTGGTAATGGCGACTGTGGGGGGTCAGAGCTAACATTGTTTGGTCTTGAACTGTAACAATAGCAGACAATAGTTCTCTGACTAAGGACTTTGACTTGTTACTTGCACAATCAGCTCACCCGGCTGATTGTGCATCGTATTGCATAAGCTCATTAAATCTACGTCATATCTGTGTTCAGTCAGGTTAAATCAACGTTAAAACGAAGGTTTGCCAATAACAAATATTCCTGTAGCGAGGTCAACCCTGGTAACCTGGGACAGGAAGGCAGGTCAACCCTGGTAACCTGGGACAGGAAGGCAGGTCAACTCTGGTAACCTGGGACAAGTATTCAGGAAGGCAGGTCAACCCTGGTAACCTGGGGCAAGTATGCAGGAAGGCAGGTCAACCCTGGTAACCTGGGACAAGTATTCAGGAAGGCAGGTCAACCATGGTGACCTGTGGCAAGTATGCAGGAAGGCAGGTCAACCCTGGTAACCTGGGACAGGTATGCAGGAAGGCAGGTCAACCATGGTAACCTGGGACAGGAAGGCAGGTTAACCCTGGTAACCTGGGACAGGAAGGCAGGTCAACTCTGGTAACCTGGGGCAAGTATTCAGGAAGGCAGGTCAACCCTGGTAACCTGGGGCAAGTATGCAGGAAGGCAGGTCAACCATGGTAACCTGGGACAAGTATTCAGGAAGGCAGGTCAACCCTGGTAACCTGGGGCAAGTATGCAGGAAGGCAGGTCAACCCTGGTAACCTGGGACAAGTATGCAGGAAGGCAGGTCAACCATGGTGACCTGTGACAAGTATGCAGGAAGGCAGGTCAACCCTGGTAACCTGGGACAGGTAGGCAGGTCAACCCTGGTAACCTGGGACAGGAAGACAGATCAACCATGGTAACCTGGGACAGGAAGGCAGGTCAACCATGGTAACCTGGGACAAGTATTCAGGAAGGCAGGTCAACCCTGGTAACCTGGGACAAGTATGCAGGAAGGCAGGTCAACCCTGGTAACCTGGGACAGGAAGGCAGGTCAACCATGGTGACCTGTGGCAAGTATGCAGGAAGGCAGGTCAACCATGGTAACCTGGGACAAGTATGCAGGAAGGCAGGTCAACCCTGGTAACCTGGGACAAGTATGCAGGAAGGCAGGTCAACCATGGTGACCTGTGGCAAGTATGCAGGAAGGCAGGTCAACCCTGGTAACCTGGGACAAGTATGCAGGAAGGCAGGTTAACCATGGTAACCTGGGACAGGAAGGCAGGTCAACCCTGGTAACCTGGGACAGAAAGGCAGGTCAACCCTGGTTATCTGGGACAGGTATGCAGGAAGGCAGGTCAACCCTGGTAACCTGGGACAGGTATGGCTGGTGGTAGACATAGCAGTCTGTGCGGATAAAGTAATTAGTTCAGATATTGAGAGACGGATAATCCTGGCTGTGATAGTGCCTGATGATACCAGCTCCCCCTTCCCGTAATTCCCCCTGCCTTCCTCCCCCTCCCCTCACTACCTTAATGAGTTCACTTGACCTCGGCTACCACTGGTGGCAGTGCCAACACTGACCTGGCTACCACTGGTGGCAGTGCCAACACTGAACTTGCCTGAAGGGCGTATATGCAAAAGAATTCATTTCACTTTTCAATAAACGATAATTGCTTTTTGCTTTCAATATTTGTACAGGGAGCAGTTGACACCAATTGTGCTGAAGTGCCATTCACCCAGGCAACAATGGTGCCATTCCCATAACCTGACATGGTGCCATCCATCCTGATAACTGCTTTACCACCCTCCCGCCCTTCCTACCTACCTACCTACCTACATGCCTACCTACCTACCTTCCTGTCTATCTGCCTGCCTCCTACCTACCTACCTACCGTTCTATCTTCTTGTAACTCTCTGCCTCTGTCTGTATGTCTGTCTCTCTGTCTCTGTCTCTGTTTGTCTCTCTGTCTCATTATCTGCCTGATCAGTGCACTTAGTGTTGTAAAGAACGAGGTAATGGACTCATTAAAGAACGCTGACTTACGGTCAGTCTTGTGTCAGTCCCCTAGATGGTAGAAGCTACCACCACGCACACTGCTGGTAGTGGTGGTAGCTACCACCACACACTGCTGGTAGTGGTGGAAGCTACCACCACGCACTGCTGGTAGTGGTGGTAGCTACCACCACGCACTGCTGGTAGTGGTGGAAGCTACCACCACGCACACTGCTGGTAGTGGTGGAAGCTACCACCACGCACACTGCTGGTAGTGGTGGAAGCTACCACCACGCACTGCTGGTAGTGGTGGTAGCTACCACCACGCACTGCTGGTAGTGGTGGTAGCTACCACCACGCACACTGCTGGTAGTGGTGGTAGCTACCACCACACACTGCTTGTAGTGGTGGTAGCTACCACCACGCACTGCTGGTAGTGGTGGTAGCTACCACCACACACTGCTTGTAGTGGTGGTAGCTACCACCACGCACTGCTGGTAGTGGTGGAAGCTACCACCACGCACTGCTGGTAGTGGTGGTAGCTCACCACGCACACTGCTGGTAGTGGTGGTAGCTACCACCACACTGCTGGTAGTGGTGGTAGCTACCACCACGCACTGCTGGTAGTGGTGGTAGCTACCACCACGCACACTGCTGGTAGTGGTGGTAGCTCCACCACACATGCCTTGCTAGTGGTGGTAGCACCACACGACTGCTGGTAGTGGTGGTAGCTCCACCACACACTGCTGTAGTGGTGGTAGCTACCACCACCACTGCTGTAGTGGTGGTAGCTACCACCACCACTGCTGTAGTGGTGGTAGCTACCACCTGCCTGCTGTAGTGGTGGTGCTACCTGCACACTGCTGTAGTGGTGTAGCTCCACCAGCACTGCTGGTAGTGGTGGTAGCTACCACCAACACTGCTGGTAGTGGTGGTAGCTACCACCAGCCACTGCTGGTGGTAGCTACCACCACGCACACTGCTGGTAGTGGTGGTAGCTACCACCACCACTGCTGGTAGTGGTGGTAGCTACCACCACACATGCTGTAGTGGTGGTAGCTACCACCACACCCTCAGTTTTTTCACAAGTGTTTACATTAACATCAGTTTAGTGTTTACAAACCAATTTAAAATTACTTTTTTGTCATTGTTATTTCCTTCCTTCCTCTCTCCCTAACTCTCTCCCTCCCTCCCTCATTTCCTTCCATCTTTTACTCACCTTTTCCTTCTTACATGTTTGTATTCTTTTCTCTTTTGTATGAGTCTTCGTTATGTGTTACGTGTTATGTGTTACATGTTACGTTTTATGAGTTACATGTTGTGTTACGTGTTATGTGTTTCGTGTTATGTGTTACATGTTACTATGTTACATGTTACGTGTTATGTATTATGTGTTATATGTTACGTGTTATGTGTTGTGTTATATGTTACGTGTTATGTGTTGTGTTGCGTGGTACGTGTTATGGTTCTGAGTAGTAATGGAACCATACCATTATTTTTGCCGATACTGATACCGATACATAATTTTCTGCCGATATTGATACCGATACTTTTGGTATATTTTAATTTTTCAAACAATGATGATAATATTGAATATATAAGATAAAACTTATTGTAAACTTGATGTTAAATATCACTGCAAGGTTAAATATATTAATTTATCTTAGATGATAATGTTATTACTCAGTATCTTGTGTTTGTGTACTCACCTAATTGTGCTTACAGGGGTAGATTCATAGCTCCTGGCCCCGCCTCTTCACTGGTCACTACTAGGTCACTCTCCCTGCTCCATGAGCTTTATCATACCTCTTCTTAAAGCTATGTATAGTACCTGCCTCCGCTACCTCACTTTCCAGCCCATTCCACTTCATGACAACTCTGTTGCTGAAGAAATACTTCCTAACATCCCTGTGACTCATCTGAGTCTTCAACTTCCAATTGTGACCCTTGTTACTGTATCCCATCTCTGGAACATCCTGTTTCTGTCCATCTTGTCGATTCCCCTCAGTATTTTATATGTCGTTATCATGTCCCCCCTGTCCCTCGTGTCCTCCAGTGTCATCAAGTCCAGGTCTCTTAGCCTTCCTCGAGGACATGCCCATTAGCTTCGGGACTAGTCTCGTTGCAAACCTTTACACTTTTTCTAGTTTCCTTATGTGCTTGGCCAGGTATGGGTTCCAAATTGGTGCTGCATACTCTAGTATGTGTGTGACGTACACATGTACAGGGTCCGGACGACTCCTTACTGAGATGTCGGAATGCTGTTCTTAGGTTCGCTAGGCGCCCATATGCTGCACCAGTTATTTGGTTGATGTGCGCCTCAGTAGATGTGCTCGGTGTTATACACACTCTGAGATCCTTTTCCTTGAATGAGGTTTGTAGTCTCTGGCCCCCTAGACTGTACTCTGTCTGTGGTCTTCTTTGCCCTTCCCCGATCTTCATGACTTTGCACTTGGTGAGGTTGAACTCCAGGAGCCAGTTGCTGGACCAGGCTTGCAGCCTGTCCAGATCCCTTTGTAGTTCTGCTCTGGTCCTGCTCCACACTCTGAGCGTGAGTGTGAGTTTTCACCTTGTGTACTTACGCATATATGCGTAGTTACAGGAATCAAGTCTCAGCTCCTGGCCCTTCAACTTGTCATTTACCAATTCTTCCTAACCTCGTACGCCCTCCCCCCTAACGTACCTGCTCGTAAAACTATGTATGGAGTCTGCCTCCACCACCTCGTTTGTTGTGTGTGTGTGTGTGGGCGCCTGATAAGACAGTGATAGCGTGTGAAGATTATTAGACTGCTAGAGTGTTGGGTAAATGATAAGAGCGGTGTGTTTGGCTTCTGAATTAAGCTTCATCACAGCGGCATTAGGACAGTTTTCCCAGGATTATGTGCCAAAGTTTGTCCACCCAAGTAGGGATTACTGGGGCAAAAATTGTACCTCACGCACACACACACAGGCAGGATCCATACATAGCTTTAAGAAGAGATACGATGAAGCTTATAGAGCAGGGAGAGGGTGGACCTAGTAGCTACCAGCGAAGAAGCGGGACCAGGAGCTGTGACTCAACCCCTACAACCACATATAAGTACATAAACAGGTGAATACATAAATAGATGAGTACACACCATTCTTTGTAAACTCCCTCCCCTCCACCCCCTACCTCTCCCATATATTATAATTCCCCCTCCCTATCTCCCATGCAGCAGTTCGCCCCCATCATGTGCTCCTAACTCCCATGTCGTTCCTACTTCCCATCATCCCATCCCCCCTCCAACATCCTCTGCAAGGTTTCGCCCTCCAACATCCTCTGCAAGGTTTCGCCCTCCAACATCCTCTGCAAGGTTTCGCCCTCCAACATCCTCTGCAAGGTTTCGCCCTCCAACATCCTCTGCAAGGTTTCGCCCTCCAACATCCTCTGCAAGGTTTCGCCCTCCAACATCCTCTGCAAGGTTTCGCCCTCCAACATCCTCTGCAAGGTTTCGCCCTCCAACATCCTCTGCAAGGTTTCGCCCTCGAACATCCTCTGCAAGGTTTCGCCCTCGAACATCCTCTGCAAGGTTTCGCCCTCCAACATCCTCTGCAAGGTTTCGCCTCAACATCTCTGCAAGGTTTCGCCCTCGAACATCCTCTGCAAGGTTTCGCCCCAACATCCTCTGCAAGGTTTCGCTCAGTCAAAATCTCCATTGATCGAGGTTATTATCACTTGACAGAATGTCGGGTGAGAAAAATATCTCGTGTTTGTGTTGACAGAAATACTGTGTCAGGTCCGCCTCTCTACTTCCATACTGTGAGAAGTAATGAACAGTTTTGTAGTGTTGTTACTGTTGTGTACTGTGTAACACACTACCAGTGTTGTGTACTGTGTAACACTACCAGTGTTGTGTACTATGTAACACTACCAGTGTTGTTGTGTACTATGTAACACTACCAGTGTTGTTGTGTACTGTGTAACACACTACCAGTGTTGTGTACTGTGTAACACTACCAGTGTTGTTGTGTACTGTGTAACACTACCAGTGTTGTGTACTGTGTAACACACTACCAGTGTTGTGTACTGTGTAACACACTACCAGTGTTGTGTACTATGTAACACACTACCAGTGTTGTGTACTATGTAACACACTACCAGTGTTGTGTACTGTGTAACACACTACCAGTGTTGTGTACTATGTAACACACTACCAGTGTTGTGTACTATGTAACACACTACCAGTGTTGTGTACTATGTAACACACTACCAGTGTTGTGTACTATGTAACACTACCAGTGTTGTGTACTGTGTAACACACTACCAGTGTTGTGTACTATGTAACACTACCAGTGTTGTTGTGTACTGTGTAACACACTACCAGTGTTGTGTACTGTGTAACACTACCAGTGTTGTGTATTGTGTAACACACTACCAGTGTTGTGTATTATGTAACCACTACCAGTGTTGTGTACTTGTAACACACTACCAGTGTTGTGTACTATGTAACACACTACCAGTGTTGTGTACTATGTAACACACTACCAGTGTTGTGTACTATGTAACACACTAGTGTTGTTATGTATTGTATAAATAACATTTTCACCAGCGTTTACATTTGTTTTCTCGCAGATTTTTGTTTATTACTCGAAACGCGTCATTCGATCGGCTTGCAACTTTGTGTGTAATGCATGTCGGGCAAGATTCCTGTGAGTATTTACACGGGTGGGTCACCTGTCTACATTGTTACATAGATCATTCTCAGATTTATGTTACCGTCTGGAGACAGTTATTCTGGTCACCTTAATTAGACACCTGTACATCACGTTTCGACATCCAGTGGCAAAACGTCTACAATGAAGACGCCCAGATGTTTCACCTGTGTCTAATTGTTCATCTTGTCGGTATTGTATACATGTACAGCCTGGTGTCCTACATAGAAGAAGGTTGCTGTATTAAATGGCGTGTCTAGAGGCCATTTTATCAGTTTTAAGCTTGTCTTGATGATGGTGAGGGGCTCTTGATCCAAGGAACTGGACTTATCTCTCCCTGCCTTTGTATCGAATTTGAATTCATCCCACTTCACAGGCGATATATGACCCTTACGTGTTTAGCGCTTTTTTTAATTTAAAATATAACTGTGAACGGCATCAATGGTTGATGGATGGTATGTAGTGGTTGGATGGTTTGATGGATGGTATGTAGTGGTTGGATAGTTTGATGGATGGTATGTAGTGGTTGGATGGTTTGATGGATGGTATGTAGTGGTTGGATGGTTTGATGGATGGTATGTAGTGGTTGGATAGTTTGTATGGATGTAGTGGTTGGATGGTTTGATGGATGGTATGTAGTGGTTGGATGGTTTGATGGATGGTATGTAGTGGTTGGATGGTTTGATGGATGGTATGAAGTGTTTGGATGGTTTGATGGATGGTATGTAGTGGTTGGATGGTTTGATGGATGGTATGTAGTGGTTGGATGGTTTGATGGATGGTATGTAGTGGTTGGATGGTTTGATGGATGGTATGTAGTGGTTGGATGGTTTGATGGATGGTATGTAGTGGTTGGATGGTTTGATGGATGGTATGAAGTGTTTGGATGGTTTGATGGATGGTATGTAGTGGTTGGATGGTTTGATGGATGGTATGTAGTGGTTGGATGGTTTGATGGATGGTATGTAGTGGTTGGATGGTTTGATGGATGGTATGTAGTGGTTGGATGGTTTGATGGAGGGTATGTAGTGGTTTGATGGTTTGATGGAGGGTATGTAGTGGTTGGATGGTTTGATGGATGGTATGTAGTGGTTGGATGGTTTGATGGATGGTATGAAGTGGTTGGATGGTTTGATGGATGGTATGAAGTGGTTGGATGGTTTGATGGATGGTATGTAGTGGTTGGATGGTTTGATGGAGGGTATGTAGTGGTTGGATGGTTTGATGGATGGTATGTAGTGGTTGGATGGTTTGATGGATGGTATGAAGTGGTTGGATGGTTTGATGGATGGTATGTAGGGGTTGGATGGTTTGATGGATGGTATGAAGTGGTTGGATAGTTTGATGGATGGTATGTAGTGGTTGGATGGTTTGATGGATGGTATGTAGTGTTTGGATGGTTTGATGGATGGTATGTAGTGGTTGGATGGTTTGATGGATGGTATGAAGTGGTTGGATGGTTTGATGGATGGTATGAAGTGGTTGGATGGTTTGATGGATGGTATGAAGTGGTTGGATGGTTTGATGGATGGTATGAAGTGGTTGGATGGTTTGATGGATGGTATGAAGTGGTTGGATGGTTTGATGGATGGTATGAAGTGGTTGCATAGTTTAATGGATGGTATGAAGTGGTTGGATGGTTTGATGGATCGTATGAAGTGGTTGGATGGTTTGATGGATGGTATGAAGTGGTTGGATGGTTTGATGGATGGTATGAAGTGGTTGCATAGTTTAATGGATGGTATGAAGTGGTTGGATGGTTTGATGGATCGTATGAAGTGGTTGGATGGTTTGATGGATGGTATGTAGTGGTTGGATGGTTTGATGGATGGTATAAGAACATAAGAACATAAGAAAGGAGGAACACTGCAGCAGGCCTGTTGGCCCATACTAGGCAGGTCCTTCACATTCCATCCCACCAACAGAACACTTGTTCAACCCAACTTTCAATGCTACCCAAGAAATAAGATTTGATAATTTTATTTACTCATGTGCAATTCCCACTCAAATCCAACCCCTCTCACTCATGAATTTATCCAACCTAAATTTAAAACTACCCAAGGTCCTAGCTTCAATAACCCTACTAGGCAGACTGTTCCACTCATCAACTACCCTATTTCCAAACCAATACTTTCCTATATCCTTTCTAAATCTAAACTTATCTAACTTGAATCCATTATTGCGGGTTCTCTCTGGAGAGATACCCTCAAGACCTTATTTATATCCCTTTGTTAATACCTATTTTCCACTTGTATACCTCGATCATGTCTCCCCTCATTCTACGTCTTACAAGTGAATGTAATTTAAGGGTCTTCAATCTTTCTTCGTAAGGAAGATTTCTAATGCTATGTATTAATTTAGTCATTCTACGCTGAATGTTTTCTAACGAATTTATGTCCATTCTGTAATATGGAGACCAGAACTGAGCTGCGTAATCTAGGTGAGGCCTTACTAATGATGTATAAAGCTGTAATATAACCTCTGGACTTCTGTTGCTAACACTTCTTGATATAAATCCCAGTAATCTATTTGCCTTATTACGTACGCTTAGGCATTGCTGTCTTGGTTTAAGGTTGCTGCTTACCATCACCCCCAAGTCCTTCTCGCAATCTGTATGGCTAAGTTGTACGTTATTTAACTTATAAGTGCCTGGGTTATGGACACTCCCGAGCTTTAGAACTTTGCATTTATCTACATTGAACTGCATCTGCCATTTTTCTGACCAGGAATTGAGTTTGTCTAAATCCTCCTGTAGTTCACTGACATCTACGTCTGAATCGATTATCCTACCTATCTTCGTGTCATCAGCGAATTTGCTCATATCACTAGAAATTCCCTCGTCAAGGTCATTTATATATATTATAAACAACAACGGGCCCAAAACCGATCCCTGTGGAACGCCACTTGTTACAGATCCCCACTCAGATTTAACCCCATTAATGCACACCCTCTGCTTCCTATTGGTGAGCCATGACTCGATCCATTAAAACACTTTTCCCCCAATGCCGTGAGCAGCCACTTTCTTTAACAGTCTCTGATGTGGTACTCTATCAAAAGCCTTACTAAAATCCAAATAAACAATATCGAATTCTTTATCATGATCAACTGCCTCAAAAGCCTTACTGAAAAAAGTTAATAAATTAGTTAGGCAGGAACGGCCCCTGGTGAATCCATGTTGAGTATCATTAATCAAATTATGCCTATCGAGATGGCTTCTTATGTTATCAGCTATAATCGACTAATAATTTGCCTACAATTGATGTTAGACTTATTGGGCGGTAATTTGATGGTAATGACTTGTCCCCTGCTTTAAAAATAGGAATTACATTAGCCATCTTCCACGTATCAGACACTACACCTGTTTGAAGAGATAGGTTAAAAATGTTAGTTAAGGGTTCACAGAGTTCAATTTTGCATTCCTTAAGAACCCTTGAAAAAGCTCATCAGGGCCTGGCGATTTATTTTGCTTCAAACGGTCTATCTGTTTGATAACAATTTCGCTAGTGACTGTGATACTACATAATTTATCTGTTTCAGGCCCACTAAAATACCTAATTCTTGGGATATTATTAGTGTCTTCCTGAGTGAAAACCGAGAGAAAATAATTATTAAAAATAGAGCACATTTCATTCTCTTTGTCAGTAAGATACCCATAATTATTTTTAAGGGGACCTATCTTATCTCTAACTTTTGTTCTATACACCTGGAAAAACTTTTGGGTTAGTTTTCGAATCCCTAGCAACTTTAATTTCGTAGTCCCGCTTAGCTTTTCTTATCCCCTTTTAACGTCCCTCTTAATGTCAATATACTGATTCATAAGATGAACCTCACCTCTTTGATACGCCTATAAATTCCTTTCTTCTGCCCTAAAAGATATTTGAGCCTATTATTCATCCATTTTGGGTCATTTCTATTCGATCTAATTTCTTTATATGGGATAAATGTTCTTTGGGCAGCATGTATAGTGTTCAGAAAACTGTCATATTGATAGCTCTCTTCATTACCCCAGTCCACAGATGATAAGTGTTCTCTAAGTCCATTGTAATCTGCTAAGCGAAAATCTGGGACCGTTACTGAGTTATTCCTACTATGAAACTTCCATTCAATGCCAAAGGTAATTGATTTGTGGTCGCTTGCGCCGAGTTCCTCTGTAATTTCTAAATTATTAACAAGGGTTTCCTTGTTTGCCAGAACTAAGTCAAGCAGATTATTTCCCCTTGTAGGTTCTGTCACAAAGTGGTTGGATGGTTTGATGGATGGTATGAAGTGGTTGCATAGTTTAATGGATGGTATGAAGTGGTTGGATGGTTTGATGGATCGTATGAAGTGGTTGGATGGTTTGATGGATGGTATGTAGTGGTTGGATGGTTTGATGGATGGTATGTAGTGGTTGGATAGTTTGATGGATGGTATGAAGTGGTTGCATAGTTTAATGGATGGTATGAAGTGGTTGGATAGTTTGATGGATCGTATGAAGTGGTTGGATGGTTTGATGGATGGTATGAAGTGGTTGGATGGTTTGATGGATGGTATGTAGTGGTTGGATGGTTTGATGGATGGTATGAAGTGGTTGGATAGTTTGATGGATGGTATGAAGTGGTTGGATGGTTTGATGGATGGTATGAAGTGGTTGGATGGTTTGATGGATGGTATGAAGTGGTTGGATGGTTTGATGGATGGTATGAAGTGGTTGGATGGTTTGATGGATCGTATGAAGTGGTTGGATGGTTTGATGGATGGTATGTAGTGGTTGGATGGTTTGATGGATGGTATGTAGTGGTTGGATAGTTTGATGGATGGTATGAAGTGGTTGCATAGTTTAATGGATGGTATGAAGTGGTTGGATAGTTTGATGGATCGTATGAAGTATATCTATGGGTTTAGGTTGTGTAGAAACAGACTCTTGTTGGATTCTGCCCAGCAGCTGGAGAATGCATCTTGTGATCGGCTTTAAACTTTTAGCGGTGATGTGTTCTCCTCGAGGGAAATCATCTCTCTCCTCCTGTCTTCTGGCTGTAAAGCCTTGCTGCAGATTGTTTACGTCGTGATCGTGTCTCCTCTGGCCCTTCCCTCTAAGGTCACCTGAATCACTTCCATCAGGTACTCATCTCAGTGCCATACCTCTCAGGGTTTTTTTTTATTTCACAAATTAATTTTACAGGCCAAGAGCTGCTATCCTACCTCAGCTCACTTCCTCAAATACTTTTTCTCCAAGGTTGAGGGACTGATTCCATCATCTTCATTTCACCACTACAGCTGCTGCCTCTGTATCTGACTGATGAAGTCTACTGTGTACGTGAAATATTTCAACAGTAAAGATAGTAAACTGTTATTCATGTATCTTAATCATCAGTTACTCTACTTTCTCAACACTGGTGAATCTTAGTTTGTATTGATTCTGGTCAGTGTTGGTTCCAGTTTGTTTTTGCGGGGGAGGGGGGGGAGGGGTTTAGAAATTGGAAAAAAACTTAAATACTGTTTTCCATGTGATAATATCTGAGTGTCTTATCTGATTATTTTCATGTTGTTCATGCTTATTACTTGACAGTACAACATCTGACAGACTTCAAGCTTAATGTACATGTGTATTTTATAATACTGGTCTCTTTGCTCCCCTGGAAGGTTAGAACTAGATTTGCTCTCTGTATGTCCTAGTTTATAATTTTTATTGAAGATATTTGGATATTAGTTTGCAAGTGGTGACTCATGAATGTCTCTTCTGTGTCCCTTTAAATCGTCAACACTAACATTTGACTGCTTTATCAACTTACACCTCACTCTGCACTATTTCAATCGCGTACATGAAGGTACAGGGGTCTGGGGTTATGGAATACTGGGATGCCTTTCTGGGATCACCCACCGGCCGAAATACGTCTAGCTTGTGTTATGGTGTTTATTGATAAGCGCTAAACTGGCAGTGATGCTACGGCAACTGTGGAATAAGAGGTAATCAGGGTTAATGCAAGCATAGATTAACTCCAGTATCTTAGATGACGAATCCTTTATTAGTGTCATGGCTTCCTCTGCCCCTTCCTTCACAAGTCAAACATGACTTACTCTGCCCCTTCCTTCACAAGTCAAATATGACTTACTCTGCCCCTTCCTTCACAAGTCAAATATGACTTACTCTGCCCCTTCCTTCACAAGTCAAATATGACTTACTCTGCCCCTTCCTTCATAAGTCAAACATGACTTACTCTGCCCCTTCCTTCATAAGTCAAATATGACTTACTCTGCCCCTTCCTTCACAAGTCAAATATGACTTACTCTGCCCCTTCCTTCATAAGTCAAATATGACTTACTCTGCCCCTTCCTTCACAAGTCAAATATGACTTACTCTGCCCCTTCCTTCATAAGTCAAACATGACTTACTCTGCCCCTTCCTTCATAAGTCAAACATGACTTACTCTGCCCCTTCCTTCATAAGTCAAACATGACTTACTCTGCCCCTTCCTTCATAAGTCAAACATGACTTACTCTGCCCCTTCCTTCACAAGTCAACGTATGCACTACCTGCCTCATCCATTGGTTTCCTTTTAAGTTCATTATTTTTTTTATTATTAACATATAGGCCGTTTCCCACCAAGGCAGGGTGGCCAGAAAAAGAAAACTTTCACCATCATTCACTCCATTACTGTCTTGCCAGAGGCGTGCTTACACTACAGTTATAAAACTGCAACATTAACACCCTTCCTTCAGAGTGCAGGCACTGTACTTCCCATCTCCAGAACTCAAGTCCAGCCTGCCAGTTTCCCTGAATTCCTTCATAAATATTACCCTGCTCACACTCCAACAGCACGTCAAGTCCTAAAAACCATTATGATACTGGTCTCTTTGGTCTCCCTGGAAGGTTAGTTCATATATGCAACTAAAACTTCCTTGTATACTTTAATTCAAGACTTCTTGATTCAAGCATTTATTTACATAAAATTTCATCATCCATCCATCACAATATTCGTTCAGTTTTCCTAAATCATCCGGCAGATATTTAAGTAATTTTTTGTATATTTTATAAAAGATTTTTGTTTTGTCTGCAAAAATATTTAGAGTTTTTTTTATTCTTGTAAACCATTTATATAAATATTATTGGAACAAGTACAGATTCTTGTGGCACCCCACTTGTGACATCCTCCCATGCAGGCATTTGTTCTCCTATAACAGTTTGTATTTTCCTCTCAAACAGAAAGTCGCTCATTCACTGTCATAATTGTTCTGTTATTCTTCAAATCTAGATCAATACAGTCTGCCCATCCACCTCTTCCTTGAGCAGTTGTCGTAACTCTCTTAAAAATTGCTAATATATTCCACATGCATAAATTGTTTCTCTAAGTACTTTATCAGCTTTTCTCTTTATGTTTCTTCAGTTATTTTTGCAACACTCCGTATGACCCTTGTGGGCTTAGTGCTTAGTTATGATTGTAATAATAATAACAATGTAATAATAACAATGTAATAATAACAATGTCGACAGCAACACTAGGCAACGAAACAAGGTGTCACCTGTTTCTCTTAAATATTGGCACTGTGTGTGCCATCCCAGTAACTGCCTCCCACCGTACATAATGGGGATTATCAATAGACCCCCTGGCTGTCTTTAAGAAGGTGCTGGACAGGCACCTAAAGTCAGTACTTGACCAGCCGGGCTGGTCACCATTAACAGCCTGGTTGATCAGGCCTTGATCCACCACGAGGCCTGGTCACCAACCGGGCCAGCGGGGCGTTGACTCCCGAAACCCCCTCCATGTATACTCCAGGTATACCTGCCAGTTCCAAAGTTGATGGCATAATTCCTCTGGACATTGTTTTAGAACCCGGAGTGGTATCCCGGCTATCCCGGCTATCCCGGCTGTCCTCTTGCTATGTATTTATCCCGTCAACATTTAAAAAGCTTTCAGTGCTTACAGAAAAATATATATTTTAAATATAATGGATATTAGTGCAAGACTGATGGGTACAATGGAAGTTACTGAAGTACCTGAAGAATTGGTGACAATTAATGTCTCACACGTTGAACGAGACCTGGTCATGGCCCGGGTCGCGGGGGCGTTGACCCCCGGAACACCACACGTTGAACGAGACCTGGTCATGGCCCGGGTCGCGGGGGCGTTGACCCCCGGAACACCACACATTGAACAAGACCTGGTCATGGCCCGGGCCGCGGGGGCGTTGACCCCCGGAACACCACACATTAAACGAGACCTGGTCATGGCTGGAGCCACGGGGCGTTGACCCAGAACCCAATTGAACGAGGCCTGGTCATGGCCCGGGCCGCGGGGGCGTTGACCCCCGGAACACCACACATTAAACGAGACCTGGTCATGGCCCGGGCCACGGGGGCGTTGACCCCAGAACACCACACATTGAACGAGACCTGGTCATGGCTCGGGCCGCGGGGGCGTTGACCCCCGGAACACCCTCCAGGTACGTCGAAATATTTCTTCTACTTCAGTAATCTGATCGCGATCTGTTTGTCTTTGGTATTTTGTCTTAAGCATTTTCTTCACTTTTTACAAAGTTAAATTGAAAGGTTTGGCTCTGCCTTGTTCTCCTCTTGTTTCCTTTTCAAAGTTCCTTCTCCCCTTCCCCCCTCCTTACATTTAAATATTCATTTCTAGTCACCTTGAATCTCTTATAAGTTTCCTAACTGGTCCACTTCGTGTATTGATCTCAAAGTTCTCCACCACCTTCCATTAAACCATTCTTTATTATTTGTATTTATATTCCTTTTGTAACAAACTCATTAATTTGATTTTCATATGTATTATGGACCTCTTTGTAAATTATTTATGTCTGTTCTTTGTAAGATTGAATTTTATTTAGTTTATTTAAAATAATGTTTCAGCGTTCTTATTATTATCTTCTTCCTGTTGGTGTTTCTTTGTTCATCTTCTGAGTCATATTTATCAGTTTGTGTTGTATCCAGTATAAGATGAACGCTCTAAGTACGGTAACATCATGGTTACTTCAACACTTCTTCCACTCTTCTAGTAAACATCTAGTGTTGATGACGTGTTGTCTTCACTCTTGTTCTAACAAACACTGGGTCTAGTATTGTTGTGTTGTCTTGACTCTTGTTTAACAAACACTGGGTCTAGTATTGTTGTGTTGTCTTGACTCTTGTTCTAACAAACACTGGGTCTAGTATTGTTGTGTTGTCTTGACTCTTGTTCTAACAAACACTGGGTCTAGTATTGTTGTGTTGTCTTGACTCTTGTTTCTAACAAACACTGGGTCTAGTATTGTTGTGTTGTCTTGACTCTTGTTACAACACTTCTATATTGTTTGTTGTCTACACTTTTTACAAACATGGTCTATATTTTGTGTGTCTGACTGTTCTAACAAACACGTTGTTGTTGTGTTGTCTTGACTCTTATTGTTGACAATTTATTAATGTTTCCAGCCTATGAGGTTGCAAAGATTAATAAATGGTCTAATTTATTTCTTTATAGTTCAAATCTGCAGTAACAAGTAACAGTTCTTCTTACCAAGGTGACTGCGTGTGTGGCTGCTTGTGTCTGGTGTCAAACTTAACTTATATACTCTTCCCTCTTTCTCACAAGTCTTATTAAACAGAAAGTTGTATGCAACCACTGTTAAGGGTTCCTCATCTGTTTTGTGTGGTTTTATCATTGATTGTGTGTGTGTGTGTTCTGAATTTCAATTTCTGTAATTAGTGCTGATTTCTTGTTATCAATATTGTCAATTCTCTTTTATTCTTCCCTTCTCTGTGTTCTCCACACTGTGTAGCTTCTGTGGAAAACAACCTCACTTCGGATATGTTTTTTCTAGTTTACTTTCAGTTAGACAAACTATATCAGGTTTCTTATCATATATAATGTGACCGGGTCCAGTGTTTTGACGCTGATCCCTCTGTGTTAGTATTTAAAATATTCCCACATACACTTACCTTGCTATTTCCCTTTATGTTTTATGTTTGTTTTCATTTGTTTACAGTGTATCATGTGTACTGTTCACTGTGACAGTGATATGTGGGTAGTGCACTGTTCACTGTGACAGTGATAGGTGGGTAGTGCACTGTTCACTGTGACAGTGATAGGTGGGTAGTGCACTGTTCACTGTGACAGTGATAGGTGGTGTGCACTGTTCACTGTGACAGTGATAGGTGGGTAGTGCACTGTGACAGTGATAGGTGGGTAGTTCACTGTGACAGTGATAGGTGGGTAGTGCACTGTTCACTGTGACAGTGATAGGTGGGTAGTGCACTGTTCACTGTGACAGTGATAGGTGGGTAGTGCACTGTTCACTGTGACAGTGATAGGTGGGTAGTGCACTGTTCACTGTGACAGTATAGTGGTGCTGTTCACTGTCATTGTCCGGTGTCACTCATGTACGTGATAGTGGTATGCACTGTTACATTCTATTTGTGCCCCTTCACTGACATATTGAGTAGTCACCTGTTCACTTGTGCATGATAGGTAGTACTGTTCACTGTGACAGTGATAGTGGTAGTGACTGTTCACTGTGACAGTGATAGGTGGGTAGTGCACTGTTCACTGTGACAGTGATAGGTGGGTAGTGCACTGTTCACTGTGACAGTGATAGGTGGGTAGTGCACTGTTCACTGTGACAGTGATAGGTGGGTAGTGCACTGTTCACTGTAACAGTGATAGGTGGGTAGTGTACTGTTCACTGTGACAGTGATAGGTGGGTAGTGCACTGTTACTTTGTAAAAACTTCTTCTCTTCCTCATTTCCGTCCTCATTCACCTTATTTAGCAGTGTTTACAAAATCTCTTATTTTCCCCCTATCCTCACATTTGAAGACCCTTGTCTCATTTGCATATCATCATAGCTTTCAAATTAAAGTATATCCTTACCTCTCTTTAATATTTCTTCCTTTTCTTTAATCCTTGTAAATGTTTCTCCCAGTTGTATGTGTTTAGATTTTACACGTTTTTTCAATACGTGTTTATCTGACCGTGTGTTTGTGAAGGCTGACATCCACTGTGTGTTTTGTCATCTCTTTATGTTTTATTCGTTTTTCTGTATTTTAATTGTTTATTTTCGGTACAGCCAGAAACATTAACAGTGTTTCTCAGTCTTGAAATTATTGGGAATCTTTGTAATTTCTTGACTAATATTACTCCAAAGCGAATTAATTTGCTGAAACCACATGTTGTTTTTATTAATGTTATCTTCAGTTTTAGCTTTGCATTCTTCCGTCTCTCGCCTCTCCTTCACTAAACTCTTATTAACATTGTTAGAAACATCCTGAGCTAACTACATCCGCTCTTCTAGTCTTTCTATTTCTTAGTTATTTCTACATAACTAACTTCTATTTTTTTTTAATTTGTATTCTTTCAAGCCTTCATCTGCTTTCCTGTACCATCTTAATTGTTTTACTAATTCCTGATTCACCTCCTCTTTATTCTCTCTATATCATCTTGATTTTGTTTAGTATTCTCTACACTTGTCGACGTTAAACTTAATTACTTCTGCTCTTAAAGTTATATTTTTTCTTATTTAATTTGTTCTATAAGTAGATATAAATCCAAATGTACTCCTGTTAACCCTTTTTGGGCCTAGTTCCTAGGCCTTTTGTGTATCCATGTGCTCTTGCGCTACCCTCCACAGGATAGATATGAGGTGCACAATAAACTAGCCACTTCGGTGGCAAAATCTAAATAAATTCTTCCTGCCATCACTTTATCATAACTTAGTCATTGTGTCCAGTTATCCACTAGGTGTATTTTCTGCCAGTGTAAACATTGACATATTTTGATCTGGTGTCCTCCACCATAATATAAACAACACGCCTCTTTATTAAGTTTTTTTTCACTTTTATTTTAATATGCGTCTGTACTTTTACTGTTTTTTGCCTTCTGTATTTCTGGAGACCACACGCATATATCACTTTACTCCTTTCTATATAAATAGGCATACCTATCTTCTTTCCCCAGGGTGTGTACACTCTGCTGTCTGTGAACTGGTGGGAGCTCTGTCTGTCTCTGTCTCTGTCTGTCTCTGTCTCTGTCTCTGTCTGTCTCTGTCTCTTCTGTCTCTGTCTCTGTCTCTGTCTGTCTCTGTCTCTGTCTCTGTCTGTCTCTGTCTCTGTCTCTCTCTCTCAGGACCCACCACAGTAGCTGCCAACATAAGAGACAATCAAGGTATGTACACTGTGAATGAGCTCCTTGAGGCAAAGTGCATTTTAAATGATTGTGTAAGACTGGAGGCTATTGTAGGAGCGCTTGTGTCCTGGGTGCTGCAACAATGAGCACATTAAACATTCACTAAACAAGCCACTCAGCCTCTGTGCTCAGCGCCAAGACCTCCAATAATGTTTCAATACGTCGTAATACACCGATTAACACTCACGAATCAACCAGCTGAGATGTTAACTAAGCTTCTCCTCTCTCACCATCTTTATATATATATATATATATATATATATATATATATATATATATATATATATATATATATATATATATATATATATATATATATATATATATATATATATATTCCAGCCATCTTTTTGTGTCGTTTTTATTATTTTATTTTTTTAATTGGTGGGCTCGAGCTCTTGGTCTCGTGTCTTGTACCTACGGGGGTGAAGTAAACCCGTCATTAGCAGTGTTTGTGAGGCCGTGTGTACTTGTAGTAGCGTGTACTCAGTTGTGTCAGTACTCGCCTGTCCTCAGTTACTTCCTCCCGCTTTTCCATTATTATTACATCCAGATTTTACTGATTCATGGTCGCGGAGGCCCAGTCGTGCCCTCTCTTAAAACTGTGTATGTTGTTTACCTCCGCCGCCTCTTCTAGTTGCTGCCGTGTGCGATCCCAAGACTGGAAAGGGAATTCTTCACATCCGTGTTTGTCATCCACGTCTTTATCTGTGTCTCCTGTTCCCTCTCATCGCATCTTATTCTCTTTCACTTTACTCCATTTATAAGTAGATTATTATCTTCCAGTCTACTCATAAATAGATTATTCCCTTGCAGTCTACTGTTAAGTATTTTGTATGTCATGATCAAGTCTCATTGTCTTGTAGTTTTGTTAGCCTCGGTTCCTTAACTCTCCTCTGGCAGTTCGTCTCCCCTCCTTAACTCTCCCTGGCAGTTCATCTCCCCACCTTAACTCTCCCCTGGCAGTTCATCTCCCCACCTTAACTCTCCCCTGGCAGTTCATCTCCCCACCTTAACTCTCCCCTGGCAGTTCATCTCCCCACCTTAACTCTCCCCTGGCAGTTCATCTCCCCACCTTAACTCTCCCCTGGCAGTTCATCTCCCACCTTAACTCTCCTGGAGTTCATCTCCCACCTTAACTCTCCCTGGCAGTTCTCTCCCACCTTAACTCTCCCCTGGCAGTTCATCTCCCTAAGTTCGGTACTAGTTAGTTGTGAACCTATCTTTACTTCTGTTGCAGAAGTGGTCGTGTTTGTGGTGTTTGCGTGTTAGTGTTGCGTGTGTGTTGCGTGTTGGTTGTACTTGCGTGTTTGGCAGTTTCTGCTGTGTTGCCTGGCGTTGTGTCCATTAACTGTTGTGTAGTTGTATCTCTGTAATTTGGTGGTGTTGCGTGTCTGTAGTGTTGCGTGTTGTTGTGTGTTGACTTTTGTGTTATCGTGTTGTTTTGTGTGTTCGTGTTGTGTTGTGGTTGCGTGTTGTGTGTGTGTGTTGCGTGTTGTGGTGTGTGTTGTGGTGTGTTGCGTGTTGTGGTGTGTGTTGCGTGTTGTGGTGTGTGTTGCGTGTTGTGGTGTGTGTTGCGTGTTGTGGTGTGTGTTGCGTGTTGTGTGTGTGTGCGTGTTGTGGTGTGTTGCGTGTTGTGGTGTGTGTTGCGTGTTGTGGTGTGTGTTGCGTGTTGTGTGTGTGTTGCGTGTTGTGTGTGTGTTGCGTGTTGTGGTGTGTGTTGCGTGTTGTGGTGTGTGTTGCGTGTTGTGGTGTGTGTTGCTGTGTGTGTGTGGTGTGTTGTGTGTGCGTGTTGTGGTGTTGTGTTGCGTGTTGTGGTGTGTGTTGCGTGTTGTGGTGTGTGTTGCGTGTTGTGGTGTGTGTTGCGTGTTGTGGTGTGTGTTGCGTGTTGTGGTGTGTGTTGCGTGTTGTGGTGTGTGTTGCGTGTTGTGGTGTGTGTTGCGTGTTGTGGTGTGTGTTGCGTGTTGTGGTGTGTGTTGCGTGTTGTGGTGTGTGTTGCGTGTTGTGTGTGTGTTGCGTGTTGTGGTGTGTGTTGCGTGTTGTGGTGTGTGTTGCGTGTTGTGGTGTGTGTTGCGTGTTGTGGTGTGTGTTGCGTGTTGTGGTGTGTGTTGCGTGTTGTGGTGTGTGTTGCGTGTTGTGGTGTGTGTTGCGTGTTGTGGTGTGTGTTGCGTGTTGTGGTGTGTGTTGCGTGTTGTGGTGTGTGTTGCGTGTTTGGTGTGTGTTGCGTGTTGTGGTGTGTGTTGCGTGTTGTGGTGTGTGTTGCGTGTTGTGGTTGTGTTGCGTGTTGTGGTGTGTGTTGCGTGTTGTGGTGTGTGTTGCGTGTTATGGTATGTGTTGCGTGTTGTGGTGTGTGTTGCGTGTTGTGGTGTGTGTTGCGTGTTGTGGTGTGTGTTGCGTGTTGTGGTGTGTGTTGCGTGTTGTGTTGCGTGTTGTGGTGTGTGTTGCGTGTTGTGGTGTGTGTTGCGTGTTGTGGTGTGTGTTGCGTGTTGTGGTGTGTGTTGCGTGTTGTGGTGTGTGTTTGCGTGTTGTGGTGTTGTGTTGCGTGTTTGGTGTGTGTTGCGTGTTGTGGTGTGTTTGTGTTGTGGTGTGTGTTGCGTGTTGTGGTGTGTGTTGCGTGTTGTGGTTTGTGTGTTGCGTGTTGTGTTGTGTGTTGGTGTGTTTGCGTGTTGTTGGTGTTGTGTGTGTTGCGTGTTGTGGTGTGTGTTGCGTGTTGTGGTGTGTGTTGCGTGTTGGTGCCGCATGCTGCAAGATGGACTTAAGTTCTCTGTTATATCCTAAATTACTCGGTATTTTATTGACCTTTGTGAAGGTACTTGTTGAGGTATCTAGTGTTTGATGTACCGATCAGGTTGTACCTGTGTTGAAGAGTACAAAGTCACAGTACAGTGGCTACAACACTTCATCAAAAACGTACAGTTACTATAGAGGAAGCTGAGGGCGACATTGTACCCTTTGCTTTCGTAAGTGCGTTTTTGGGGGGATAAATTACAGGTGTGATATTTGCTTCAGGTGGTCTGTCTGTCTGTCTGTCTGTCTGTCTCATAAGAGCTACACTCGTGTACCTCTTATGGAAGACAGACAGAAACAGAGACAAAGACACAGAAAAAGAGACAGAAAAAACGGGAAAGATAAAAACACATTTCCCATATTGTACAATCTCTCTTACCATCTTTCTAATGCTTTGTAGCTCGGAGGTTCAGAGTGCGTGGCCAGCAACAGAAAGGTGCCGGTTTCGATCCCCCAGGTCCAGGAGCAGAGCCCTGCCATGGGTGGACCCGTCTTCAATATTGAAGCTATCTCGAGTCTTCTCATGTACGTCTCTGTGTGAAGTACTTGTGTGAGCACGAGTGTGTGTACACACCATCATGTGTACGTGAGTGCGTGATCGCTTGTGTGTACGCGTCTTATAATAATTATAAAACAGTCACGTTTTATAATTATTATTGTTATTATTATTATTATTATTAATAGTTTCATTAGTATTTTTGTTATTATTATTATTATTATTATTATTATTATTATTATTATTATTATAATACACGTTCACTGGTGGTCTGGTTATCGTGGGTATCGTCGCTACCGTCAGCGCTACGGTCGCCCGCTACCCCTACCCCAGCGCCGCTACGGCCGCCGCTATCCAGCGCAACGCCGGTGGCACCCTCACCCCAGGGTGGGAGGCACAATGCCATCACTCTGGCGGTACAGAGAGTGCCTGAGGCCACCCAGTCTTCCATAAAGACAGTAACTCACTAGCAACTCTATCACCTCATCATAGAACTCTATCTCTTTCTTTTTGCTCTAAGTGCATGTGAAAGATAGAGCTCTCTCTTTGCTCTTAGTGTACATAGAGCTTTATCAAGTCATGTTCCACTCTTGTATAGAGCTTTATAAAGTCATGTTCCATTCTTGTATAGAGCTTTATAAAGTCATGTTCCACTCTTGTATAGAGCTTTATCAAGTCATGTTCCTGTGTTAATTACAAATGCCGTGAATTGGGGTCACGAGAAGATTACTAGGGTCACATTAAAACTACTGGGGTCACTGTGGACGGTAATGGCTAGTTACTTTGCACCACATACCCATCCCATGGATGGTAGCACATGAGTACATGGATAAACAGAAGGTCTGGGTTTGAAGCCTTTCGATTACACTATTAGTATATAATTCCGACATTTATGAGTGGGACACATGTGCAACACCTGTCTATCCTAATTGATGAGTGGGACACATGTGCAACACCTGGCAATCCTAATTGATGAGTGGGACACATGTGCAACACCTGGCTATCCTAATTGATGAGTGGGGCACATGTGCAACATCTGTCTATCCTAATTGATGAGTGGGACACATTTGCAACACCTGGCTATCTTAATTGATGAGTGGGGCACATGTGCAACACCTGTCTATCCTAATTGATGAGTGGGACACATGTGCAACACCTGTCTATCCTAATTGATGAGTGGGACACATGTTCAACACCTGGCTAGCCTAAGTGCCCAGACATCAACGTCTCATCAACATAGCCAGGTGTTACACATGTGTCTTCTTAATCAGTGTTTTAACCTCAGAAGAGACATGAAAGTACACTCAGTATACATACACTGAGATTTACACCTCTGAGTATAGATACACTGAGATTTACACCTCTGAGTATACATACACTGAGATTTACACCTCTGAGTATACATACACTGAGATTTACACCTCTGAGTATACATACACTGAAATTTACACCTCTGAGTATACATACACTGAGATTTACACCTCTGAGTATACATACACTGAGATTTACACCTCTTGAGTAAACATACACTGAGATTTGCACCTCTGATATATATACAATATGAGATTTACACCTCAGTGTATATAACTCTTGAATCAGGTTATGCTAGGCTGCTAAGTTAGGTTAGGTTCCTAGGTTAGGTTAGGTTATGCTAGGCTGCTAAGTTAGTTTGCTAGGTTATGTTAGGCTGCTACGTTAGCTTGCTAGGCTGCTAAATTAACTTGCTAGGTTATGCTAGGCTGCTAAATTAGCTTGCTAGGTTATGCTAGGCTCCTAAATTAGCTTGCTAGGTTATGCTAGGCTGCTAAGTTATGTTAGGCCGCTAAGTTAGCTTGCTAGGCTGCTAAGTTAGTTTGCTAGGTTATGTTAGGCTGTTATGTTAGCTTGCTAGGCTTCTAAATTAACTTGCTAGGCTTCTAAATTAACTTGCTAGGCTTCTAAATTAGCTTGCTAGGTTATGCTAAGCTGCTAAATTAGCTTGCTAGGTTATGCTAGGCTGCTAAATTAGCTTGCTAGGTTATGCTAGGCTGCTAAATTAGCTTTCTAGGTTATGCTAGGCTGCTAAATTAGCTTTCTAGGTTATGCTAGGCTGCTAAATTAGCTTGCTAGGCTGTTAAGTTAGTTTGCTAGGCTGTTAAATTAGCTTGCTAGGTTATGCTAGGCTGCTAAGTTAGCTTACTAGGTTATGCTAGGCTGCTAAGTTAGCTTACTAGGTTATGCTAGGCTGCTAAGTTAGCTTGCTATGCTACCTTTGCTTCCTAGGTTAGCTTTTTACAAAATATATAAAAACACAAACTCAAGGTAAATCGTAAGGAACTCCTCTCAAGGAAACGACTCTAGCTAGAGTCGTTCCATTGCAAGCTCCTGATGATGTGTTGATTGCAACATGAAAGGCCTAGAGCTACCATTCCGCTCTCCCGTGGTTGTTTTGCACCTTGTATCGTCGCGAGTTGTGCATACATTATATATATATATAATATATATATATATATATATATATATATATATATATATATATATGTGTGTGTGTGTGTGTGTGTGTGTATGTGTTAGTTATCATTTTGTTCTAGGCACATGTCGATTAGACACTAGGCCTGTTGTATATGCGTGCATCTGTGTGTGTGTGTGTGTGTGTGTGTAATTTGACTTGGAGGGAGGGGATAATGTGAAGATATTGTTATTATTTAGTATAAGTCACTAGCTACACTAAGTGTGGTCTCCACCACGTCTCATATCTTCTGATATTAAACATTTTTCCGTTTCTTCCCAGCCACCTCGCTGCCAGACGCATTTTAATTTGCCTATTTGTGGTTATATAGACGTTTTTTCACATTTTATCAGCCATCTTAACCTAAACTTATTTTAAGATGAAGAACTTAGGATTTGGAAAACTGTGGAGGTTAAGAAACTGACGTGTGGTACACCTGTACCACACCTGTATTACACCTGTTCCACACCTGTATCACCTGTACCACACCTGTATCACACCTGTACCACAACTATATCACACGTGTACCACAACTGTACCACACCTGTACCACAACTATACCACACTGTACCACAACTGTACCACACCTGTATCACACGTGTACCACCTATATCACACGTGTACTACAAGTGTACCATACCTGTACCACACCTGTATCACACCTGTACCACACCTGTACCACAACTGTACCACACGTGTACCACACCTGTACCACACTTATACCACAACTGTATCACCTGTACCACAACTGTACCACCTGTACCACAACTGTACCACACCTATACCACAACTGTTCCACAGGTGTACCACAACTGTACCACACGTGTACCACACCTGGACCACACCTGAAACCACAACTGTACTACACATGCACCACACCTGTCTCGCACCTGTAAGACATCAATACTACACTTATAACTGCAATACTTTCACAATTTATATTGTGATGAAGGTGTTCGCAAGTTTTACAGACGCTATAAAGAATTATCATCGTGGATATTATAGTTATTGTAAACACTATAGATATTAGGCAAAGGACTCGTCAGGGCAGCTAAAAATTCCAGAACAGCAAGTTTTTTTTTTTATGTTGCAGTCTCAGTGCTGCACTCCAGAGAGGGCACGCTTCTTGTAGCTTAGCTACCTTATATATATATATATATATATATATATATATATATATATATATATATATATATATATATATATATATATAATTATTGTTAGATATATTTATGTAAGGTTGAATACAAAGATAGGTTCATTAAGTTAGGTGGAATACAATTAGAATGCAAGTTAGGAACCATATGAGGAAAGTAGGAACCAGCTGAGGGAAGTAGAAACCAGCTGAGGGAAGTAGGAACCAGCTGAGGGAAGTAGAAACCAGCTGAGGGAAGTAGGGACCAAGTGATGGAAGTATGAATCAGATGAGAGAAGTATGAATCAGGTGAAGTAGGAACCAGGTGAGGGAAAGTATGAACCAGGTGAAGGAAGTATGAACCAGGTGAGGAAAGTATGAACCAGGTGAAGGAAGTATGAACCAGGTGAAGGAAATAGGAACCAGGTGAAGGAAGTAGGAACCAGGTGAGGGAAGTAGGAACCAGGTGAGGGAAGTAGGAACCAGGTGTGGGAAGTAGGAACCAGATGAGGAAAGTAGGAACCAGGTGTGAGAAGTAGGAACCAGGTGAGGAAAGTAGGAACCAGGTGAGGGAAGTAGGAACCAGGTGAGGAAGTAGGAACCAGGTGAGGGAAGTAGGAACCAGGTGAGAGAAGTAGGAACCAGGTTAGGAAAGTAGGAACCAGGTGAGGGAAGTAGGAACCAGGTGAGAGAAGTAGGAACCAGATGTAGGAAGTAGGAACCAGGTGAGAAAAGTAGGAACCAGGTGAGGGAAGTAGGAACCAGGTGAGGGAAGTAGGAACAAGGTATGTCTCACCTGCTAACTCTGGAGGCAGGCGGGGATACATAAGTCCTGCCCTGGCGAACCAATCTAGTGCGGCGGGCGGCAGCGTCGCTCCAGACTTGAGGGCGCTGAAGGCTTGTGCTTCCAGCAGGGGCGAGGAGGTGGGCGTGAAGGCATGGGCGGGCAGCAAGGCAGGCGGCATACCCATACCCGGGTACTGGTAGAGGTGGGGTGGCATAAGGGGGGCCGAGGCACCCCCTAGCAGGGTGGCACGGTTCAACATGGCGGAGGAGGTGACGGCAGGGGATATAGAGAGAGGTGAGGAGTGGGGTGAGGAGAGGGGACTGAGGGGAGGAGTGTGGGGAGGCGAGGTCACCTCGTGGGAGGTCAGGTCAGTGGGGCTGAGGGTGCCACGACCGCCTACGCCCACGCCAGCCACCACAGCCTCTCGCGACAACAGCGACTCAATGCAGAAGGACTTGCGCTCGCTGTTCATGTCGGCGGCGGCCGGTGTCTGTAAGCTGGTTGGGGTTCGCTAGACCGCCGGTAAGCGGGTCGGGCTCGCTGGATTGCTGGTAAGCGGGTTGAAGTTCGCTAGGAGCGCCGGTCGGTTGGTTGGGGTTAGTTAGAGCGCCGGTAAGAGAGCCGGGTTCACTAAGAACGCAAAGCAAGCAGGTTGTGGTTGGTTAGAGCGCCGGCAAGCAGCAGGTTGGGGGTTGAGCAGTTTTGAGGTTGTGCCTGGCACTACACTACCACCCACACTCAGCACATGCCACCAACTCTTCACTAGTTATCAAAGTAACACTTAACTCATCTTCAAAAACACCTCCAAAAGTTACTACTCTTCAGTGAATATATTTTCACAGTATGGGAGACTAAGAGTACAGTTGTTTGTTATTGTTTCGTGTGGAGCGCAGCGCTGGACACGTGCTGGCCCGCCCGTGTCGGCTGCGCTTCTGATATCACCTAACTCAGCGCTCATCACATCACCATTTCACACCATTTGTACCGCTAATGAAAACCCGGCCACCATTATCCTTTGACGATTCTGATTGGTCTAGTATCTCTTTCATTGAATTCTGGATTCCGTCGAGTGATTGGCTATCAGCTGGCCAGGCCCGCCCTAATGGACGTGCGGGAACCACCATTGGCGGAGGAGAAGAAATCCCGAGCGGCGATTAGCTGGTGGGCGCGATTGGGCGGGGCGTGGGGCGGCACTCCGCCCCCGAGATCAATATCCTGGTAGATGGTTGGTTGAAGTGGGTTTAATGCCTGATTACAAGGGCTCAGGCCTGCCGGGATATGCCACAGCAGGCGCCTGCCACTACACTTCGCTCACACTCACTCTTCTAATTGATATCAGCCGCCCTCCATAACCTTCACAATTATATACACTCCCGACACAACGATATAACTTGGTGATACGTGATTTATACATCGATGCGAAGGGGTGTATAGTGTATAGATGGATGATGTGTGAAGGGGGGATGATAATGAATGGAGAAGAGGGATGGTGTGTGCGAATCAAAGTGGGAAAGTTACGAAGACGAGGAGGAAAGGTGTGAGTGTGTGAGCAGTGAGGCTGGTCAGAGGAAGGAAGGAACTACCGGCTGGGAGCCTGATGCTCACCTAACTCTTGTCTTAGCTCACATTTTTCTGGCTCTGCGTTCCCTCACCCCCCCCCCCTCCTCTCCCCTCCACATACGTATGACGTACAGCCTCTCACGCTGCACCTACGTCGCACCTGACGCAGCAGCAGCAGCAGCTCAGAGGCGTTTCTTCAGAAACCTTACACTGGCTCGTTGTCTCATAACGCTGCAGGCACCAACATTCTGGTCTCACAGCATCAGTCGTCTGTATAGATCAGCATCCTCATCTCACAGCATCAGTCGTCTGTATAGATCAGCATCCTCATCTCACAGCATCAGTCGTCTGTATAGATCAGCATCCTCATCTCACAGCATCAGTCGTCTGTATAGATCAGCATCCTCATCTCACAGCATCAGTCGTCTGTATAGATCAGCATCCTCATCTCACAGCATCAGTCGTCTGTATAGATCAGCATCCTCATCTCACAGCATCAGTCATCTGTATAGATCAGCATCACCAATCTACACCATAATAAGGCTCCAGCCTACGAAGAACTCACACAGCTGAGTCTTGGAGAAAAATGCTTCTGTCAATGTTCTGAGAGAGTAAACATTGCTAGTGGGGAGCTCCCCACTGGTTCTTCCTCAGTGGGAAGGTGTCTGCTAGTGAGTTCCCTACTGGCTCTTCCCTAGTACGGAGCTCCCAGTGGTCTTCCCAAGTGGTGAACTCCCCACTGACTTTTCCAGTGGAGAGTTCCATACTTCCTTTCTTCCCAGTGGATAGTTTCCCACTGCCTCTCCCCTAGTGCGTAGAACCTCACAAGTAGTGAAGGGGTAGTGTGCTCCCTACTAGTAGCTGAGGGGTAGGAGCTCCCCACTAGTAGCCGAGGGGTAGGTAGCTCCCCACTAGTAGCCGAGGGGTATGTAGCTCCCCACTAGTAGTCAAGGGGTAGGGATCTCCCCACTAGTAGTCAAGGGGTAGGGATCTCCCCACTAGTAGTCAAGGGGTAGGGATCTCCCCACTAGTAGTCAAGGGGTAGGGATCTCCCCACTAGTAGTCAAGGGGTAGGGATCTCCCCACTAGTAGTCAAGGGGTAGGTGCTCCCCACTAGTAGCCGAGGGGTAGGTAGCTCCCCACTAGTAGCCGAGGGTAGGGATCTCCCACTAGTAGTCAAGGGTAGGGATCTCCCACTAGTAGTCAAGGGGTAGGGATCTCCCCACTAGTAGTCAAGGGTAGGGATCTCCCACTAGTAGTCAAGGGGTAGGGATCTCCCCACTAGTAGTCAAGGGGTAGGGATCTCCCCACTGTAGCCAGGTGAGCTCCACTAGTGGTCATGGGGGGGTAAGGAGTTACCCCGGCCCTCCCCCTGCCCACTAGTGGGACTCCAACAAAATAATGAGAAGCGTAAACCAGGAATTAGTTGGTATTCATGAATGGTAATTTATGCGGCCGCCAGGATCGTAAAGTGGAACGCCGGAAACAACAGCTTCGCCGGGGAAATGAGGCGAAAACCTCCAAGACGAAGACGAATACTCTCTAGTGGGAGGGGAAGGAGGGGGGCAGAGGTTGTGTTTTGGGATGGTCAGAGTCGGGGGCTGTGTGAGTCAGTATTCCCCCCACCACCATCAACACTGTTGCTGCCGTAGTGGCAAGCAGCAGCAACCAAAGCACGAGGAACAGCAATAACATTAGCACCAACAGTAACAGTAACAGCAGCAACAACAACAGCAACAATATAAAAAACAGCAGCAGTAGTAACAACAACAACAGAAACAACAATAGTAGCAGCAGCAGCAACAATAGCAAGAGTATCAACAACAACAGAAACAACAACAACAATAGCAACACCAACACCAACAGCAATAATTATTATTATTTTATCAATAATTAATAATTATTCATTTCAATGTCTATCATCATTTTAATTTAAAATTTTAATTTAAAATTAGTAGGAATAACAACAACAACAGCAGCAGCATAAAGGACAGATGGTAGGTGTGGAGGCCAGGACAAGAAGGTGTTGAAGGAGGGGTGTAGTAGAGGGTGTAGGTAAAGGGTGTAGGTAGTGGGTGTAGGTAGAGGGTGTAGGTAGTGGGTGTAGGTAGAGGGTGTAGGTAAAGGGTGTAGGTAGTGGGTGTAGGTAGAGGGTGTAGGTAAAGGGTGTAGGTAGTGGGTGTGGTAAAGGGTGTAGGTAGTGGGTGTAGGTAAAGGGTGTAGGTAGTGGGTGTTGGTAAAGGGTGTAGGTAGTGGGTGTTGGTAAAGGGTGTAGGTAGTGGGTGTAGGTAGAGGGTGTAGGTAAAGGGTGTAGGTAGTGGTGTGGTAAGGAGGTAAAGGGTTAGGTAAAGGTGTAGGTAAGGGTTTAGGTAGGGGTGTAGGTAGAGGGTAGGTAGGTAAGGTAAGGTAGGGTGTAGGTAAGGTTTAGGTAGAGGTGTAGTAGTGAGGTTCATAACATGATAGATGGTACAGTAGTAGGTTCATAACACATGATAGATGGTAAATAGTGAGGTCATAACACATGATAGATGGTACATAGTGAGGTTCATAACACATGATAGATGATAGTACAGTAGTGAGGTTCATAAACATGATAGATGGTACAGTAGTGAGGTTATAACACATGATAGATGGTACATAGTGAGGTTCATAACACATGATAGATGGTACAGTGTGAGGTTCATAACACATGATAGATGGTACAGTAGTGAGGTTCATAACACATGATAGATGGTACAGTAGTGAGGTTCATAAACATGATAGATGGTACAATGTAGGTTCATAAACATGATAGATGGTACAGTAGTGAGGTTCATAACACATGATAGATGGTACAGTGGTGAGGTTCATAACACATGATAGATGGTACAGTAGTGAGGTTCATAACACATGATAGATGGTACAATAGTGAGGTTCATAACACATGATAGATGGTACAATAGTGAGGTTCATAACACATGATAGATGGTACAGTAGTGAGGTTCATAACACATGATAGATGGTACAGTAGTGGGTTCATAACACATGATAGATGGTACAATAGTGAGGTTCATAACACATGATAGATGGTACAGTAGTGAGGTTCATAACACATGATAGATGGTACAATAGTGAGGTTCATAACACATGATAGATGGTACAATAGTGAGGTTCATAACACATGATAGATGGTACAATAGTGAGGTTCATAACACATGATAGATGATACAATAGTGAGGTTCATAACACATGATAGATGGTACAGTGGTGAGGTTCATAACACATGATAGATGGTACAATAGTGAGGTTCATAACACATGATAGATGGTACAATAGTGAGGTTCATAACACATGATAGATGATACAATAGTGAGGTTCATAACACATGATAGATGGTACAGTGGTGAGGTTCATAACACATGATAGATGGTACAGTAGTGAGGTTCATAACACATGATAGATGGTACAGTAGTGAGGTTCATAACACATGATAGATGGTACATTAGTGAGGTTCATAACACATGATAGATGGTACAGTGGTGAGGTTCATAACACATGATAGATGGTACAGTAGTGAGGTTCATAACACATGATAGATGGTACAGTAGTGAGGTTCATAACACATGATAGATGGTTCAATAGTGAGGTTCATAACACATGATAGATGGTACATTAGTGAGGTTCATAACACATGATAGATGGTACATTAGTGAGGTTCATAACACATGATAGATGGTACAATAGTGAGGTTCATAACACATGATAGATGGTACAATAGTGAGGTTCATAACACATGATAGATGGTACATTAGTGAGGTTCATAACACATGATAGATGGTTCAATAGTGAGGTTCATAACACATGATAGATGGTACATTAGTGAGGTTCATAACACATGATAGATGGTACAGTAGTGAGGTTCATAACACATGATAGATGGTACATTAGTGAGGTTCATAACACATGATAGATGGTACAGTAGTGAGGTTCATAACACATGATAGATGATACAATAGTGAGGTTCATAACACATGATAGATGGTACAATAGTGAGGTTCATAACACATGATAGATGGTACATTAGTGAGGTTCATAACACATGATAGATGGTACAGTAGTGAGGTTCATAACACATGATAGATGGTACATTAGTGAGGTTCATAACACATGATAGATGATACAATAGTGAGGTTCATAACACATGATAGATGGTACAATAGTGAGGTTCATAACACATGATAGATGGTACAGTGGTGAGGTTCATAACACATGATAGATGGTACAGTAGTGAGGTTCATAACACATGATAGATGGTACATTAGTGAGGTTCATAACACATGATAGATGGTACAGTAGTGAGGTTCATAACACATGATAGATGATACAATAGTGAGGTTCATAACACATGATAGATGGTACAATAGTGAGGTTCATAACACATGATAGATGGTACATTAGTGAGGTTCATAACACATGATAGATGGTACAATAGTGAGGTTCATAACACATGATAGATGGTACAATAGTGAGGTTCATAACACATGATAGATGGTACAATAGTGAGGTTCATAACACATGATAGATGGTACAATAGTGAGGTTCATAACACATGATAGATGGTGTGATAATGTTCAGAGTAATACCAGGAATATCATACACACACATGTATACTTTATATATACACTCAGTAGGAACTTCATTAGGTACACCTGTACACCTTCGCGTACAGTCAATCAGGTGGCAGCACCTGGGTGCCTAAAAGAAGGCAGACATGGTCAAGAGGGTCAGTGGTTGTTCAGAATGGGGAAGAAATGTGATCTAAGCTATTTTGACCGTGGAATGATTGTTGGTGACAGACAGGGTGGTTTGAGTACCTCAGAAACTGTTGATCTCCTGGAATTTTCGCGCACAACAGTCTCAAGTGTTTTCAAAGAATGAAGTGAAGAAACACAAAACATCCAGTGAGCGTCAGTTGTGTGGGCAAAAACGCCTTGTTAATGAGAGAGGTCAAAGAAAAATGGACAGACTGGTCACAACAGTGGTACGCAGAAGAGCATCTCTGAACGTACAACACGTCGAATCTTGAAGTGGATGGGCTACTTAAGTTGTTTCTGAGAGGTACAGTGGTACTTCACTTGTCTCTGAGAGGCCCTAACTCTAACCTCACGAGATTATATATACCCTGAGAGGGTGTATTTCACAGCATATTTTATATATATATATATATATATATATATATATATATATATATATATATATATATATATATATATATATATATATAAGTTTTCGAGAGTTTACTATAATCCCTATTTTAATAATTAAGGTATTTTTGCCTGGTGGTTACCTTGCAGCCTTAACAACCCTGGTGTAGTCGATAGGCTTTAAACCCCATTTATCATCATCATCGCCTGGCTTCACGACCCACTCTCCACAGTTTTTTAATGCCACTTTCACTTCCTCCCAAAAAAAGTTAACGACTCACCAACAACAGACTGACTCTCCTCTTGACTCAACGTTTATGTTTCTTGATCCACCGTCCCGGTATTTTGTAAACTGATTGTTTGATGAACTAGATTTGTTTAATTTACTGCATAAGACAACGTATTTCCTAAGATTATTATATTTTGCAACAGGTATGTTCAGTGTATGGTATAGTTCAACACATTTGTTAAAGTTGTCGAATAATGTAACAGATTTGTTAAGTGTATTGTCTAATGCGATAGTGTATGTAGCCCAAAAGGTAGAGTAGTAGCTCAGGAGGTAGTGTATGTAGCCCAGGAGGTAGAGTAGTAGCCCAGGAGGTAGTGTATGTAGCCCAGGAGGTAGAGTAGTAGCTCAGGAGGTAGTGTATGTAGCCCAGGAGGTAGAGTAGTAGCCCAGGAGGTAGTGTATGTAGCCCAGGAGGTAGTGTATGTAGCCCAGGAGGTAGTGTATGTATCCCAGGAGGTAGAGTAGTAGCCCAGGAGGTAGTGTATGTAGCCAGGAGGTAGAGTAGTAGCTCAGGAGGTAGTGTATGTAGCCCAGGAGGTAGAGTAGTAGCCAGAGGTAGGTATGTAGCCCAGGAGGTAGGTAGTAGCTCAGGAGGAAGAGTAGTAGCCCAGGAGGTAGGTAGTAGCCCAGGAGGTAGTGTATGTAGCCCAGGAGGTAGAGTAGTAGCCCAGGAGGTGATGTAGCTCAGGAGGTAGTGTAGTAGCCCAGGAGGAGAGGTAGTAGCCCAGGAGGTAGTGTATGTAGCCCAGGAGGTAGTGTATGTAGCCCAGGAGGTAGGTAGTAGCCCAGGAGGAGAGTAGTAGCCCAAGGAGGTAGAGTAGTAGCCTCAGGAGGTGAGAGTAGTAGCCCAGGAGGTAGAGTAGTAGCCCAGGAGGTAGTGTATGTAGCCCAGGAGGTAGAGTAGTAGCCCAGGAGGTAGTGTATGTAGCCCAGGAGGTAGAGTAGTAGCCCAGGAGGTAGTGTATGTAGCCCAGGAGGTAGAGTAGTAGCCCAGAGGTAGGATGTAGGGCCCAGGGTAGTGTATGTAGGGGTAGTGAGCCCAGGAGGTAGATGTATAGCCCAGGAGGTAGATAGTAGCCCAGGAGGTAGTAGTAGCCCAGGAGGTAGATTAATAGCCCAGGAGGTAGTGTATGTAGCCCAGGAGGTAGAGTAGTAGCCAGGAGGTAGATTAGTAGCCCAGGAGGTAGAGTAGTAGCCCAGGAGGTAGTGTATGTAGCTCAGGAGGAGAGTAGTAGCCCAGGAGGTGGGTGTATGTAGCCCAGGAGGTAGGAGTGAGTAGTGAGCCCAGGAGGTAGGTAGTAGCCCAGGAGGTAGAGTAGTAGCCCAGGAGGTGAGTAGTAGCCCAGGAGGTGGTAGTAGCCCAGGAGGTAGTAGTAGCCCAGGAGGTAAGTAATGTAGCCCAGGAGGTAGAGTATGTAGCCCAGGAGGTAGGTAGTAGCCCAGAGGTAGTGTATGTGCCCAGGAAGTGTAGCCAGGAGGTTGTAGGCCCAGGAGGTATAGTAGCCCAGGAGGTAGATAGTAGCCCAGGAGGTAAGTAGTAGCCAGGGGTGTTGAGCCCAGGAGGTAATATGTAGCCCAGGAGTAGTAGTAGCCCAGGAGGTAGATAGTAGCCCAGGAGGTAGTGTATGTAGCCCAGGAGTAGTTTGTAGCCCAGGAGGTATGATATAGCCCAGGAGGTAAGTGTTAGTAGTACCAAGGAGGTAATGTATGTAGCCCAGGAGGTAAAGTTGTAGCCCAGGAGGTAATACATGTATCCCAGGAGTTATAGTAGCCCAGGAGGTAATACATGTAGCCCAGGAGGTAGTGTATGTAGCCCAGGAGGTAGTGTATGTAGCCCAGGAGGTAAAGTTGTAGCCCAGGAGGTAATACATGTAGCCCAGGAGGTATAGTAGCCCAGGAGGTAGAATAGTATCCCAGGAGGTAATGTATGTAGCCCATGAGATAGTCTATAGATGATTAAATTATACGTTGGATGATACAAACAGCATTTTGGACGTAGTGTCGTGCATGTCCTTACGAATAACACCTGGGCAGCGGATCATTGCAGGTCTGTCTTACGGCACAAATGGCAGCCATTTTCCAAGATGGCCGCTTTTTGCTTCTACGTGTTATGATATTTGATACGAATATCTTTTGAAGTAATTTTAATGTAACATTTCCACGGCTTTTAAGGGAAGATAATTTTAAGACAATGTAGCAAAATATTCCACTAGTTATATTTATTTATAAATGAAAAGTTCCTTGAAAACTATAAGGTTAGACAATTTTTTGCTCTAAATTAATATTTTTTGAACCGTATATGTCATGGATTTAATGCAAAGAAAACTGTTGTATATTAGTAGCTGAGGAAAGATGAGAGACAGCTGAGGAAAGATGAGAGATAGCTGAGGCATTGATGATGAGGTGGCACTCTGCTGTGATGTTTGTTCTATATACTGTCATAATGACTGAGGTCAATACTGAACCTGGAACTGTCTCTTCCTGGTACTGACTCTTCGTGGCATTGACTCTTCCTGACACTGACTTTTTCTGGTACTGACTCTTCCTGGCCACAGAATCTTTGTATCATGTTAAACATTTCTCTCCAGATTGACTACTTCACTCTCACTATCAAACTCACCTGCTTCTCGTAGTGTAGATCCAGTGTCTTCATTGAGAATAAGAATCACAGTATGGTCATAACTGATGAAGGCCTAACATCTGGAGTGTGGAAAATAGCCCAGTATTCAGGTCTTGAGTGGATGGCTATGTTAAACAGACTAGCACGATCTCATAGTTTGAAAACAGGAAGAAGAGTCACCATAAGAACTACCTCAATATAGGAAACTAGTCCAGGTAATGTAGTGCTGTTAGTGACTCTGTCTTGGATTCTTTAGATGACTTTATGTGTCTTGCTTTATTATAGAGAGGCAAGACATTGCGCTTGCACTTAGCCTCTGGTCTACAAGGTCTCCACCACTAAGTTTAACCAGCAGTGGTTTCTCTTGCAATTTGAGAACACATTGCCTCGGTCGGACATCAAGTTCAAATGTCGACGTACTGTGCAAGTTCTGGTCGGCTGCAGTTTACTCCCAGAAGAAGCATGTCTCTGTGGAAGTATGATGATGTCCCTTACTCTGACGGTGAAGTTTGTGGCATCTGAGGTGTTTTCACTGGGTCTTTTCCTCTTATTAGTTAATTCCATTGAAAGCCTATCGACTACGAAACTCATTAAGGCTGCATGCAACCTGTTCACCACCAGTCAACAATACTCTCATCCTTAAAATGGGGATTAAAGTCAACAACTCTCAATATGACACCGTCATCAAGAATCCCTCACTTTAATTCATAATTTCATATTTAAAATCGATGTACCAAACAGTTGGCAAGGAAATATTTCTTGTCATAATGCAGTCGTAAAGAAGATGTTATGAGGGTAATGTGTATTATACAGTATCATTTCTCTTGTAGAGATACACTTTAACTAAATAATTGGTGGTTATTTATGTGATAGTAATGCGTTAACGTGAATACTTGTTTTTTAGTAAAGAACGGGAACCTATTTTAGGAAGATAAATGACCGTTCCCCTGGATGGTCTAGTTATAACTATCCCACAAGTTGGAGGTGTCCATACATCTTTGGCTATTATTGTATTAATGGTATACAATACTGACATGTTGATGAATAAAATACACGTGCAGCGTCTGATTGTGTTTAATTCTGAAAAGTTGCCTCAGTATTCGACTGAAGGAAGACACCTGCTACGCTGGCGCAGTGTTTCAGCATTAAAGATATACAAGTGTTCTTCATGTGGCTTATTTATTAGATTGTCAGTTGATCTAACATAAAGATGCAGATACAAGGCTTTCACCTTGAGTTACCAAGACTTGTGTCTACGTGGTAGTGTGCGTGTGTGGGGGGAGGGGGACCTCGTTATCTCTGGCACAGACAACACACCACCCGTCCATAGCGGCTCCGCTGGTATCAAGTGTGAATCCCTAGTGATAGCTGCGATAATTCGCTGTTTGTCAAACGATATTGTGAAGAAACATAAATTATCATAATTATTAATCAACCTAAGCTGCGGTTTAAGGTGAAAAAAATTAACAAAAATCTTAATATTTTATACCAAATGAAAAAGCTTTATATTTTTCCATAGTTTCATGTTTCTGAAACTTGAATAGAGGAACAGTAGTAGGTGTACTGGCCTCATGCTGGGCATGTCCTTCTCACACCCACCTACTCCAGCTCATACACACATTCCACGGTACGGGGGGTTAGAACCCATGGCAAGTGAGTCGTAAAACTCCAGGCGTGTGGTCACTGTCGTGGCCCATGCTAACCTCCCTGTGGTGTACAGATATACCTAGGTGGATGAATCTTATTGAGCCAGCTGGCCCAGTGGCTAGCGCACTGTCCTGGAGTTTTACCACTCGCCATGGGTTCTAACCCCACCCGTACCCTGGTTTGTTTGCAATTATGTCATTACGATTTCGTGAGTCATATGGACATTACAGTGCAGTAGGTTGTGTTCACCCACTCTGTTATGGGTTTTCTGATCAATATTTACAGCTAAGCAAAGCGCTCACTCAAGTGACACTGCTTATAATGGCTAATATCTCTGCTGTGGAGAACCATAGCAGCTTCATGTAGTCCCTACCACACACTCTGATATCACCAACCCAAATCACTTGTGTGGGATAACGCGCTAAGCCCACTGCCAAGGTCTATCAGATTAATAGTATGTTGATGCTAGTATATTAGCGTTGTTGATGCTAGTATATTAGCGTTGTTGATGCTAGTATATTAGCGTTGTTGATGCTAGTATATTAGCGTTGTTGATGCTAGTATATCAGCGTAGTTGATGCTAGTATATTAGCGTTGTTGATGCTAGTATATTAGCGTTGTTGATGCTAGTATATTAGCGTTGTTGATGCTAGTATATTAGCGTTGTTGATGCTAGTATAGTACCGTTGTTGATGCTAGTATATCACCGTAGTTGATGTTAGTATATCACCGTTTTGGTGTTAGTATATCACCGTTGTTGGTGCTAGTATATCACCGTTGTTGATGCTAGTATATCACCGTTGTTGATGCTAGTATATCACCGTAGTTGATGTTAGTATATCACCGTTGTTGATGCTAGTATATCACCGTAGTTGATGTTAGTATATCACCGTTGTTGATGCTAGTATATCACCGTTGTTGATGCTAGTATATCAACGTTGTGAATTACGAAGTAGTCTTTGACAGGCCAGTGGTGAAGTGTTCAGGTGGCACCACTGAGGCAATAATTACCTCACCGTCTACTCTCTCTCCAGTATCAACACCTAACTAACACTCCTGTGTTGAATTGATTTCCCAACACCTGCTGCCACTCTACACCCAGCGGGTGTTACTGGACTATTGTGGGTGGTATCGTAGGGGAGACGGTCCAGAGGACCTAAAGAGAAATGAGATATAATTGTTTGGCTGTCTAAGGTTATCCTGGGTTATTAACTCTGCTGATGACTCCAAGGTAATGTGATTTATTAGTTCATATAGACGCATCTTTTTCACTGCTCTTAGTGTTTGATTTTATCCCAGGACAACCTCCCAAAAATATAAATAAAAGACCTTATACACACACACACACACACACACACACACACACACACACACACACATATATATATATATATATACACACACATATATATATATATATATGTGTGTGTGTGTGTTGTGTGTGTTGTGTGTGGCACCAGTCTCAGGTGTTGAGACTGCAGGTGTTGAGGAGAGGTTTCTGACAGCAGTGTGATCATCAATCATCCTGTCAAGCATCACTAACCTGTCAGCCATCACTCATCCGTCATCGTGTCAGCCATCACTCACCCGTCATGGAGCAGCTCCCTGGCTTCCTATCCTCATTTACTTCGTTCATTTCACTACTTTTATTTCATTACGATGTTTCCGGCGTTAATGACTCACTTCTTTCTCTTGGTTTACAAATGTTCCCAGAGTTAATGACTTCATTTTTCCTCTTCATTTACAAAGGTTCGCAGAGTTAACCCCTTAACGTTCCCTCTTGATTTACAAAGGTTCGCAGAGTTAACCACTTAACGTTCCCTCTTGATTTACAAAGGTTCCCGGAGTTAATGACTTCATTCTTCCCTGTATTAACTATGGTTCCCAAGCATTAATAACTTAATTCTTACCCTTGATTTACAAAGGCTACTTTCTTTGTTGTACGACAGATTACATTAAGTTACGCTACGTTAAGTTGGGTTGGGTTACGTAAGTCAATAAAAATGTTTGGTCAAGTTCTAGGTAAGTCATAATGAAGGTGGAGTGCTACTGCCAGGACCACGGGTCGAGTCCCCGGTCATTCCTCGGTTTATTTATGCATGCTTATCAAGAAAGATGCAATTAAAAGAAAGCAGCAGCGACACGTCTGGCAACGAGGTAGAAAAGGGTCAGCTGGAAACGTTGAGATTTTTTTTTTTTTTTTTTTGATAACACTTAAACATACAATGGTTTCACTCACCAATAAACAAGTATGCCTTGCAAAACTTTGACAATCATAACCACATAACAAAACCTCAAACTCGATTACAGTTAAAGCGCCAATAACACTGTGGTCACCCAAACATAAACCAAGTGTGAATTCCTGTGTACCAGAGCAAGGTACACGTCTCAACCACCGCTCGTCACCACTCAAACTACACACATACCCAACACACCATCAACCACATCTACACACATCAACTTAACAAACGTTGAGAACTACACCAGTTTCACTGGTGGTGCCAGCAGTGACTGACACCCTGCACCAGTATCACTGGTAGTGCCAGCAGTAGCTAATCCAGGACAACCGAGGAGTGCCAGTCATTGGGGTTTATTTCCAGTTCTCTTGCTCAAGTTGGAGTCCACAACAGGTAGCTAACACCCACGTACCTACTGACAAGAACGCCAATATGTTTTCTTGTTAGTAGGTACCCACAGTATGTTTTTCCATAGAGAAAACATTCACATTCCGCGGCATAGAATGATCACAAACTCACCATCAAAGATCACAAACTCACCGTCAAAGATCACAAACTCACCGTCAAAGATCACAAACTCACCGTCAAAGATCACAAACTCACCATCAAAGATCACAAACTCACCATCAAAGATCACAAACTCACCGTCAAAGATCACAAACTCACCGTCAAAGATCACAAACTCACCGTCAAAGATCACAAACTCACCATCAAAGATCACAAACTCACCATCAAAGATCACAAACTCACCGTCAGGACACTAGTATAAAGCCAAGCTCTTAACACACATTATTATACCCAGTAACACACCCAACATACACATGTGACCAACACCTCAAACATCATTAACGAATATGTTGAAAATGGTTTAGACTATTGACAAGTTGATGATTAAGACACATGTGTAACAGTTGGGTGTCTGTATTGATGAAACGTGTCACCTACACAGTAGGCTTCTTCAGTCAGACAGAGGCAGCAGGTCTAGTGGTGAAATAAAGATGATGTAATCAGTCCATCAACCTTGGAGAAATAGTATTTGAGGTGGTCAGTCCCTCAGCCTGGAGAAGAGTTCAGCTCCATGGAGCTTCTCCAATTGAGGGACTGACCACCTCAAATATTATTTCTACAAGGCTAATGGACTGATTACATCTTCATTTCACTACTACACTGCTGCCTCTGTATTTGACTGAAGAAGTCTCCTGTGTAGGCGAAACATTTCAACAATACAAATACCCAAGTGTTGCACATGTGTCTTAATCATCATCCTAACTAAACATGACCTGACCCACACTTCACCCTCCACGGATTTTGTCTTCACACTTCATTGAGTTCTTGATAAGACTAGATCCCTTACTACTACTAGGAAAGTGATCTTCAACTCTACATGGATGTTCCCCACACCTACATGTACCTCCCCTACCAACACTGTTTATACGTAATACTCCGCCTGACTTGACACAAACTTTACCTAACCTCAGTGTCCAAACAACAACAGTAATAATAATATCTTTATTTACTACAAGTACATGTACAAGGTATACAGGCCTAGCTGACATCAGTGACATACTACTATATAGAAAACCGCTTGTTATGTAGAGCATTTCCCGCAAATTAGGTCCGTTTTGTCCCAGGATGCGACCCACACCAGTCGACTAACACCCAGGTACCCATTTTACAGTGGCTTATGTTGCATACTTGTGTCTTCCTCCACAAGACTAATATTGGTTAGGAAATTTGCCCATTACGTCCAGCCTCGTCAGAACTTGAATCTTGGTCGTTAAGTCGTGGATCGAACACGCTGCTGCTAAACTTGTGAGGCATGTGTAACTTTGATACTCTCCACTTAGATCTACTTATGTTTTAAGACCGTACTTCTCCCTAACATTCTTTTACAACCTCCGTAATGGTACACTAAAGTAAACCGTGACTGGAGAGGTGAGGCAGAATATAGTATACCACAGATAAATGTAGTATACCACAGATAAATGTAGTATACCACAGATAAATGTAGTATACCACAGATAAATGTAGTATACCACAGATAAATGTAGTATACCACAGATAAATGTAGTATACCACAGATAAATGTAGTATACCACAGATAAATGTAGTATACCACAGATAAATGTAGTATACCACAGATAAATGTAGTATACCACAGATAAATGTAGTATACCACAGATAAATGTAGTATATCACAGACGAGGAATAAGAACATCTATCCTTGATACTACGGATGAAGAACAAGACCCTCCCCCCCGAGCCACCACTGGGTTACCCTCACACACACACAGTCATGAATACCTTCACCATGGGGGTTGTGTACTCTGCATTTTGAGCTGTGTAAATTAGTTGTGGGCAGGTGTTTATTCTCGTTGCTCTCGTGTGTTTCTTGAATCCCCACACCCCCTCCCTCCATCACCCCTCCTCTCTCTCTCTCTCACCCATCCTCACAAACCCCATTCCCACCCCCACCCCCACGCCCAGCCCCATTCCTGAAGGCAGTGTGTGGGGATGGGGAGGGATGGTGGGAGACAATGCTGGCCATATCCAGGCATAATTACTTGTGCTAACACACCTCCCACAAGTTCATTAATTACCCACTCTTCTTGACGCTTTCTTTCTCTCTCTCTCTCCCTCTCTCTTGTGTTACAGTAATGAGTTTTAATGACTTTAATTACTTTGTAAGTGAGCTTTTGTAAATTTCTTTGTCGTGTGTGTGTGTGTTTGTGTTTTATCCTTTGTTTTGTATACTCTTCCTCCCTACAATGTTTCTTCCTCTTTGTCTTCTCTCTCTCTCTCTCTCTCTCTCTCTCTCTCTCTCTCTCTCTCTCTCTCTCTCTCTCCTACGAGCTCCTTATTCTAGTTTCTCTCCAAGTTCCTCTTTCCTCTTTGTCTTCCCTCTCTGTGGAAAGGCTTCCTTCTTCTCCGTGATTATCCTCATGGTTTCTTGTCTACAAGCTCCTCTTCCCTCCTTGTTCTCCCAGATATTCTTTCTTCTTTATCTTTATCCTCATGTATAAGTACTTCTTTATTCTTCTTTCTATGCTTTTGCCTCTTCTTTGTTATCTTCAAAGTCCTCTTTCCTCTTTGTCTTGTCTTTCTTCCTTCTTGTTGTAGCTGCGTCCGGCGGTGTGTGGCATCACCTGGCTAGTGAGTGAGCCCCCAGCAAAATCAATATGGCGGCTAATAGCGTGTTTTAGCGCCAATATTCGAGGCACACAATCAGCTAATCACGTTAGCGCTGCGAGGAGAGACCCAAGATGAGCCTCTCCGTCAGAACTTAAATCCCCATTGACGGTCCGACCGCTCTTTGCACTGGCAAGGCGGGGCCCCGGGCTAACTCAAACACTGGTTGCCGACGCCTCTCTTCTTTCTCCATTATTTACCCCATTCCCATAAGTCTAGTGCCATTTATTTTTGCACCATAATTGAGATGGGTGATTGACGGTAACGTTGGCGAGTGTGGGTATCGGAGGAGATGAAGGATGTGAGGGATAATAAAGGATATTATGGAGTCAGCAGGTAAGGGAGTGCGGCTCAGGTTGGCGCGCTCGTTATGTGTTCGCCATGAGAATTGGATTAGTTGGCTGGTAATTGGATCATGGGTGTGTTAGGCCCGTGGTGAGCGCCCCAGAGACTTGCCGATTACCGCTAACCTCAGTCCACCTGCTCCTTACCACCACCCATCATACAAGAACCGATTCGATACTATACCACATCTCTTTTACACACATAACATCGGGAAAGCTCTGACTTTCAAATGCTGAGCTCTGGTGTGATAATTCTATATGTTTGCATTTATGTAAGATTATATGCCCTAGGGATGAATATTTGATGAGATAGAAATTACCTGAATAAGATTTGTCATTTACTAAGTCAGCTGATAATTCTTTGTGTATTATAGGTTTCAGTGAGAAATTCATCTAATGAGTTTATTTTTTCAAGTCTTAATCAATCATGGTTGCATAATGTATTATTTATCAATGTTGTAATTTCACTTTGAAATGTGAATGATATTATCTCCTAAGAAGCAGTCTGAATATTTTGGATAGATGTTGAGAATATTGAATAGATGTAATATTAAGAAGACTGATGGAAGCTTTAATATTTCTAGAAACTAATGTAGAATAAGAATTATATTCAAGCATAAAATATTCCAGTGGTATTGCCAGGATGTATATGTTAGTCAAGAATATGAAGTAAAACACTTTAAAAGTGTGAGGAAAAAAACAGCTGAGTTAAGGCTAGTGTAAATATTAGATGATTGTATTTACAGAATGTCATCTGTGGAACAGCCATTTGCAATTATTTCCTAAAAGTGCTTAGAATAAGATCTTGTCCCACCTCTGCCACCAGTGTGGTGGAGTAAAAGTGGGAGGAGGCAAGAATAGTGAAGGGTGTTTAATATCCACGCTGCCACCAGTGTGGTGGTGTAAAAGTGGGAGGAAGGAGGCAAGAATAGTGAAGGGTGTTTAATATCCCACTGCTGTCACCAGTGTGGTGTTAAACTGGAAGTGGGGGTAAGAATTAATGGTGTTTATCAGGTAATATAACCCTGACTCTGCCAGTTTGGTGTAATGAACAAAAATACAAGATAATGATAGAGTTGAATGTGACATAGAGGGTTGTTAAATGCTGCCACCACCAGGGTATTTTGATTTTAAATAGAGGATGTAGATGTGGAGCTACGCTTCTGCAAAACAATTTACAAAGCAACATTAAGGGAAATTACATAAATAACATGTGATATAGAATGAGGAGGGTTTGAAATACTGGCGCTTTGGGTAGTAGTGACCATGTACAAGCAACAGGTAAATAAATAAAATAAATATCTTTATTTCTACAAGTACATGTACAAGGTATACAGACCATAGCTGACATCAGTGACATACTACTATATAGAAAGCCTCTTGTTATGCTGAGCATTTCAGGAAATTATGTCACTTTTGTCCCCAGGATGTGACCCCACACCAGTCGACTAACACCCAGGTACCTATTTTACTGATAGGTGAGCAAGGATAGCAGGTGTCTTAAGGAAACACTAATGTTTCCACCCGTACAGGGGATTGACCCCCGGACCTCAATGTTTGAGCTACGGCACACTACTCGTTAATATTGTTCCATATCAAGTTAATTCACCGACTTTCGCAACCACGAAAGTACTATAAGTAAGACCAAAAAAAACAAGATTATCGTATTATTTAATACAGAAGACAAATTTACATAAATATATTGGCACAGCAAAATATGCATTACATCATTTATCCCAGAAATATTCGCCAAGAAAACTGCAAATGCAGACACACATAAATGACTGACAATATAGAATGATTTAACACATGTTAAATGAGAAGTTAAAAATTCTGGGAGCCTCACCCATCTTTCCAGATTTCCATTTATTTCCTTCTGTTGGGATCATTTGTGTTGTATCTCATCCTTAGCTCAGTCTGGTGCTAGTGATGGACGGAGTTCTCAACCCCCCCTTGTTTAATGGTAATGGGTTCCTGGTCACAACCTGGTTTAGATCGATGAATTTCTGATCCCCCACTTAGTCGCTGCAACCTGCAAATGTCCACATGTTACAGAGTGATATATAGTTGGTCCCATTCTTGTGTAAGGCACGAGATTGTCCACATGTCACTCAGTGGACCAGATTGTTTGCTGTTTAATGATGCAGGTTGCAGTGACAAGATGAGGAATTAGAAACCCATTACTATCAATAAAGTACATGATTAGAACTCTTTTATTAGTAAGGTATCAAAAATACACCATTATAATATAAGGTAGGATCAAAAATACATCACTATCATACAAGATAGAGATCAGAAATCTGTTACTATCGTACAAGGTGGGGGATCAAAAATCCATCACTATCAAACAAGATGGAGATCAGAAACTTCATCTTTATGAGATAAAGGAAGCAGAGTCAGGTGGGTGGTATTATCCGCTAAATACCAGTCATTAATTCTTACCCCCAGTCACACTGGTGGCAGTGGTGTGATATTACCTATTAAACACCCTTCACTGTTCTTACCCCCAGTTTAACTCCACCACACTGCTACCATCACCATTCTTTCTCCACCACCAGTTTGTTCTTGTATAAGATGTTATCTGTTGGGGAGACTTACGTGACTGACTCTGACTTATTACTTTGAATAAATACCAGTCTTCCACCCACATGTTTACCTTCAGCTAGTGGAACAGTTCCTGGCGTGGCTGTACAAAGAACATGCATTAAGTACACTGAACACTGTAACACTTACCAGAATAAGCGAAGACTGCATTTTGTACTGTTGTGGCATGACACTATCTCGTAGAAAACATCCACACAGTTCCCGGCTTTGTAAGTGGAATTACCTGCTGTGTCTGGATAATTGAGCAGTTCCCGATTCACTGACAGGCTATTAAATGCTGGACTTACTTGATTGTACCTTAGCATACAAGAGGCTTATTATGAGATGTGAGTGGCTACAAGAGTCCTATTGAAGCTCTTCAAACATAGGATTATATGTATTAAAAGCTACAGAAAAATCTGTACCACAGTGGGATGTATATGAGATGGGAGGCTGTAGATTGCTCGGAACATGGCTATGAATATTAATGGAACAAATGAATGGGCAAGTCGTCCCCAAAATGTGATCTTGAAATAGTCACCGTTCTCCATCTACGGCTAAGATGAACAAAAACAAATAGACATTGTCCAGTCTTTACGGTATCAAGAATGGAACAACATTACTTCTTTGTGTTAAGTCACACAAATAGTTCACACTCTTCTAGTCATGGAAGTCCCATAATAAGTAATCCTCAGGGAATTCATCACTGACATGTGACACCACAAAAATGCATATTCCTTCCTTGCTCAGATCTGCATTGTAACTGATGGTTACCCGCCTAAAATTCAAGATTGGCCCTGGGTAGACCTCCTACCAAACACTTTAACTCTATATTCATTGTCATCAACCTAAACTGACGAAACTACAGCCTGAGCATAGGAGCTAAACATTACCTTGTGGCTACTTACTAGCACTTATAAAAGACCTGGGAATACTGCCCGACATGAGGGGTCAAAGCATCTTGTCTCATGGAAGATGACTGAGCTAGCCTTTACCCCTTCCAAAGATCCCAGTCCACATTAACAATCCCATTCTTAACGGAAAAGACACTGTTTTTCACAGTGAGAGGCGGGGAGAGGGAGGTTGTTTGACCTGGTCAAACTTAATCACTGCCCATGATTCCCTCTGATACGTTTCCTAGCCAACACTGACTGACATTTACGACGTGATTCAGCTGGTGGCGTTTCAGGATGAGTCACGGGTTCTGTCACTGGCCGGTGTAACTCCAGTGGTACTAATCTATCTGTTGTCTTGGTGCTAAAAGCGCCTTAAAGACATCAACTGTTCTGAATGTATCATTCACATCGAGATGTTTGGCCACTGTTTCCCAAGAGATCATCTGGGCCTCGTAAGTAAGTCTATTCAGGTACACATAAATACAGTTACATCATCGTCAGTTATCACTGAGTCGCCGAATTTCATGGATATCTTATTATCAGGAACCACAGTCCGCTAGAAACATTCCTTTAATGACCTAAGATAATAATAATAATAATAATAATAATAATAATAATAATCTTGATTTCTAAAAGTACATGATACAACTATTACAGCCCTAACTGATGTTATTGACATACTGGTACTACTATTAACACTTTATTCAAGGTTGAAGACTGATTACATCATCTTCATTTCATTACTATACCTGCTGCCTCTATTGTTGAAACGTTTCACCTACTGTGTAGACGAAACGTTTCAACGGTAAAGATACCCAACTACTGCACATGTGCCTTAATCAACACTTCTAAATGTCCTGATCATCGGTGATGTAAGTTAGAGGTCTTTGTTGACTCTCCTCGACTTCACTCACGACTCTTCTGAACTCTTTGAAGTCGATCCTTTTACGGTGAAGTGTCTTGAAAATAACACCATTATACCTTCCCTTCCCTCTCTCTCCCCCTTCCCTCATTTCCTCTCCTTTCTTTTCCCCTCCCCTCGTTTCCTCTCCCCTCCCTCCCTCTCTTACACTTCCCAATAAAAAAATGAATATTTAGTATGAAGTGGAAATATTATCATTAGTTATATATGCAAGACAAGCCAGGGGGTGGAAATCTTTAGCTCAAGTACTTTCACACTTCTCAGTGCATCATCAGGAGCTTTGCAATGTTGCAAGAGAGCAACTAAAAGGAGAGAGTTCTCAGAGTAGCGTAGTGCGGATGTGTCACCGTCCACGGTTACCCTTAGTGTGGTCAGTGGTCGGTTGTCGTTTGCTGGATGAACCTGGTGTCTATCTTGTTGCTGTACTCACCTAATTGTGGTTGCAGGGGTCGATTCATAGCTCCTGGTCTTTTCTGTTTTGGCAGCGCCTCCGTGGGCTGCGATGTTTCTGGTGCCTTGGTTGTCGAGGGGTCGGTCACGGGTGTGCATAGGTCAGCAGATTTCTTATTGGTAGTTTCGTGGTGTTAATAACCTCGTAGTTGAAGAGCCTTAAGCAAGAACGAAGAAGGGTCTTGCTGCTTCGTCTGGGTGTGTTTCTCTTATATCTCCGTCTCCTTTCCTTGTGTTTTGCTGTACCTGTGTTTTGCTGTACCTGTGTTTTGCTGTACCTGCCACATATTAAACTAAACTGTCCAGGTTTTCTAGGTCCCGACGCCTATGTGAATAAGTAAGTAAGTTTATTCAGGTACACAAATACAGTTACATAGAGTATCATACATGGGTGTTCCTGTCTCCTCCCTTATGCAGTTCTGAGGGTGCTGCGCTTCAGGTGAAGTGTTTACGTCCTGGGAGAAGGTTGAGTGAGGAATAACTAAGTAAGTTTATTCAGGTATACACAATTATGTACATAGAATATCATACATATCAGCATATGTGTAGGGTGTAGAGTGACATTTCTATTGGGTCCTTGTGATAATTATTATTTGTATTTAAAGGTTAAAAGCAGGTAAGTATCTTAACTATGCAAAAGCAGTTACAATAAAAGAAGATATACTAGAGGAGAGGTAAAAGTGGTTATTTTCATACAAGAAATCAGTCTCCTCCCTTTCTGTGGCCTTATTCATAAGGTACATTTTGGCTCTCTTCTTGAACTGGCTCATGATATGACAGGCTTTGACATGTGCAGGCAGTCTATTCCCCGCTTTTATTGCAGTACAGAAAAATGTCTTTGAAGTCGGACCACTGACTAGGTATTGCAAAGTTGTTCTCCTTACCCTAGTTCTGTAATTGCATTGGTTCCCAGCCTTAACAAAATTTGCAGTAAGATTTTGGGGACACTGATTGTGAGCAATTTTGTGAGCTTTAGTTGATTTACTCTGTTTTCAACATTGAGTATGTCCAGTTGTTGTAATTCCTTCTGGCCTACATGCTCTCTTTGGACCCAGGTTCAGAATAAATCTCACCATTTTGTTCCGGGTGATTTGTAGCCTATCTTTCAGTTGTTATTGTTAAGGCAGAGTACCAGCAGAGACCACTGCGCCTGTCTGTAGAGGACCTTTAGTCTGTCATTCGCTTTCTTTACAACATTGTTCCCTATTAGGAATTGGTTCGATGCCATCCAGACTGGTGTCAGATTGGCGAGATAAATATTAAATTTTCGTTAAATTATACCTGATCATTATTTATTAACCTGTTCAGTCATTGTAAATCAAGGTAAAGGTAGAGGGTAAGTAAGTTTATTCAGGTATACACAAATACAGTTACATAGATTATCATACATAGCAGCATATGTGTAGAGAACCCAGGATAACCCCAAAAAAGTCAAAGTGACTTATTTCCATTGGGGTCCTTATTACTTGCACATAGACATACTCCAGGCTTTCCTACAGTCTGATGACATGCCTTTATTGGGTAATCTTAGATAATAATATAATCAGAAATCCATGATTACTTTCTCACGATGGAAAATATATAGTGTTCGTATTTGTATTTGTAATAGTTAGTGGTTAAACTAAGCAGGGTCTAACAGTCCAAAGAAAATTATTCTTAAAATTTAGGTAGACTTCACTAAAAATGTAATACCAAACCTTCCAAGTTGAGAGTGCTAGAATATAGCGAAATAAACAACTGTTCGAATTCAGATAGTCGTTAAATAAACCCTTTAAATTTCTGCTGTGATGTTGTAGACTAATGACTGACTTTTAGTTATCCTAGGTAATTTACACATTTTAAACCCTGTATGATAATTGTACTTAAGTATACCTGTTCCCTAAATAAATTTACTTAGCTTGTGGTTGTGTGATATAACTGTCTCTGGTACAGGAAACATTGACCTCTCACGTCCCTCGGGTCATGGAAGAGAATGGCTATATATGCTTACCCACCCAGTTAATTGTCAGATGTATTGGTTCTTAACCTGACTTAAGGTGCCAGGCCAATAAGGTTTTTCTCTTCTTCAGTGACTTTGACTTTATAGGGTTATCCCAGGTTACCCTAGGTTATCCCAGGTTACCCTAGGTTATCCCAGGTTACCCTAGGTTATCCCAGGTTACCCTAGGTTATCCCAGGTTACCCTAGGTTATCCCAGGTTACCCTAGGTTATCCCAGGTTACCCTAGGTTATCACAGGTTACCCTAGGTTATCCCAGGTTACCCTAGGTTATCCCAGGTTACCCTAGGTTATCCCAGGTTACCTAGGTTATCCCAGGTTACCCTAGGTTATCCAGGTTACCTAGGTTATCCCAGGTTACCCTAGGTTATCCCAGGTTACCCTAGGTTATCCCAGGTTACCTAGGTTATCCCAGGTTACCCTAGGTTATCCCAGGTTACCCTAGGTTATCCCAGGTTACCCTAGGTTATCCCAGGTTACCCTAGGTTATCGATAGGGTTACCCTAGGTTATCCCAGGTTACCCTAGGTTATCCCAGGTTACCCTAGGTTATCCAAGGTTACCCTAGGTTATCCAGGTTACCCTAGGTTATCCCAGGTTACCCTAGGTTATCCCAGGTTACCCTAGGTTATCCCAGGTTACCCTAGGTTATCCCAGGTTACCCTAGGTTATCCCAGGTTACCCTAGGTTATCGGTTACCTGGTTACCCAGGTTACCCTAGGTTATCCCAGGTTACCCTAGGTTATCCCAGGTTACCCTAGGTTATCCCAGGTTACCCTAGGTTATCCCAGGTTACCCTAGGTTATCCCAGGTTACCCTAGGTTATCCCAGGTTACCCTAGGTTATCCCAGGTTACCCTAGGTTATCCCAGGTTACCCTAGGTTATCCCAGGTTACCCTAGGTTATCCCAGGTTACCCTAGGTTATCCCAGGTTACCCTAGGTTATCCCAGATTGAATCTGCTTAATGTAATACTTGTATATACCCACAATATTTGTGTCCTCAGAAACATTGTGCAGATTTGTGCTACAGGTTTTAAAATTGATCACAAAAATGGCAGGTGAAGTATATAATGTAAATGGTAATTGCAAGTGACCTAACAACTCAATAATGTGAACACCTGACACGGCAAACTGCTAGAGGGTCGACAATGACATATGTAAACTATAAGAGGAAAGTCCATACCTGGAGAGGGTTTCGGGGGTCAACGCCCCCGCGGTTCGGTCTGAGACCAGGCCTCGTGGTGGATCAGGGTCTGATCAACCAGGCTGTTACTGCTGGCCGCAAGCAAACTGACGTACGAACCACAGACCGGCTGGTCAGGTACTTACTTTAGGTGCCTGTCCAGTGTCTTCTTGAAGACAGCCAGGGGTCTATTAGTAATCCCCCTTTATAAGTTCATGTAGCCTCTCACTTTCCCCTACCCCCTTGGGTAGGGGAACAGACACGGTTCGTGTCTGTTCTTTCCCACTGCCATGCGCGAAAGCCCAACTGCCTATAGTGACTTCTCGCTCTCTTCTTCTTAACCACTTCCGATCTCATCCTCACGCCATAGCAGTGTACACCGATGGTTCCCAGTCTTCTGACGGCGTCGAATTCGCAGCAGTTTCCGGACAGCGTCGTGCGAGGGCATTTATTATCCTTGGCTAGCATACAGCTGAATTGTATGTCATTCTCGTAGCACTTATCCATATTGCATCTATACCTGTCACCATTTTGTTCCAATCTCCTACCCCTACTCTTTTATCGTGCTAACGCTTTTCCCCTCCACTTCCCAAGCTTTTTCAAGCATCCCCCTCTCCCCATCCCTTACTCCCCACTACCCTTCCAAAACCTACCCAGTCTTCCTCCCCTGGGGATAGTGATAGACTACGGCAGGCTCACCATTCCTCCCTCTCCCTCTCTTCTCTCCCTGTCTTCTCTCCCTGTCTTCTCTCCCTCTCTTCTCTCCCTCTCTTCTATCCCTCTCTTCTCTCCCTTTCTTCTCTCCCTGTCTTCTCTCCCTTTCTTCTCTCCCTTTCTTCTCTCCCTGTCTTCTCTCCCTCTCTTCTCTCCCTCTCTTCTCTGCCTGTCTTCTCTCCCTTTCTTCTCTCCCTGTCTTCTCTCCCTCTCTTCTCTCCCTCTCTTCTCTCCCTGTCTTCTCTGCCTGTCTTCTCTTCCTTTCTTCTCTCCCTGTCTTCTCTCCCTGTCTTCTCTCCCTCTCTTCTCTCCTGTCTTCTCTCCCTGTCTTCTCTCCCTCTCTTCTCTCCCTGTCTTCTCTCCCTCTCTTCTCTCCCTCTCTTCTCTCCCTGTCTTCTCTCCCTGTCTTCTCTCCCTCTCTTCTCTCCCTGTCTTCTCTGCCTGTCTTCTCTGCCTGTCTTCTCTCCCTCTCTTCTCTCCCTCTCTTCTCTCCCTGTCTTCTCTGCCTGTCTTCTCTCCCTGTCTTCTCTCCCTGTCTTCTCTCCCTGTCTTCTCTCCCTGTCTTCTCTCCCTGTCTTCTCTCCCTGTCTTCTCTCCCTGTCTTCTCTGCCTGACTTCACTTCCTTTCCATTATAAAAATATCGTTCACAGTGGAAGACTTGCTGATCTTAACACATGTAAGTATCCTCTCCTTCTCCTCCACTCCCCCTCTCTCATATTCTCCCCACCTTCTCCACCGCAAACAAGGTGGGATCACCTGTGTGGATCAATTAGCCACCATCACCTGTGTGGATCAATTAGCCACCATCACCTGTGTGGATCAAATAGTAAGTAAGTAAGTAAGTTTATTCAGGTATACACAAATACATTTACATACATTATCATACATAGCAGCATATGTGTAGAGAACCTAGGATAACCCAAAAAAGTCAGACAGAGTGACTTATTTCCATTGGGATCCCTTTTACACTATAATATTTTACATTGTAGGATATATATGTTATTATATTATAAAGGATATATGTATACTAGGAATAAGGTAAAAAGAGTTATTTACATATACATGTGTGTTAGCTAAAAAAATAAAAAATCATTCTCCTCCCTTTCTGTCGCTACATTCATTAGGTACCTTTTGGTTCTCTTCTTGAACTGGCTCATGCTATGACTGGCTTTGACATGTGCAGGCAGTCTGTTCCATTCCTTTATTGCTGTACAATAAAAGGTGTTTGAAGCCTGGCCCTTGACTGTGGGAACTACAAAGTTGTGCTCTCTTCCTCTAGTACAACCATCACATGTATAATGAACCTCCCCCTCGTCACTAGGTTCCTCCATCAGACCATGGTCACTAGGTTCCTCCAGCTGACCATGGTCACTAGGTTCGTCCAGCAGACCATGGTCACTAGGTTCCTCCAGCAGACCATGGTCACTAGGTTCCTCCAGCAGACCATGGTCACTAGGTTCCTCCAGCAGACCATGGTCACTAGGTTCCTCCAGCAGACCATGGTCACTAGGTTCCTCCAGCAGACCATGGTCACTAGGTTCCTCCAGCAGACCATGGTCACTAGGTTCCTCCAGCAGACCATGGTCACTAGGTTCCTCCAGCAGACCATGGTCACTAGGTTCCTCCAGCAGACCATGGTCACTAGGTTCCACCAGCAGACCATGGTCACTAGGTTCCTCCATCAAACCATGGTCACTAGGTTCCTCCAGCAGACCATGGTCACTAGACCATGGTCACTAGTATTACTTGTGATACTAGTATGACAACACCTGCTTGTGTTGTTGTTTACTTGTGATACTAGTATGACAACACCTGCTTGTGTTGTTGTTTACTTGTGATACTAGTATGACAACACCTGCTTGTGTTGTTGTTTACTTGTGATACTAGTATGACAACACCTGCTTGTGTTGTTGTTTACGTGATACTAGTATGACAACACCTGCTTGTGTTGTTGTTTACTTGTGATACTAGTATGACAACACCTGCTTGTGTTGTTGTTTACTTGTGATACTAGTATGACAACACCTGCTTGTGTTGTTGTTTACTTGTGATACTAGTATGACAACACCTGCTTGTGTTGTTGTTTACTTGTGATACTAGTATGACAACACCTGCTTGTGTTGTTGTTTACTTGTGATACTAGTATGACAACACCTGCTTGTGTTGTTGTTTACTTGTGATACTAGTATGACAACACCTGCTTGTGTTGTTGTTTACCTGTGATACTAGTATGACAACACCTGCTTGTGTTGTTGTTTACTTGTGATACTAGTATGACAACACCTGCTTGTGTTGTTGTTTACTTGTGATACTAGTATGACAACACCTGCTTGTGTTGTTGTTTACTGTGATACTAGTATGACAACACCTGCTTGTGTGTTGTTTACTTGTGATACTAGTATGACAACACCTGCTTGTGTTGTTGTTTACTTGTGACAACACCTGCTTGTGTTGTTTACTTGTGATACTAGTATGACAACACCTGCTTGTTGTTGTTTACTTGTGATACTAGTATGACAACACCTGCTTGTGTTGTTTTTTACCTGTGATACTAGTATGACGACACCTGCTTGTGTTGTTTGTGATACTAGTATGACGACACCTGCTTGTGTTGTTGTTTACCTGTGATACTAGTATGACAACATCTGCTTGTGTGGTTGTTTACTGTGATACTAGTATGACGACACCTGCTTGTGTGTTGTTTACTTGTGATACTAGTATGACAACACCTGCTTGTGTTGTTGTTACTTGTGATACTAGTATGACAACACCTGCTTTGTTGTTGTTTACTTGTGATACTAGTATGACACACCTGCTTGTGTTGTTGTTTACTGTGATACTAGTATACAACACCTGCTTGTGTTGTTGTTTACTTGTGATACTAGTATGACAACACCTGCTTGTGTTGTTTACTGTGAATAGTAGACAACACCTGCTTGTGTTTTGTACTGTGATCTAGTATGACAACACCTGCTTGTGTTGTTGTTTACCTGTGATACTAGTATGACAACACCTGCTTGTGTGGTTGTTTACTTGTGACAACACCTGCTTGTGTTGTTGTTTACTTGTGATACTAGTATGACAACACCTGCTTGTGTTGTTGTTTACTTGTGATACTAGTATGACAACACCTGCTTGTGTTGTTGTTTACTTGTGATACTAGTATGACGACACCTGCTTGTGTTGTTGTTTACTTGTGATACTAGTATGACAACACCTGCTTGTGTTGTTGTTTACTTGTGATACTAGTAGACAACACCTGCTTGTGTTGTTGTTTACTTGTGATACTAGTATGACAACACCTGCTTGTGTTGTTGTTTACCTGTGATACTAGTATGACAACACCTGCTTGTGTTGTTGTTTACTTGTGATACTAGTATGACAACACCTGCTTGTGTGGTTGTTTACTTGTGATACTAGTATGACAACACCTGCTTGTGTTGACTCATTCAACTCTCCAAGATGTTGCATCGTCTTGCAGGTGTGATCAACTTCTGCAACTCTGCAAGTTACGTCATTAATCAAGCTCTCAGGAAGGCCACACACACACACACACACACACACACACACACACACACACACACACACACACACACACACACACACACACACACACACACACACACGTATAACGACTGTGTTTATGTATCTGCAAGTTTCACTCACAATCCGTGAACGGAATATATTGAAAGTGAACGAGAAGAATTGAAATAAAGTTGTTTCAGTAAGCTGCCACATATATACACACACTGATGTCTCGGAGGTAAGATCATCTCTCACTGGTGTTGATATTGCACAAGTATCGTGTAGTTAATGTGTGTTGATATGTGGGCCTTGTCACATGTTTGCCTGTCAACCATAATACATAATAAACAGTTTATGTAAAGTTAGGACATAGGTTATAAAGAAGAGAGTGGAGCGTGTGTGAGGGAGGGAGGATGTGGGGGACGAATGAGGGAGGTAGGAGAGGAGGGAGGGTTACGATGGAGGAAGGTAGGTTGGCACAGGTACACAGCTCAGTGTGTGAGTACCAAGTGACCGTAGGGTACATCTTGCAGAGCTGCGGCCCTCACAACCTCCATGCTCACACTCCTCTCACCAAACACTGATATGAACACCATCCTTACACTCCTTCACACACCTCTCATAGTGACCCAACACATGGAAAAGTGTTTCTGGCGATAAAATTGTGAAGGTTGTGGCAAGTGCTGGCCACAAGTGTTGCAGCAGCAGCATCATGCCCTTACCTTGCGTGGAGTAACTTCACCACCACCACTCCAACACTATACGACTCGACCCCTGCAGCCACAAATGGTGATGATACATACTAAAACAATATTACTCCACGTTTCCTGCCAATATACGTCAAGAAGAGCCACTATACACCAAGAAAAACCACTATAAGCCAAGAAGAACCACTATACGCCAAGAAAAGCCACTATAAGCCAAGAAGAACCACTATACGCCAAGAAAAGCCACTATAAGCCAATAATAGGCATCTGGTAAGTAGAGTGGATGTCCACGTGTCTGTGTTTGTGTTGTGAACGACAATGAATGCCGTAATGAATGTGTAAGTTACAGGGCTGAAAGTAAACAGTACACGTGCGTGGATCACACTTGTACTGTATATACACCTACTTGTTGTAAAGGCAAAATGACTATGGACATTTTATTGTGGCAAGTTTCGCTTCCAGGAGTTCAGCCGTTACAAGCGATAATGGACATAGTGGGGTGAGGTGAAATACTAGTATTTCACCTCACTTTGAGAGTATATATAAACCCACTATGTCCATTATCGCTTGTAACGGCTTGAGAAAGCTCCTGGAGAGCGAAACGTTGCCACAATAAAATGTCACATTAGTTGCATTTGTGTCCTTTTACTTAACATATTGTCGGTAATTCTACCAATATTATTACATACACCTACTTGTATGTATCTGTGTGTATACACCGAGACCTGTGTACCTTTGGGTATTTCAAGTGTTGATACAGAGTACAGGGTAGCGGGCGCCACTGTGTCCTGTCCTTGATGTCTTGATGACTCCAGTGGTGTCTTGACTCCAGGTGTCATCAAGACACCACTGGAGTCTTCCAGACCCTCCTGGAGTCATCCAGAGACTCCTGGAGTCATCCAGACACTCCTGGGGTCATCCAGACACTCCTGGAGTCATCCAGACACTCCTGGAGTCATCCAGACACTCCTGGAGTCATCCAGACCCTCCTGGAGTCATCCAGAGACTCCTGGAGTCATCCAGACACTCCTGGGGTCATCCAGACACTCCTGGAGTCATCCAGACACTCCTGGGGTCATCCAGACACTCCTGGAGTCAACCAGACACTCCTGGGATCATCCAGACACTCCTGGAGTCATCCAGACACTCCTGGGGTCATCCAGACACTCCTGGAGTCATCCAGACATCCTGGAGTCATCCAGACACTCCTGGAGTCATCCAGACCCTCCTGGAGTCATCCAGAGACTCCTGGAGTCATCCAGACACTCCTGGGGTCATCCAGACACTCCTGGAGTCATCCAGACACTCCTGGGGTCATCCAGACACTCCTGGAGTCATCCAGACACTTCTAGAGTCATCCAGACACTCCTGGAGTCATCTAGACCCTCCTGGAGTCATCCAGAGACTCCTGGAGTCATCCAGACACTCCTGGGGTCATCCAGACACTCCTGGAGTCATCCAGACACTCCTGGAGTCATCCAGACACTCCTGGAGTCATCCAGACACTCCTGGAGTCATTCAGACACTCCTGAGGTCATCCAGAGACTCCTGGAGTCATCCAGACACTCCTGGAGTCATCCAGACACTCCTGGAGTCATCAAGACACTCCTGGAGTCATCAAGACACTCATGGAGTCATCCAGACACTCCTGGAGTCATCCAGACACTCCTGGAGTCATCAAGACACTCCTGGAGTCATCAAGACACTCATGGAGTCATCCAGACACTCCTGGAGTCATCCAGACACTCCTGGAATCATTCAGACACTCCTGGAGTCATCCAGTGTGCGTTTGTAGTTACTAGTTGTCAAAGGCACTTGTCGATAGACACTTGACCTTCCCCCCCCCCTCTCTCCTTTTTTTGTGTACTCACCTAATTGTGCTTGCAGGGGTCGATTCATAGCTCCTGGCCCCACCTCTTCACTGGTTGCTACTGGGTCACTCACTCCCTGTTCGAAAGCTTTATCATAACTCTTAAAGCTGTGTATGGATCCTGCCTCCATCACCTCACTTTCCAGACTATTCCACTTCATGACCACTCTGTGACTGACGAAATACTTCCTAACATCTCCATGATTCATCTGAGTCTTCAACTTCCAACTGTGTCCCCTTGTCGCTGTGTCCCCTTGTCGCTGTGTCCTATCTCTGGAACATCTTATCTCTGTCCACCTTATCGGTTTCTTTCAGTATTTTATATGTCGTTATCATGTCCCCCCTATCTCTCCTGTCCTCCAGTGGTGTAGGGTCAATTTCCCTTAACCTCTTCTCGTAGGACATGCCCCTTAGCTCCGGGACTAGTCTCGTTGCTAACCTTTGCACTTTCTCTAATTTCCTGACGTGCTTGCCCAGGTGTGGGTTCCAAACTGGTGCTGCATACTCTAATATAAGCCTGACGTACACGGTGTACATCCTGAACGACTCTTTACTGAGATGTCGGAAAGCTATTCTTAGGTTTGCTAGTCGCCCGTATGCTGTAGCAGTTATTTGGTTGATTTGCGCCTCAGGAGATATGTTCGGTATTATACTCACCCAAGATCCTTTTCCTTGAGTGAAGTTTGTAGTATTTGGACCCCTAGCAACTGTATTTTGCCGTTCCCCGATCTTCATGACTTTGCACTTGGCGGGGTTGAACTCCAGGAGCCAGTTGCTACACCAGGCCCGCAGCCTCTCCAGATCCCTTTGTAGTCCTGCTTTGTCCTCCTCCGACTGAATTCTCTCATTAACTTCACATCGTCTGCAAACAGGGAGACCTCTGACTCTATCCCTTCTGTCATATCATTCACATATACAAGAAACAGCACCGGACCTAGGACTGACCCTTGTGGAACCCCACTTGACACATGCACCCACTCTGACACTTCGTCTCGTACCGACACACGTTGTTTCCTTCCTGTCAGTTATTCCCTGATCCATTGCAGTTCTTTCCCTCGTATTCCTGACAGCTCCTCTAGCTTTTCAACTAGTGTTTTCTGTGGCACTGTGTCGAAAGCCTACTACAGTCCAAGAAGATGCAGTCTATCCATCCCTCTCTCTCTTGTCTTACTTACGTTACCTTGTCATAGAACTCAATAGGTTTGTGATGCAGACTTTCCCTTCGCTGAAGGAATGGACTCGTGTATGAGTCCATTCTTGTCTAGGTGCTCCACCACTCTTCTCCCTATTTTGGTTGTAGGGGTCGATTCATAGTTCCTGGCCCCGCCTCTTCACTGATCGCTATCAGGTCCTCTCTCTCACTGCTCCATGAGCTTTATCAAACTTCGTCTTAAAACTATGTATGGTTCCTGCCTCCACTACGCCATTTTCTAGGCTATTCCACTTACTGACAACTCTATGACTGAAGAAATTCTTCCTAACATCCCTTTGACTCATCGGAGTCTTCAACTTCCAATTGTGACCCCTTGTTTCTGTGTCCCATCTCTGGAACATCCTGTCTCTGTCCACCTTGTCAATTCCTCGCAGTACTTTGTGTGTTGTTATCATGTCTCCCCTAACCCTCCTGTCCTCTAGTGTCGTCAGGCCAATTTCCCTGAACCTTTCTTTGACGGACAATCCCCTTAGCTCTGGGACTAGTCTTGTTGCAAACCTTTGCACTTTATCTAATTTCTTGACGTGCTTGACCAGGTGTGGGTTCCAAACTGGTGCTGCATACTCCAATATAGGCCTGATGTACTGTACAGGTTCCTGAACGATTCCTTAATAAGGTATCGGAACGCTATTCTTAGGTTTTCCAGGCGCCCATATGCTGCAGCAGTTATCTGGTTGTATACTCACCTATTTGTAATTGCAGGGGTCGATTCATAGCTCCTGTGTATGTGTGTGTGTGTATATTTTTTATACTGAGCTAGAGCAAGGACAGGTTTTTCTGGCTCTCAGTTCAGCTGCAGGTGAGTTCCAGTCAGCCCGTCTACAGGTACTGGAGTAACAATCACATGACAAATAGACAAGGTGTGCCAGGTGTTCACTGGGGTTTCCGGTGTTCACTGGTGTTTCCGGTGTTCACTGGTGTTTCCGGTGTTCACTGGTGTACTCGGTATGTATGGTGTTCCTGGCATTGGGGGAAAACATGGATAGAGATCTAACTGGCTAAAAGAACCTTAGAAAACTTACCTAACCTTATAACAAACGCAATTTAATTTAGCCAAATACAACTAAATATATTTTAGATAAATCTACAATAATTTAATAAGTAAACACAATAAAATATATTTTTTTCATTAGGTTCAGAATAATTTTTGCGAAATTATTTCATACGCAAATTTTCGCTTGCCTTATTCGGCAAGAAGAGCGTTGCTATTTAAACCCAAATCGCAAGTTTTACCTATTACATACACACAAACACACACACACACACGCACACACAGTACAACATTTTTCTAGCCTCGGGGTCAGAGGTAATAACATGAATAAGTTAAACAGTCGAGGGTCCCTCTAGTTAACTTGGTAAAGGTGAAGTGTTATAGTGTGTGGTGGTGGAGGTAGTGGTGGTGCTGGAGTGTGTAGTGGTGGTGGTGCTGGAGTGTAGTGGTGGTGGTGGTGTATCTTGTATACAATACGTACATTTTAAAGGTTCCTTGCATCACAATACACAAGATAATAACTAACATTCACTACAGTTATAATTATCCTCCAAGGTGTATACCTGGAGAGTGTTTCAGGGGTCAACGTTCCTGTGGCCCGGTCTGTGACCAGGCCTCGCGGTGGATCAGCACCTGATCAACCAGGCTGTTATTGCTGGCAGCACGTAGACTGACGTACGAACCACAGCCCGGCTTGTCAGGTACTGACTTTAGGTGCCTGTCCAGTGCCTTCTTGAAGACAGCCAGGGGTCTATTGGTAATTCCCTTAATCCCCTAGAAGGCAGTTGAACAGTCTGGGACTAATCCCTCTTTAAGTTTTTCAAAGTGTATATTATCACGTATCTTTCTCGTCTGCGTTCCAGGGAGTACAAGTCAAAGAACTTCAGCCGTTCCCAGTAATTCAGGTGTTTCATCGTACTTATGTGTGCCGTGAAGGCTCTCTGTACACTCTTCAGGTCAGCAATAGCACCTGCCTTGAAAGGCACCGTTAGTGTACAGCAATATTCCAGCCTAGAGAGAACAAGCGATTTGAAGAGAATCATCATGTGCTTGGCGTCCCTAGTTTTGAAGGTTCTCATTATCAGTCCCATAATTTTTCTGGCAGATGTGGTGGATATATTGTTGTCATCTTTGAAAGTGAGATCCTCTGACATTATCACTCCCAGGTCCTTCACATTAGTTTTTCGCTGTATTGTGTGGTTGAAATTTGTTTTATAATCTGATACAGTTTTAATTTCCTCAAGTTTTCCATATCGGAGTAATTAAAGATTACGTTGATGTCCGCTTGGAGTCTTGCAGTGTCTTCGATGGAGGACACTGTCGTGCAAACTCAGGTGTCATCTGCAAAAGAAGACACGGTGCTGTGGCTTACATCTCCGACTGTTTCAGATATGAGGATGAGGAACAGGATGGGAGCGAGTACTGTGTCTTGTGGAATAGAGCTTTTTACCGTGGCCGCCTCAGACTTTACTCTGTTTACTATCACTCTTACTCTTTGTGTTCTGTTTGTTAGGAAGCTATAGATCCGTCTACCAACTTTTCCTGTTATTCCTTTCTCACGCATTTTGTGTGCTATTACCTCCAAGTGCTTCCTGTAATTGTTAACTTCCTCCTCTAAGGTTTCCATTTATAACTCGAGAACACCTCATCCGATCGGCTTCAAATTTTTAAGACTGGTGAGCTGTAACTAGGGCAAGGTTCATTTATGTGTAACCACATGTTGGTGCCTTTTTCTTTTGTGATATTTTGCCACAATAGAAGTTGAAGACTTACCTGGTGCTTTTCTTAGATCATCCAGCGACCATAACACTGCTGGTGTCAAAGATTAAACACTGACGCAGGATATAATAGATCATAATATCCGAGGCTGGTATGAACAGTGTAACGTCAAGGTGGATCAGTGTAACATCAAGGTGGATCAGTGTAACGTCAAGTGTAGGGTGGGTCAGCGAGAGTGGATATACTCAGGAAGCTTGACAGTAAACGGGTGCAGACAAATGTATGTGAGGTTAGGGTGGGAGGTTGGCGAACACGAACCCTGGACGGAAAGTGGTACCGAACCCGAACCCTGGACGGAAAGTGGTACCGAACCCGAACCCTGGACGGAAAGCAGTGCCGAACCCGAACCCTGAACGGAAAGCAGTACCGAACCCTAACCCTGGACGGAAAGCAGTGCCGAACCCGAACCCTGAACGGAAAGCGTTACCGAACCCGAACCCTGGACGGAAAGCAGTACCGAACCCGAACCCTGGACGGAAAGCAGTGCCGAACCCGAATCCAGGACGGAAAGCAGTACCGAACCCGAACCCTGGACAGAAAGCAATACCGAAACCTGGACGGAAAGCAGTACCGAACCCGAACCCTGGACAAAGCAGGACCGAACCCGAACCCTGGACCGAAAGGCTCCGTCTTTGGTCAATGTGTACCCGTCGAGGAGTGATGACAACCCTTCTGTAAGTCATCTGTGTCTTCCTCGCTTATGTTGTTATTACTGCTCATGATGGCCGGGTTTGTTGTTCTTACGTTACACACACACACACACACATCCATTCATAGCTTTAAGAAGAGGTATGATAAGGCTCATGGCGAAGGGAGAGAGACCCAGTAGCAGCCAGTGAAGAGGCGGGGCCAGGAGCTATGACTCGACCCCTGCAACCACAACTAGGTGAGTACACACACACACACACTATGCATACTAATGTACTTGCTTTATATCGACAAATTATGCACTGAATATGTATTTTTAGATATCCCCGTTAGGTATTCCTTACAGTGTTACTATGTATACTGTTGATCAGTAAGTTAGGTATTCCTTACAGTGTTACTTTGTATACTGTTGACCAGTAAGTTAGGTATTGCTTACAGTGTTACTTTGTATACTGTTGACCAGTAAGTTAGGTATTCCTTACAGTGTTACTTTGTATACTGTTGACCAGTAAGTTAGGTATTCTTTACAGTGTTACTATGTATACTGTTGACCAGTAAGTTAGGTATTCTTTACAATGTTACTATGTATACTGTTGACCAGTAAGTTAGGTATTCTTTACAATGTTACTATGTATACTGTTGACCAGTAAGTTAGGTATTCTTTACAGTGTTACTATGTCTACTGTTGACCAGTAACTTAGGTATTCTTTACAGTGTTACTATGTATACTGTTGACCAGTAAGTTAGGTATTCTTTACAATGTTACTATGTATACTGTTGACCAGTAAGTTAGGTATTCCTTACAGTGTTACTATGTATACTGTTGACCAGTAACTTAGGTATTCTTTACAGTGTTACTATGTATACTGTTGACCAGTAACTTAGGTATTCTTTACAATGTTACTATGTATACTGTTGACCAGTAAGTTAGGTATTCCTTACAGTGTTACTATGTATACTGTTGACCAGTAAGTTAGGTATTCCTTACAGTGTTACTATGTATACTGTTGACCAGTAAGTTAGGTATTCTTTACAATGTTACTATGTATACTGTTGACCAGTAAGTTAGGTATTCCTTACAGTGTTACTTTGTATACTGTTGACCAGTAAGTTAGGTATTCCTTACAGTGTTACTTGTATACTGTTGATCAGTAAGTTAGGTATTCTTACAATGTTACTTATGTATACTGTTGACCAGTAAGTTAGGTATTCTTACAATGTTACTATGTATACTGTTGACCAGTAAGTTAGGTATTCTTTACAGTGTTACTATGTATACTGTTGACCAGTAAGTTAGGTATTCTTTACAATGTTACTATGTATACTGTTGACCAGTAAGTTAGGTATTCTTTACAATGTTACTATGTATACTGTTGACCAGTAAGTTAGGTATTGCTTACAGTGTTACTATGTATACTGTTGACCAGTAAGTTAGGTATTCCTTACAGTGTTACTATGTATACTGTTGACCAGTAAGTTAGGTATTCCTTACAGTGTTACTATGTATACTGTTGACCAGTAAGTTAGGTATTCCTTACAATGTTACTATGTATACTGTTGACCAGTAAGTTAGGTATTCCTTACAGTGTTACTATGTATACTGTTGACCAGTAAGTTACAAGCACTACACCCAACATAGTCAGTTTCTACATACGATGACGTAGGTAGTTACTAACTACCGTAACCAGTCAGCGCTGTATGACCCTTATGGGTTTAGTGCTTAGTTATGATTATAATAATAACACCGTAACTACTTGTTAAAAGCATCTGGGTCAACTTTATTCCTGTTCTTCAATAACATGTTTAGCTTCTCCACCCGCCCTGGGATCGAACCCGGATCCTTCGGTTGTGAGTAAGTCGCTACTGAATGACCTACCACGGGTGTTTCACAAATTTTCTTGATACAATTAACAAATTCGAGGCTACCAAGACCTCTGAACTGACGAGTCTTCCTCTTGTTGAGACACGATAGTGGTAAAAGTTTCAAGCTGACCGGATGAGGCATTCTCCAGCGATAGCACGACATGCAGTGGAATTTTATGTAGAAGAATGTTCATGGGATGACATCATGGTGGTGCATGGTGAGTGCCAGGATGGATGCTTGTGTCCACACACTTCTCATTACCTGGGAGCAAGCTTCTCATTACCTGGGAGCAAGATTCTCATTACCTGGGAGCAAGCTTCTCATTACCTGGGAGCAAGCTTCTCATTACCTGGGAGCAAGCTTCTCATTACCTGGGAGCAAGCTTCTCATTACCTGGGAGCAAGCTAATCATTACCTGGGAGCAAGCTAATCATTACTTGGGAGCAAGCTAATCATTACCTGGGAGCAAGCTTCTCATTACCTGGGAGCAAGCTTCTCATTACCTGGGAGCAAGCTTCTCATTACCTGGGAGCAAGCTTCTCATTACCTGGGAGCTAGTTCTATTACCTGGGAGCAAGCTTCTCATTACCTGGGAGCAAGCTAATCATTACCTGGGAGCAAGCTATCATTACCTGGGAGCAAGTTTATTACCTGGGAAGCCATACCTGGGAGCAAGCTTCTCATTACCTGGGAGCAAGCTTCTCATTACCTGGGAGCAAGCTTCTCATTACCTGGGAGCAAGCTAATCATTACCTGGGAGCAAGCTAATCATTACCTGGGAGCAAGCTAATCATTACCTGGGAGCAAGCTTCTCACTACCTGGAGCAAGCTAATCATTACCTGGGAGCAAGCTAATCATTACCTGGGAGCAAGCTAATCATTACCTGGGTGCAAGCTTCTCATTACCTAGGAGCAAGCTCATTACCTGGGGCAAGCTTCTACCTGGGAGCAAGCTTCTATTACCTGGGAGCAAGTTTCATTACCTGGGAGCAAGCTTCATTACCTGGGAGCAAGCTTATCATTACCTGGGAGCAAGTTCTCATTACCTGGGAGCAAGCTATCATTACCTGGGAGCAAGCTTCTCATTACCTGGGAGCAAGATTCATTACCTGGGAGCAAGCTTCATTACCTGGGAGCAAGTTCTCATTACCTGGGAGCAAGATTCATTACCTGGGAGCAAGCTTCTCATTACCTGGGAGCAAGCTTCTATTACCTGGAGCTAATCATTACCTGGGAGCAAGCTTCTCATTACCTGGGAGCAAGCTTCTCATTACCTGGGAGCAAGCTTCTTCATTACCTGGGAGCAAGCTTATTACCTGGGAGCAAGTTCTCATTCCTGGGAGCAAGCTTCTCATTACCTGGGAGCAAGCTAATCATTACCTGGGAGCAAGCTAATCATTACCTGGGAGCAAGCTAATCATTACCTGGGAGCAAGCTAATCATTACCTGGGAGCAAGCTTCTCACTACCTGGGAGCAAGCTTCTCATTACCTGGGAGCAAGCTTCTCATTACCTGGGAGCAAGCTTCTCATTACCTGGGAGCAAGCTTCTCATTACCTGGGAGCAAGCTTCTCATTACCTGGGAGCAAGCTTCTCATTACCTGGGAGCAAGCTTCTCATTACCTGGGAGCAAGCTTCTCATTACCTGGGAGCAAGCTTCTCATTACCTGGGAGCAAGCTTCTCATTACCTGGGAGCAAGCTTCTCATTACCTGGGACAAGTTCTATTACCTGAGCAAGCTCTCATTACCTGGGAGCAAGCTTCTCATTACCTGGGAGCAAGCTTCTCATTACCTGGGAGCAAGCTTCTCATTACCTGGGAGAAGCTTCATACCTGGGAGCAAGGTTCTCATTACCTGAGCAAGCTTCTCATTACCTGGGCAGTTTTCAAGCTTCTCATTACCTGGGAGCAAGCTTTCATTACCTGGGAGCAAGCTTCTCACTACCTGGGAGCAAGCTTCTCATTACCTGGGAGCAAGCTTCTCATTACCTGGAGCAAGCTTCTCATTACCTGGGAGCTAGATTCAACTTCTCAGCACTTCAGATATTTACATTAATGTTTTGCTTTAGATTATATTAATTATATCGTGACAGGTAATGTTATGAGTCGCTTAACATCCAGTACAAGCTGGTGCTGTTTGTATTGACTCCACACCCTTCTCTACTCGGGCAATAATAATAATAACAGTAAAGAGAATAAGAATTATCAATCGTAATATGTTATGCTGTAAGGAAATGTGTTGGTCATGGGTTGAGAGAGAAACTTCTGCAAGAAGTGTTGTTTTTGTGTAGGGTATTGCACAAGAGTGAGGGTGTGTGCGCCCCCGTGTACTCAGCTGGGCACTCATAACACTCTTAACAACTGGAAGATATTAAAGACTTTGCTTCCTGCTGTGGGAGCACAGTTGAAGGTCGTGTATTTACTTCCTTTATTATAATTAGATTGTGAAATTGATATTGAAATGTGAGCACCCGAGGCCGTGATAAGTTGGAGACAGCGAGAATAATTGAAGGTTACTTGCACTGCCTCGCACACCTCGATTCAATTATTCTAAGCATTTTTTTTCAGGCGGAGCCGTGATGGGCAGGGATATTTCCGTGGCCACTGGATTGTACTAGTACTAGTAATGACACTAGTCAGCCAGCTGACTACAGGTGCCGCTAGCGGTACCTGAGGGTGTTCCTGCTGCCAACACACGAGCAGAAGGAAGAATACTTGAGCAGTAAGTCAAGTTTAAGACGCAATGAGAGAGTCCACCATTACCGCGGCCATGATGGCTACCCTCTTTCCTCTACTGTGTCTCCTGGCCACACTCTGCCCACGTCCAGGTACGTTCATCCTCGCTCCTTCCTTCATGTTTTAACTGTTTTCTCTGGTTTTATTTCCTTTGGTGAGGGGTGGTGGAGAAGGTGATATCTTTTTTAGTTTATGGTTAGAGTGAGATAATATTTGTTAGGATGAGAGTACGGTTGTTAGATTGAGAGTATGTTTATTTTAACGTTGTTTTAGCTATGTTTTTAGCAGTGTTTGTCTCCTACGAGTACTGAATCTCTCAAGGTGGCAGTGTTTGGTAAACACCAGACCTTCCTTCACTAGCTCATCTGTGGCTCCTCACCTACCTGGTCTTGAGGAAATGCTACCTGGTCTTGAGGAAATGCTACCTGGTCTTGAGGAAATGTAACTTGATCTTCAGAAAATGCTTCATGGTCTTCAGAAAATGCTTCATGGTCTTCAGAAAATGCTTCATGGTCTTCAAAAAATGTTTCATGGTCTTCAGAAAATGCTTCATGGTCTTCAGAAAATGCTTCATGGTCTTCAGAAAATGCTTCATGATCTTCAGAAAATGCTTCATGGTCTTCAAAAAATGCTTCATGGTCTTCAGAAAATGCTTCATGGTCTTCAGAAAATGCTTCATGGTCTTCAGAAAATGCTTCATGGTCTTCAGAAAATGCTTCATGGTCTTCAGAAAATGCTTCATGGTCTTCAGAAAATGCTTCATGGTCTTCAGTAAACGTAACTTACTGGTTGGGTCCTGAGAGGGGCCCCCAGAGGTATGTAAACACCTCATAAGAGCTACATTTAAGACTTTCTGGATACGTTTTCATGTTTTCTGAAGAGAGTAGTGTGGGCAGACCTCCATGCATAACGCCCACGTCGATCGTAGTCGATATTTAACTTATATAATCCCCATATAAATCTTACTTTACGCAAGGCCTGTTATAGTTGATAAGGAAATTATAGATACGTTGTCAGGGTGGAATTACTGTGTATGTGTGTGTGTGTTAGTTACTGCTTGTCAAAGTCACTTGTCGTTGAGACACTTGGCCTGTTTGGTGTGTGTGTGTGTCGAGTATCACCACTACAAGTATCACCACTTCAAGTATCACCACTACATGTATCACCACTTCAAGTATCACCACTTCAAATATCACCACTTCAAGTATCACCACTACAAGTATCACCACTACAAGTGTCACCACTTCAAGTATCATTTCCCTTAACCTCTCCTCGTAGGACCTACCCCTTAGCTCCGGGACTAGTGTTCTTGCAAACCTTTGCACTTTCTCTAGTTTCTTTACGTGCTTAGCTAGGTGTGGGTTCCAAACTGGTGGTGCATACTCCAATATGGGCCTAACGTACACAGTGAACAGGGTCCTGAACGATTCCTTATTAAGATGTCGGAATTGGTCAGGAAGTGGAATGACCCAGTCTTAGAGTAGTCAGGAAGTGGAATGACCCAATCTTAGAGTGGTCATGAAGTGGAATGACCCAGTCTTAGAGTAGTCAGGAAGTGGAATGACCCAGTCTTAGAGTGGTCAGGAAGTGGAATGACCCAGTCTTAGTGGTCAGGAAGTGAAATGACCTGGCCCCGCCTCTTCGGTGATATCGTTACTTGGTCCACTCTCTCCCTACTCCATTCCACACACATAAGTACTCACCTAATTGTGGTTGCAGGGGTCGAGACTCAGCTCCTGGCCCCGCCTCTTCGCTGTCTGCTACTGGGTCTCTGCTCTCCCTGCTCCATGAGCTTTATCATACCTTGTCTTAAAACTATGTATGGTTCCTGCCTCCACTATATCTTTCTCTAGACTATTCCACTTCCTGACTACTCTGTGGCTGAAGAAATGCTTCCTAACATCCCTTTGACTCATCTGAGTCTTCAGCTTCCAGTTGTGTCCACTTGTTTCCGTGTTCCCTCTCTGGAACATCCTGTCACTGTCTACCTTGTCAATTCCCCGCAGTATTTTGTATGTCGTTATCATGTCTCCTCTGACCCTTCTTTCCTCCAGTGTTGTTAGTCCTATTTCCCTCAACCTTTCTTCATAAGACAGACCCCTGAGTTGTGGAACTAACCTTGTCGCAAACCTTTGCACTTTCTCTAGTTTCTTTACGTGCTTGACCAGGTGTGGGTTCCAGACTGGTGCTGCATATTCTAGTATGGGCCTGACGTACACGGTGTACAGTGTCTTGAACGATTCCTTGTTAAGGTAACGGAACGCTAATCTTAGGTTTGCCAGTCGCCCATATGCTGCCGCAGTTATCTAGTTGATGTGTGCCTCCGGAGACGTGCTTGGCGTTATACTCACTCCAAGGTCTTTCTTCTTTGCCGAGGTTTGTGTGTGTGTGTGTGTGTGTGTGTGTGTGTGGTTCTGGATTGGTGCCAGAATTAGCGAAGGAGTTGGAGGGGAAATAGTGAAGATAATCGTTTAAAACAACCTTTTATTGTGACAACGTTTCGCTCAGTGTAGAGCTTGATCAAGTCAACAATAAAGCTCTACACAGAGTGAAACATTGTCCCAGTAAGAGCTCGTTGTGCAGCGTGTCTTTTTTAGACATTGTTGAGGTGGGAACCGTCACAACCTCCAGGTAGGAATTTTCAACTTCACCTTTAGCATCTAAAGTGTACTGGAGGTTTTGTGCGTGTCTCTAGACCAAGGCTGTCTCCGTGATGTGACGGGGTAGTGGTGATGCTGGTGGGGGATTGTGGTGGTGGTAGGTGGTGATGCTGGTGGGGGATTCTGGTGGTGGCAGCAGTGGTGGTAGGTGGTGGTGGGGATTGTGGTGGTAGGTGGTGGTGGGGATTGTGGTGGTAGCAGCAGTGGTGGTAGGTGGTGGAGATGGTGGTGGGGGTTCATGATAGCTGTAAAGGCCGCCGCCTCTGCTGTTGTCGTATCATCCTGTACGTTTCTCTCCTTCCTTTATCTTCTTTATATACACCTCCTTTGTTTTCTATGATTCTTTTATTGTTTTTGTTTTGCTTGTTCGTCTTCCCATCTGGAGTGTCTCTCGGGAAGCCACAAGTCATTGGTGATTTCGCTCTCTCCTCCTCCAAAGAAAATAAGTCACTTTGTCTGACTTTTTGGGGGTTATACTGGGTAATTTACACATATGTTACTATGCATAACAACCACTGTGAAAATAATATTGAACTTCCAAGCGATTTCGTGATTTCTCACATTATTAAGGAACAGTTCCTTGATAATGTGAGAAATCATGAAAGCGCTTGTAAGTTCACTATTTTTTCAGAGTGGTTGTTCTGCATATTGTGATATCACCTGTTTACTGTGATTTTATTGCATGTTACTGTATGCAAAACAACCACTTGGAAAGTTGAATGATAGCTCTAGGCCTTTTGTGTTGCAATAAACATCATCAGGTGCTTGCAATGTTGCATAAATGAGTAGGAAGTCCCAGCATATTAGTTCAGAGGAACGTTTTAGCTCGAATTTTGTATCGCTTGTCCGCGATTATTGCATTTTACTGTGTAAGATAATTTGTGTAACTATTTATGTGTAACAGTACCTAAGTAAACTAACTTATTTCTCTGTCCACAGAGATGGTGTTGTCAGCCATCACTGGCTCTCTCATAGTCTCTTGTATTCACCTAATTGTACTCACCTAATTGTGGTTGCAGGGGTCGAGACTCAGCTCCTGGCCCCGCCTCATATCTCAGTGTTCATCCTCTCTCAGCACTTCGTTGTGAATCTTCCGCCCTCTCCCCTCTTGTACCTTGTACCCCTTTTGTGGGTATTGCTGGATCCTGGAGTTTCTCTCTGGAGGTTAGGGACGGAGGATCAAGTCTACACCTCTCCTTGTACTGAATGATCCACCTCTCCTTGTACTGTATGATCCACCTCTCCTTGTACTGTATGATCCACCTCTCATTGTACTCTATGATCCACCTCTCCTTGTACTCTATGATCCACCTCTCCTTGTACTGTATGATCCACCTCTCCTTGTACTCTATGATCCACCTCTCCTTGAACTGAGTGATCCACTTCTCCTTGTACTGTATGATCCACCTCTCATTGTACTCTATGATCCACCTCTCCTTGTACTGTATGATCCACCTCTCCTTGTACTGTATGATCCACCTCTCCTTGAACTGAGTGATCCACTTCTCCTTGTACTGTATGATCCACCTCTCATTGTACTCTATGATCCACCTCTCCTTGTACTGTATGATCCACCTCTCATTGTACTCTATGATCCACCTCTCCTTGTACTGTATGATCCACCTCTCCTTGTACTGAATGATCCACCTCTCCTTGTACTGTATGATCCACCTCTCCTTGTACTGTATGATCCACCTCTCATTGTACTCTATGATCCACCTCTCCTTGTACTGAATGATCCACCTCTCCTTGTACTGTATGATCCACCTCTCCTTGTACTGTATGATCCACCTCTCCTTGTACTGAATGATCCACCTCTCCTTGTACTGTATGATCCACCTCTCCTTGTACTGTATGATCCACCTCTCCTTGTACTGAATGATCCACCTCACCTTGAACTGTATGATCCACCTCTCCTTGTGCTGAATGATCCACCTCTCCTTGTACTTATGATCCACCTCTCATTGTACTGTATGATCCACCTCTCATTGTACTGTATGATCCACCTCTCATTGTACTGTATGATCCACCTCTCCTTGAACTGTATGATCCACCTCTCCTTGTACTGAATGATCCACCTCTCCTTGTACTTATGATTCACTCTCTTGTACTGTATGATCCACTCTCATTGTACTCTAGATCCACCTCTCTTGTACTGTATGATCCACCTCTCATTGTACTCTATGATCCACCTCTCATTTTACTGTATGATCCACCTCTCATTGTACTGTATGATCCACCTCTCATTGTACTGTATGATCCACCTCTCATTGTACTGTATGATCCACCTCTCATTGTACTCTATGATCCACCTCTCTTGTACTGTATGATCCACCTCTCTTGTACTTATGATCCACCTCTCCTTGTACTGTATGATCCACCTCTCATTGTACTCTATGATCCACCTCTCATTGTACTGTATGATCCACCTCTCATTGTACTTATGATCCACTCTCATTGTACTGTATGATCCACCTCTCATTGTACTTATGATCCACCTTCATTACTCTATGATCCACCTCTCATTGTACTTATGATCCACTCTCATTGTACTTATGATCCACCTCTCTTGTACTGTATGATCACCTTCATTGTACTCTATGATCCACCTCTCCTTACTGTATGATCCCCTCTCTTGTACTGTATGATCCACCTCTCATTCTCATGATCACCTCTCTTGTCTGTATGATCCACCTCCTGACTTGATCCACCTCTCCTTGTCTGTATGATCCACCTCTCCTTGACTGTATGATCCACTTCTCCTTGTACTGTATGATCCACCTCTCATTGTACTTATGATCCACTCTCCTTGTACTGTATGATCCACCTCTCATTGTACTTATGATCCACCTCTCTTGTACTGTATGATCCACCTCTCTTGTACTGTATGATCCACCTCTCCTTGTACTGTATGATCCACCTCTCATTGTACTGTATGATCCACCTCTCTTGTACTGTATGATCCACCTCTCTGTACTGATGATCCACCTCTCTTGTACTTATGATCCACCTCTCCTTGTACTGTATGATCCACCTCTCCTTGTACTGTATGATCCACCTCTCTTGTACTGTATGATCCACCTCTCTTGTACTGTATGATCCACTCTCTTGTACTGTATGATCACCTCTCCTTGTACTGTATGATCCACCTCTCCTTGTACTGTATGATCCACCTCTCATTGTACTGTATGATCCACCTCTCCTTGTACTGTATGATCCACCTCTCCTTGTACTGTATGATCCACCTCTCATTGTACTCTATGATCCACCTCTCCTTGTACTGTATGATCCACCTCTCATTGTACTCTATGATCCACCTCTCATTGTACTGTATGATCCACCTCTCATTGTACTGTATGATCCACCTCTCATTGTACTGTATGATCCACCTCTCCTTGTACTGTATGATCCACCTCTCCTTGTACTGTATGATCCACCTCTCTTGTACTGTATGATCCACCTCTCTTGTACTGTATGATCCACCTCTCCTTGTACTGATGATCCACCTCTCCTTGTACTGTATGATCCACCTCTCTTGTACTGTATGATCCACCTCTCATTGTACTGTATGATCCACCTCTCATTGTACTGTATGATCCACCTTTCCTTGTACTGTATGATCCACCTCTCCTTGTACTGATGATCCACCTCTCCTTGTACTGTATGATCCACTCTCCTTGTACTGAATGATCCACCCTCCTTGTACTGTATGATCCACCTCTCCTTGTACTGATGATCCACCTCTCTTGTACTGTATGATCCACTTCTCCTTGTACTGTATGATCCACCTCTCATTGTACTGTATGATCCACCTCTCCTTGTACTGTATGATCCACCTCTCCTTGTACTGTATGATCCACCTCTCCTTGTACTGTATGATCCACCTCTCCTTGTACTGTATGATCCACCTCTCATTGTACTCTATGATCCACCTCTCCTTGTACTGTATGATCCACCTCTCCTTGTACTGTATGATCCACCTCTCCTTGTACTGTATGATCCACCTCTCCTTGTACTGAATGATCCACCTCTCCTTGTACTGTATGATCCACCTCTCCTTGTACTGAATGATCCACCTCTCCTTGTACTGTATGATCCACCTCTCCTTGTACTGTATGATCCACCTCTCCTTGTACTGTATGATCCACCTCTCCTTGTACTGTATGATCCACCTCTCCTTGTACTGTATGATCCACCTCTCCTTGTACTGTATGATCCACCTCTCCTTGTACTGTATGATCCACCTCTCCTTGTACTGAATGATCCACCTCTCCTTGTGCTGAATGATCCACCTCTCCTTGAACTGAGTGATCCACTTCTCCTTGTACTGTATGATCCACCTCTCCTTGACCCTCAAGGGTTTAATGCTCATCATAATATAATAACACTCCATTCTGTTTGTCATTTCCTTGAGTCTCTCCACCTCTCAATTTTCCTATTCTCTCTTCCAGTTTCCGAGAACTTCTTCTACCACTACGCTCTGCTATTTCTCAATTTCCTTCCTTCACTCGGCCTCCATTCAGAGAGTATTTAACTCTGTTCCATTATTCATAATTCTGTTATAATTAGATCTAATTGGCACCACCTACTCCTCCTCCTTCTCCCCTGTCTTCCTTTTTGCTCTACTTCCTCCTCCTCCTCCTCCCCTGTCTTCCTTTTTGCTCTACTTCCCTTGTGTTAGTTCCACCTCGAATTTCCTTTCGTCTTGTGTTCCCAGGAAGATGAGTACAGTCAGCGTCAGCAAGTATATGAAACCCGCTCAGTAAGTTGGTTATAGTCTGGTGTATGTTGACACTGCAGTGACCCAGCACTGGCACGAGTGTGAGTGCCACTCCAGCAACCACTCCAGTGCTTGCTGTAGTCGTTTATGTAGTGGGACAGTATTGTAGTGGGCTATATTAGGGAAGTATGTGTAATTACCTATTTCAGATAAGCTTGGGTTGTACCGTTAGTGTGTGTGTGTGTGTGTGTGTGTGTGTGTGTGTGTGTGTGTGTGTGGTGTGTGTGTGTGTGTGTGTGCGTGCGTGCGTGCGTGCGTACCATAACTGGTGAAGGTGGAGCTCAAACATCAGCCTGGCGAGTTTTTTTCTTATCATTGTTGTTGTGGAGGAAGTGTGTCACTACGAGGATGTTTTAACATGGCGAGGTTAGTAGTGTTTGAAGACAGTGCCGGGTCATGAGTGAAGGTACCTGAGGCTGTTATGATGGTGGTTGTTCTCTGTGGGAGCGAGTTCTATCTCCTGGGTCACTACTCTTAACTAACAATGAACTGTGGCCGCTCTAATAACATTAATTGTCACACTTATACCAGGTAATGGTAGGTGGTTGTCGATGTTATTCTGCACACGTTGCTTGTGTCGTGCCTGTGGTCTGCGTAGATGTGTTCCTGAGTCTTGTGTCGTGCCTGTGGTCTGCGTAGCTGTGTTCCCTGAGTCTTGTGTCGTGCCTGTGGTCTGCGTAGCTGTGTTCCCTGAGTCTTGTGTCGTGCCTGTGGTCTGCGTAGCTGTGTCCCCTGAGTCTTGTGTCGTGCCTGTGGTCTGCGTAGCTATGTCCCTGAGTCTTGTGTCGTGCCTGTGGTCTGCGTAGCTGTGTTCCCTGAGTCTTGTGTCGTGCCTGTGGTCTGCATAGCTGTGTTCCCTGAGTCTTGTGTCGTGCCTGTGGTCTGCGTAGCTGTGTTCCCTGAGTCTTGTGTCGTGCCTGTGGTCTGCGTGCTATGTCCCTGAGTCTTGTGTCGTGTCTGTGGTCTGCGTAGCTGTGTTCCCTGAGTCTTGTGTCGTGCCTGTGGTCTGCGTAGCTGTGTTCCCTGAGTCTTGTGTCGTGCTTGTGGTCTGCGTAGCTATGTTCCTGAGTCTTGTGTCGTGCTTGTGGTCTGCGTAGCTATGTCCCTGAGTCTTGTGTCGTGCCTGTGGTCTGCGTAGCTATGTCCCTGAGTCTTGTGTCGTGCCTGTGGTCTGCGTAGCTATGTCCCTGAGTCTTGTGTCGTGCCTGTGGTCTGCGTAGCTATGTCCCTGAGTCTTGTGTCGTGCCTGTGGTCTTCTTAGCTGTTTTCCTTGAGTCTTGTCTTCAAGTTACTGCAAGTTTGACCTCACGTAGGGCCTCTCAGGCGTCTCATGGTATGATACAGACACCTGCAGTGGTGTCCATTGGTTTTGTCTTATTAAGTCCCCGGTGGTGCTGGAGGCTGTGTTTGTCACTCTGGTGTTGATATTGGCTAAGGTGTTGCCCAAGGTGTTTGTTTTGCTGGTGGTGGATTTTGGTCTGATCTTACGCAAAATAAGTCACTTTATCCGACTTTTTTTTGGCTTACCCTGGGTAATTTACACATATGTTACTATGCAGAATAACCACTGTGAAAAAATAGTGAAATTCCAAGCGCTTTCGTAATTTCTCACATCATCAAAGAACTGTTAAAAGATCATCGTGAGAAAGCAGGAAAGCGCTTATAATTTCACTATTTTCTTCACCTGTTTACTGTGATCTTATTGCATGTGTTACTATGTATAATAATTTATGTAAGTGTATATGTACCTGTACCTAGATAAACTTTCCTTCGTCACAGACTACAAAAGGACAGGGATACTGACATGTAGTTGTCATTAAGACTAGAACAGCAGCAAACTGCAAGTGTATTTAAGCAGAATAAGATAGAAGCACAGTGCAGGTGTATTCATAAAGAATATGATAGCAGCATACAACAGATTTTAAATATATAACATGTCCCTGGAGACAGACAGGCAAGTGTATTATGCAGGTGTTTTCTAACATCGTGCCGCCACACACTCTTACTTAATTATGACCCAAGTTATTATATTCTTGCTGTGTGTGTGTGTGTGTGTGTGTGTGTAGTCTCACTTCTCAAGACTTGTGCTTGCAGGGGAAGGGGGTCGAGTCTCAGCTCCTGGTCCCGACTCTCAACCTGCAATGGAGTAGGTGGAGGGCGAGCCAGGCAGGCGACCGCTCCTCCTCACCTGTTTTCAAAAGTCACCCTTTTCAAAAAAAAAAATTAACTCTTTAGTTCACTTGTGTTAATGACATGTGTTCCATATATCCTAACTTGTCTACACTGTGCCACGTTTTTCTGACCTTACCAATAACAAGCGCAGTTGTGGAACGATCCTTTAGTGGGCGCAAACACATCAAGTGCCACCTTGGCTCTGCAGTGGTCGAGGATACATTGTCTGGGTTACCTTGAAATGGGCGGGTGAGGCTATAGGCTGACACTAGGCCTCTCACACCCATGGGGGAAGACACCCCTGGGAAAGACACGCCCCTGGGGATGATACTGAGGTGCATTATAATAAAGTAACATAACTTTCCTAGAATGAAGTCTGGATGAAAGACTTGTAGTTCATTTATACATTTTTCACACTGCTTCGTTTTGCTTTCATTTTACTTTCATGTGTTCGTTTCCCTTAACGTTAGAACGTGGCTAAGCCAGTAGAAGAAAGTAATCATTGGGAGGTCACGTCCCTCTCATATGCAACCATTCTCACTAGTACAAGTTGTCTAAAGTGTTTTCTGTTCTCTACCAAGATACCATTGTGTTGCAGTGTCTGACAGGTAAGTAAGACCCAGGCGACTGAGAGACTCGTCTGGGTGTTCATACCAGAGCTGCAGAAGCATCAACTTCACATTCCAACAGGAAGCTCTATTTCCGTCACACTTTAGAAACAATGAGACAGTGAGAAGACCGCCAGTCCACTGTCTACACGTCCCCCTCCTGCCTGAGACATCCTCCAGCCTGAGAACATCCTCCTACCGTGACACATCCTCCTGCCTGAACAACCTCCTGCCGACATCCTCTGCCTGAGACACGTCCTCCAGCCTGAGACATCCTCCTCCTGCCTGAGACATCCCTCCAGCCTGAGATCCTCCTGCCTGAAACATCCTCCTGCCTGAGACACGTCCTCCAGCCTGAGACATCCCTACGGCTTGAGACACGTCCTCCAGCCTGAGACATCCTCCTCCTGCCTGAGAACATCCCCTCCAGCCTGAGACACATTCCTCCTGCCTGACACATCCCCCTCCTGCCTGAGACACGTCCCCCTCCAGCCTGAGACACATCCTCCAGCCTGAGACATCCTCCTGCCTGAAACATCCTCCAGCCTGAGACACGTCCCCTCCTGCCTGAGACATCCTCCAGCCTGAGACACATTCTCCGCCTGAAACAATCCTCCAGCCTGAGACACGTCCTCCTGCCTGAGACACATTCCCCTCCTGCCTGAAACACATCCCCCTCCAGCCTGAGACACGTCCCCTCCTGCCTGAGACACATCCCCCTCCTGCCTGAAACACATCCCCAGCCTGAGACACGTCCCCTCCTGCCTGAGACACATCCTCCTGCCTGAAACACATCCTCCAGCCTGAGACACGTCCACCTCCTGCGTGAGACACATCACCCTAGATGTCTCTCACCTCAGACCCACACATTAACCCATCCTGTGTGATGGAATATGACAGGGAACGTAGATAGCTTTTGTTTCCCACTGTGTAACTATCATATTGACCAGGGCACCAGCACGCTGACGATGCATA